>CM040402.1:86402894-86967894 GCA_022702515.1 Ilyophis sp. 1 JC-2022 | reverse complement strand
GCGGGTTTCCTCCAAAACAAATGATCAAGTTAGATCAGGCTAGATTGGTAGGTCTGAGCTTGAAATGGAATGATCAATGTCAATGTCAATCATTTCAAAGCACTCATTTTTTTATTTGTTTTTGTTTTTGTTAAGGCATGAGGGCACAAAACTGAAACAACATTTTTCGTCTGCTTGCCGAAGAACAAAAGGCGGTAAACATTTTTTTAAACTTTTGACTTCTGCTTCCTTGTCCCTTAACAAAAACAAAATCAAGGAGAATGCTTTGACGTGATTAGAATGCATTGGTCATATGATTGTGAGAATGGATACAAGTTCAACTCTAGTATTTCTTGCCCTGTCAGGTCTGGCAGACTCTTAAGGGTGATTCTGTGAGCATTTGCTCGCTTAAATGAAAATTTGTCTGTTTGCAAGTCTGTCGCCAGCCATGTTGCGCATATACAGAGGGTGACTAGCGTCTGTCAGCCCTGAGAATATCCCACAGTCCTGCCTCAGTTCCCCACGCTGCCTTAAACATCAGGTCTGCAAACTATCTCCCTTTCTCGCTGTCCATCTGTCTCTCTCTCACTCATGCGCTCTCTCTATCTGTCAGTCTCTCTCTCTCCCTTAATCTCCGTCAGTCTCTCTCTCTTCCTTACTCTCCGTCAGTCTCTCTCTCTTCCTTACTCTCCGTCAGTCTCTCTCTCTTCCTTACTCTCTGTCAGTCTCTCTCCCCCTTAATCTCCATCAGTCTCTCTCTCCCTTACTCTGTCAGTCTCTCTCTCTCCCTTACTCTCTGTCAGTCTCTCTCTCTTCCTTACTCTCTGTCAGTCTCTCTCTCCCTTACTCTCTGTCAGTCTCTCTCTCTCCCTTACTCTCTGTCAGTCTCTCTCTCCCTTAATCTCTGTCAGTCTCTCTCTCTCCCTTACTCTCTGTCAGTCTCTCTCTCCCTTACTCTCTGTCAGTCTCTCTCTCTCCCTTACTCTCTGTCAGTCTCTCTCTTCCTTACTCTCTGTCAGTCTCTCTCTCCCTTACTCTCTGTCAGTCTCTCTCTTCCTTACTCTCTGTCAGTCTCTCTCTCCCTTAATCTCCGTCAGTCTCTCTCTCTTCCTTACTCTCCGTCAGTCTCTCTCTCTTCCTTACTCTCCGTCAGTCTCTCTCTCTTCCTTACTCTCTGTCAGTCTCTCTCCCCCTTAATCTCCATCAGTCTCTCTCTCCCTTACTCTGTCAGTCTCTCTCTCTCCCTTACTCTCTGTCAGTCTCTCTCTCTTCCTTACTCTCTGTCAGTCTCTCTTTCCCTTACTCTCTGTCAGTCTCTCTCTCTCCCTTACTCTCTGTCAGTCTCTCTCTCCCTTACTCTCTGTCAGTCTCTCTCTCTCCCTTACTCTCTGTCAGTCTCTCTCTCCCTTACTCTCTGTCAGTCTCTCTCTCTCCCTTACTCTCTGTCAGTCTCTCTCTTCCTTACTCTCTGTCAGTCTCTCTCTCCCTTACTCTCTGTCAGTCTCTCTCTCTCCCTTAATCTCTGTCAGTCTCTCTCTCCCTTACTCTCTGTCAGTCTCTCTCTCTTCCTTACTCTCTGTCAGTCTCTCTCCCCCTTAATCTCCATCAGTCTCTCTCTCTTCCTTACTCTCCGTCAGTCTCTCTCTCTTCCTTACTCTCCGTCAGTCTCTCTCTCTTCCTTACTCTCTGTCAGTCTCTCTCCCCCTTAATCTCCATCAGTCTCTCTCTCCCTTACTCTGTCAGTCTCTCTCTCTCCCTTACTCTCTGTCAGTCTCTCTCTCTTCCTTACTCTCTGTCAGTCTCTCTCTCCCTTACTCTCTGTCAGTCTCTCTCTCTCCCTTACTCTCTGTCAGTCTCTCTCTCCCTTAATCTCTGTCAGTCTCTCTCTCCCTTACTCTGTCAGTCTCTCTCTCTCCCTTACTCTCTGTCAGTCTCTCTCTCTTCCTTACTCTCTGTCAGTCTCTCTCTCCCTTACTCTCTGTCAGTCTCTCTCTCTCCCTTACTCTCTGTCAGTCTCTCTCTCTCCCTTACTCTCTGTCAGTCTCTCTCTCTTCCTTACTCTCTGTCAGTCTCTCTCTCTTCCTTACTCTCTGTCAGTCTCTCTCTCTTCCTTACTCTCTGTCAGTCTCTCTCTCTTCCTTACTCTCTGTCAGTCTCTCTCTCCCTTATTTTCTGTCAGTCTCTCTCTCCCTTACTCTCCGTCAGTCTCTCTCTCTTCCTTACTCTCTGTCAGTCTCTCTCTCCCTTACTCTCCGTCAGTCTCTCTCTCTTCCTTACTCTCTGTCAGTCTCACTCTCCCCCTTACTCTCTGTCAGTCTCTCTCTCTCCCTTACTCTCTGTCAGTCTCTCTCTCTCCCTTACTCTCTGTCAGTCTCTCTCTCTCTCCCTTACTCTCTGTCAGTCTCTCTCTCCCTTACTCTCTGTCAGTCTCTCTCTCTCTTACTCTCTGTCAGTCTCTCTCTCCCTTACTCTCTGTCAGTCTCTCTCTCCCTTACTCTCTGTCAGTCTCTCTCCCCCTTACTCTCTGTCAGTCTCTCTCTCCCTTACTCTCTGTCAGTCTCTCTCTCCCTTACTCTCTGTCAGTCTCTCTCTCCCTTACTCTCTGTCAGTCTCTCTCTCTCCCTGACTAACTCTGTCTGTCTCTCGCTCTCTTACTCTCTGTCAGTCTCTCTCTCCCTTACTCTGTCAGTCTCTCTCTCTTCCTTACTCTCTGTCAGTCTCTCTCTCCCTGTCTCTCTGTCAGTCTCTCTCTCTCCCTGTCTCTCTGTCAGTCTCTCTCTCTCCCTGTCTCTCTGTCAGTCTCTCTCTCTCCCTTACTCTCTGTCAGTCTCTCTCTCTCTCTTACTCTCTGTCAGTCTCTCTCTCCCTGACTAACTCTGTCAGTCTCTCTCTCTCCCTGTCTCTCTGTCAGTCTCTCTCTCTCTTCCTTACTCTCTGTCAGTCTCTCTCTCTCCCTGTCTCTCTGTCAGTCTCTCTCTCTCCCTGTCTCTCTGTCAGTCTCTCTCTCTCCCTGTCTCTCTGTCAGTCTCTCTCTCTCCCTGTCTCTCTGTCAGTCTCTCTCTCTCCCTGTCTCTCTGTCAGTCTCTCTCTCTCCCTGTCTCTCTGTCAGTCTCTCTCTCTCCCTGTCTCTCTGTCAGTCTCTCTCTCTCCCTGTCTCTCTGTCAGTCTCTCTCTCTCCCTTACTCTCTGTCAGTCTCTCTCTCTCCCTTACTCTCTGTCAGTCTCTCTCTCTCTCTTACTCTCTGTCAGTCTCTCTCTCCCTGACTAACTCTGTCAGTCTCTCTCTCTCCCTGACTAACTCTGTCAGTCTCTGTCTCTCCCTTACTCTCTGTCAGTCTCTCTCTCTCCCTGTCTCTCTGGTTACCTGTAGAATGATGACAGACTGAGGAGTCCTAGTGTCCATGCTTTCAGAGCTTCATAGCATTTCATAGCTGCAATTTTTTTTAATTAAATAATAATTATTATTATTATTATTAGTACTAATAATAATGGTGAATGACCATTATTATTACTAGTAGTATATAAAGCTGACTTGAATTCATGAATTCACAACACGTCTAGCAACCTGTGACATAAAGCATCATGGATGTAAAATTATATAGTATAATATTCACTTCCAAGTTACACCATTTACAGAGACAAGCCCCCATGAACTGCATATATTTTTCTGTTAGTGTCATTTAACAGAATGCAAACTATATTTAAGTTACTGTATCTACTTTACTGTAGTCAAAATATTTGTAGCTGTTTGACTGTGTGCAGTTGAATATCACTTTTTACAAGTTGTTTTCTTCTGAATTCAGTTTCCAGTGGCTACATCATTGGTTTGTCCTTAAACTTAATTTATTTTTAGTGAAAAAGGAAGGAAGGGAAATATGGTATCAATAAACTTTTTCCACATTTTTTCCCCCAAATGGTCCCTTTCTCTCTCTCTTTCTCTTCTCCCCTTCTCTCTCCTTACTCTATCTCTCTCTTTTTCTCTCTATGAAAAACAGATTTTCCATAAAGGAAATTAAAATGTCCACAAGAAGAAATGAAAGAGGAAAAGTCTGACGATGTGGTAAAGCTGACAACAGCATTCTGCTCTGCTGCCAGCCAACAAGTCATTTGTCGGGGGGGTGGGCGTTCTTAGACAGGTCAAATTGCTCATATATTTTGTGAATGTTTACAGTCTTGTTACAGTTGTAATAACGATGGTTAGAGAATGAAGACATAAAACAAGTTTCCTTTCATTTTTCCTTTTTTCTTGCCATGCTGAACCTGAGAACGCTGCGGTTCTGATGAAGAAAAATAAACGAAGTGTGGCAAAACTGCGCCACTCAGCAGACTGCACAAAGCCGCTCCATAGAGCGACTGAGCGACTGCACAAAGCCGCTCCATAGAGCGACTGAGCAACTGCACAAAGCCGCTCCATAGAGCGACTGAGCGACTGCACAAAGCCGCTCCATAGAGCGACTGAGCGACTGCACAAAGCCGCTCCATAGAGCGACTGAGCGACTGAGCGACTGCACACAGCCTATCTCCTGGAGAGGAGTGAAACAACGCCCCCACCCGCACCCCCACACCTTATCCCAGCCCCCCCCCACAACATTAGGTGTGTTTTTTATTGTTGCGCATTCCTTGGGGGGCACTCACTGCTACACAAATGGTAAAATATATTTGATTTTGATCAAATGTTTGTAAAATTGCGCAAGGCCCGAGTGCTTATTTGAACTGCAATTTTGTACACAGAAATGAAAGACCTGGGTGGGGTGGGGGGCGTAACAGGACCTGTGTGTGACGGGAGCAAGACGATGGCCCGAGCATACCTCCCCCTGCACCTCCGCCACCTCCTTTCAGCTACAGCCAGAGTTTGGATGAGGTTTTAATATTTTTTGTCCTAGGAATTCACACTTTTAAATCTATTTACTGTCTAAGGATAATGTGCAGACTCAAAAATCAACTACAGGAATGGTTGTTCATTGCAACATTTGTCATTTAGCCAGCATACAGCAAGTCTGCTAATAGCCCAAATGTAATGCTATCTGAGTACACAGAGCTCTTACTGTATGTATTGAGACACAAATAAACTCGACAGCATAGCTTAATGCATCAGTGTGCCGTGTAGCACGAACAAAACACTTTTTCTCATTCACAGTTTAAACACAGCACATTCATAGACTTTCTTCCTCAGTACTAAATGGCTTTCCTCAATTTTAATTGGCATGACCAATCATTTGTGATGTTATTGGATTTGTGTGTGCTAAAAGGTTTTGCACACGCTAAAGGTCTTAGTAAATCAGGCCCGAAGGGTGTGTTAATATCACACTAAGGGTGTGTGAGAGCGCAACGTGTTAATATCACACTAAGGTTGTGTGAGAGCGCAGCGTGTTAATATCACACTAAGGTTGTGTGAGAGCGCAGTGTGTTAATATCACACGAAGGTTGTGGAGAGCGCAGTGTGTTAATATCACACTAAGGTTGTGGAGAGCGCAGTGTGTTAATATCACACTAAGGGTGTGTGAGAGCGCAGCGTGTTAATATCACACTAAGGGTGTGTGAGAGTGCAGAATGTTAATATCACACTAAGGTTGTGTGAGAGCGCAGTGTGTTAATATCACACTAAGGTTGTGGAGAGCGCAGTGTGTTAATATCACACTAAGGGTGTGTGAGAGTGCAGAATGTTAATATCACACTAAGGTTGTGTGAGAGCGCAGTGTGTTAATATCACACTAAGGTTGTGGAGAGCGCAGTGTGTTAATATCACACTAAGGTTGTGTGAGAGCGCAGTGTGTTAATATCACACTAAGGTTGTGTGAGAGTGCAGTGTGTTAATATCACACTAAGGGTGTGGAAAGCGCAGTGTGTTAATATCACACTATGGATGTGTGAGAGAAATCCCGTTTTAAAGCAAAGTGTAAGTGGAGTACCTGCGCACACACCCACAGTACCTGCACATAACACCATATGCAGGTGAGACAGTTGAGCCCAAATGTTTAATCCCACACTCTTTCAGTCTCCTAGACTTACAGGTTCTGTGTAATTGGTTTATACAATCCTGTCCTATCTGTTCTGAAAAGGGGTGACCAATATGTCAGTCTAAACGGTTTATTCCACGCCTTGTTATTTCCTGGGATAAAAAAAAAACTCCATCGAACTTATAACCGTATGAAAACAGACAGTTCTGATCTGACAGTTTAATTTCATTCAAAACTGTTCTCAGCAAATAGACCTTTCAATCACACTGGGGGGCTCACTTTGTTTACATGGCCCTTCTGGAAATGCTGGGATTTCTTCAATTGTTTAAGCGAGAGCTTTCCAGGTCTCCAGAATTCCAGCTTTCTGGCAGTGTCAGTTGGGAAAATCCGAGCGGCGGAGCCTGCTTGGGGGGTGATAATCAACCTCCCTCGCAGACACAACAGGGCTGGGTTTGCATAGGGAAAAGGATCTAATGCATGGCATGAAATTAACTTCTTCCCTCACTGGCCAGAGTGGCTCGTGGATTCTAAAAATCACCAGCCATTTTCAACATTTTACCAGCCACATTACCTTTTACAGTATAACACAACCTGGTTGGTTGGTTACCAGCCAAAGAGTAGTGAATCTTACCTGCCACAAGTTGGTCCCCCCCTTTGCTGCTATAACAGCCTCCACTCTTCTGGGAAGGGTTTCCACAAGGTGTTGGAACATTGCTGCAGGGGTTTGCTTCCATTCAGTCAGAAGAGCATTTGTGAGGTCGGGCACTGATGTGGGGCAATTAGATCTGGCTCGCAGTCAGCTTTCCAATTGATCCCAAAGGTGTTCGATGGCATTGACGTCAGTGCTCTGTGCAGGCCAGTCAAGTTCTTCCGCACCGATCTCGACACACCATTTCTGGACCTTACTTTGCGCATGGGGGCATTGTCATGCTGAAACGGGACAGGGCCTTCCCCAGGTTTGAAGCACAGAATCGTCTCGAATGTCACTGTATGCTGTAGCATTGAGATTTGCCAGACCAAGAGCAAGGTGTGTCCGGATCCTTTGGCCATATAGTGTGCTAGAACAGAGAGATGGCATCACTGGCAGGCGATGGTGGTCTTCATCACTGATAAAAAAAAACCCCTGCAGTCCAGAGAAGTGCGGTCTGAGATTCCAGAGCTACACCTTAAAAAAAGATAAAACACTGACACTGTGTCTGTAGTGATGCAGAAACACAGGCACATACAGACAAACACAGACAGACAGACAGGAGCTAAATGCCAACCTGTTCGTATGAGGATAAAGACGGCAAATTAAATCAGGAACTGGGGACTGTCACAAAGATCATAAAGGTAAAGCAGGAGGCATTTTGACTCCTATCAACTCAAAACTAGATAATGAAGAAATTGCCCAACTTTAAAAAAAGAAGTTATGATACAAGCTTGACAAATGTCTGAGTTTGACATACAACCCTTTTGGTGTGGCAGAAAGCACTGGCGCTCTCAGACTAAGCTCTGACGCAGCCAGCTCTGACTTCTGTTTTTATTTGTAGGCTTTCTCCTGGCTGCTCAGAGACTCTTCCTGGATACAATTTCTCTTTTTAAAAATGTATTATGCGGTTAGATTTTTCTTTTTTTTACACAAGGTGCCGATTTCAATGCCAAATGTCAAACCCTTGGCATGTGACTCGGAGGGATCTTTATGCTAATTCTCAGAGCTTTAATATTCAAATTATATATCTATAGCGTGCCTCTTTTTTTATTTTCCTGGGGAAAAGAGGTATGTGCATCCTGCTTTACCAGGAGATAAAGTGTAACCTTTCAGAGCACGGAGCCTGCGGCGTCTATGTGATCCTGCGCCGCGTCTCGGCGTGAGTCTTTGGCGGGAACGCAAACAAGCGGGAACGTTTGTACACATTTTCGCTGGTGCACTTTGTAGCCGATTATTGCCTGGCTGTAATTACACAGTAATTACACTGTAATTAGAGGTGCACTGCTTTGAGAAACGGGGAAGGGGGGGGTGAATGAGGTAGGATTAGTGTGAATTGTGCTGTATTACAGGGTGTGAGAGGTGTATTTTGGTTTATCAGGTGTCATTGAAGTGACTTGTACTGGAGGCTTTATGCTTAATATACATTTTTACATATTTTGTTTTTCATTTTTTTTTTTCTTGAGCGTTTCTGATTCCTATCAGCCGGCATTCAGCAGTAGCCAAAATGTTGGAAGAGCCAAGTACAGATCTCACAGTGGCCCTACTCTCACTGTGCCCACCAGGCTGCAGCACCAGGCCTGGGCCTTCCTGCTCTCACTGGGCCTCGTTCATTCAACATCCTATATATGTGCGTACATTTACGCACAAAACAAGCTCCCATTACACAAACTGTTAAAGTAGTATAAAGAATGGATCAAAAATAAATAAATTGGAGACGAAGAAACGCACGCATAGCTGCACACAAAAGCACCACAGCTACAGGAGGTGGCCCATGAGCATCTCTCAAAGCACTGTTCTCCAAATGAGTACCAACTGAACTGCCCCACAGAATGACGCTGTCACGGGTCCCTCCAGGCCATGCCGTTGGGCAACGCACATTTCATATCACATACGAGCTGCATATATGCAAAGGCATAGTCATGTGTGCAGTCTAGGGCATGATAACATTGGGCAGGTTGGCACTTTCATAAAAACCCTCTACCTGGCTTTGCATCCTGTAGGGGAACTGGATGTACGCTGGCATTAGCTGGATTATGCCATTGAGCACACCAGGTAGTATGCGGCTCGGGGATGGCTGGGATATCCGGGAGCTGTTGACAATCTTCAGTCCCCGTGCCTAAGAAGCTAAGTATGAAAAGGACCTGTAGATGTACGGGAATGCCACTGGATCCGTTTTGTTGACCTTCTCAGATTAGGCTTGAAAATATTGCACAAATTTTTTTTTAATGGTTTTTCCACTAAAAATGTTCAATAAACTACTGAAAATGGCTTCGTAGCATCTATACACCTTTACCCTCATTGAGAATGCCAGAATCTATGAATATGCAAATTGGCAACACCCACATGCCCTCAAGGCCACCACCCCCACCCTTTCCCCAACGTGAGATGGCTAAATAACACTGCACTTCATTCCATGTTGGCAACAAGAGGCAAGATTTTGGGGAAATAATGTTACAACCCTACATGTTTGAGCCTCAGTCGGACTCAGAGTCCGAAGAGCCTACCGTTCACCAAAATCGGAGACTCGTTAATGTATCTGAATGGTAAGTTTAGTTCTCAGTTTGCGTTTACTGATATAATTTGCAAACAACTTGCAACTACAGCAGATAGCTAGTTAGTAAGTTAGCATTGGTCATAGGGAGATGGATTTCAATATCTGAGCAGCAAGCAATTTATATAACAAAAATTATTTGCTAAGCTATTGATAGTATGTCTAACGTCCGTTAGCTTTCTCAATAAAGCTCTACTGACATTATCTGCATGCTCAGCTTTCCGACAGCTGTGTTTCCAGGATATATGATTGGTATGTCATTCTGAATTCAAAATCAATTTTTTAGCGAAACCCATCGACTTTTGCATGATGTTCGGGAAGCAGTCCTCTGTAATATGTGCGCTACAAACACGGATTCCCTGTATGCTATCTGGCACATCCACATCATTTTTATAAATAAAATGCAACCATTTTTGTTTTAGAATGGGCTCCTTTGGTAAAGAGTAGAACAAAGTTCTTAAACTACGCATTATGCCATGTTTAAGCAACCAACTGTCACAACAATGTCCCTAACTAGTCAGCTTTCTGTGTGTTGTTTCAGTTTACCATACCGCTCTTTTGTAATTTGCATATCTCAGTGGACCATGATAGGTTCAACATATTTGTGACGCCACAAATTGTGCTCGTACTTGCAAGATACCATCCACAATTTCAGAAAAGTGAGGAGAAGCTCTCCCTCTACAATGGAAGAATGTGAAAACAGTCCTCTGGTGACAAGTTCTGCACAAAAATGAATCTTTATAGTTAAAGTCATGCTTCCAAGAGGAGTTAACCATGTAAAAAAAACATGTTTTTGAGTGAATAGTACTGTGAGCATTCATTACATTATGGGTCGAATTAAACAGGTTCATAGCCTATTAATAGGTGTAATCTAAAGTGTTTGCATTTTACAATCGTAATTTATTATTTATAATAAATATAAAATAAAAAATAAAAATTATTTATGTTTGCATCATGCATTTCAAAGGTTACATTTAGTCTTGTGAATTTAACAGAAAATAAAAATGAGATTGAGAATTCAGTATTGTGACTGTAGCTACATTTAGCATTATTTTGAATTTACGAACGTGGTATGCATGGTCCTGAGCAGGTATAAAGTTTGTTTGTGTGTACAAACTAGACTGCAGTCCCAGGCCTAGACTTTCCTGCTCTCACTGTTCCTACTAGACTGCAGTGCCAGGCCTAGACTTTCCTGCCCTCACTGTCCCCACTAGACTGCAGTACCAGGTCTAGACTTTCCTGCTCTCAGTGTCTCCACTAGACTGCAGTACCAGGTCTAGACTTTCCTGCTCTCAGTGTCTCCACTGGACTGCAGTACCAGGCCTAGACTTTTCTGCTCTCACTGTCCCCACTAGACTGCAGTACCAGGTCTAGACTTTCCTGCTCTCACTGTCCCCACTAGACTGCAGTACCAGGCCTAGACTTTCCTGCTCTCACTGTCCCCACTAGACTGCAGTACCAGGCCTAGACTTTTCTGCTCTCACTGTCCCCACTAGACTGCAGTACCAGGCCTAGACTTTTCTGCTCTCACTGTCCCCACTAGACTGCAGTACCAGGCCTAGACTTTTCTGCTCTCACTGTCCCCACTAGACTGCAGTACCAGGCCTAGACTTTCCTGCTCTCACTGTCCCCACTAGACTGCAGTACCAGGCCTAGACTTTCCTGCTCTCACTGTCCCCACTAGACTGCAGTACCAGGCCTAGACTTTCCTGCTCTCACTGTCCCCACTAGACTGCAGTACCAGGCCTAGACTTTCCTGCTCTCACTGTCCCCACTAGACTGCAGTACCAGGCCTAGACTTTCCTGCTCTCACTGTCCCCACTAGACTGCAGTACCAGGCCTAGACTGCAGGACCAGGCCTAGACTTTCCTGCTCTCACTGTCCCCACTAGACTGCAGTACCAGGCCTAGACTTTCCTGCTCTCACTGTCCCCACTAGACTGCAGTACCAGGCCTAGACTTTCCTGCTCTCACTGTCCCCACTAGACTGCAGTACCAGGCCTAGACTGCAGGACCAGGCCTAGACTTTCCTGCTCTCACTGTCCCCACTAGACTGCAGTACCAGGCCTAGACTTTCCTGCTCTCACTGTCCCCACTAGACTGCAGTACCAGGCCTAGACTTTCCTGCTCTCACTGTCCCCACTAGACTGCAGTACCAGGCCTAGACTTTTCTGCTCTCACTGTCCCCACTAGACTGCAGTACCAGGCCTAGACTTTCCTGCTCTCACTGTCCCCACTAGACTGCAGTACCAGGCCTAGACTTTCCTGCTCTCACTGTCCCCACTAGACTGCAGTACCAGGCCTAGACTTTCCTTCTCTCACTGTCCCCACACTGGGCCTTCACACTCAAACTGTAGTCTAGAATCAGCCATGCAAATGTGGAGTGCTATCTATTACTACACTACAGCCTGGGAAAGCAGGACATGTGTGTATGTTTCTGTATGTGTATAAGTGGTGTGTATGTGTGTGTGTGTGTGCATAAGGGGTGTGTGTGTGTGTGCTTGCGTGTGTGTAGTGTGTGTTTGTGCATGCATGTGTGTGTGTGCCTGGTGTGTGAGCATGTCAGAGTGTTTGTGTGTAGTTTGTGTAGTGTTGTGAGGACACAGGGATCTGGGTACAGTCAGACAGGATGTCTACTCGGCAGTGTGGAGCACTAGAAAAATGGTCCATTCTCCACTGTCCAGGCACATCTCCACATAGACATGACCAGACCTGTTCGATTCAGCTGGATCAGCCACCAGCTTTTAACAGTTTTTTCTATTTTTTTGCTAAAGCTCAACCCCTCTGATTATCGGTAGTATTTCCTGATTCACATAAAGTGGTTAAAACCAGACGTTATGTTCTGAAGAATGTTTTGGTGTCTTTTTTTGGTACCATCTTACTTCTTACTAGTCTCTGCACGAGATGCTGTCAGGTAAACAGAGGGATTCTAACTCCAGCTGACCTGTAAACTGGCTGATCTGTGTGTTTTCCTGCAGTTCTGTAGCTAAGTGGTGCCATCTACTGGCTGTGTCTATGCAGCTGATGCTGCGGAGCCGGATTGCTGCGTTATGTATTAAAATATTGAAGTAATACTAATATCCAGCATATCATCTACACAAATAGGACATACCGGATATTGATTGTAATATGTACAAGCAATTTCTTTCTAAAACACTCACATTGCCCACTATTATAATGAATCATAATAAATAACAATAAACACATTACACTGTTATACAATTGTTCTGGAGCTGGTATAAACTTGTTAATCTAATAATATTTAGATTTTATAATTTTTTTTTATGCTGTGTACAGTAGTCCTTTATGTGATTCTCTCTCATTTCCATGATAAGAACATTAAAGTTTTTCCTAATAAAAATGTTTTAAAAGCGATCAGTACAGCTCTGCTGTATGTGAAATTAGACGAGACAGGTTACAAAGTCCCAGTGGAAAAGATGATCAGCAACCATGTCCAGAGAATTGATTGCTTCCTTCATGAAATATAATTATTTTTTTTAAAGAAGTTGCACATGGATTTGAGTGATGTGCGTGTTATGTGCATTATGTACAGTGTCCACCAAAATTATGAGCAACCTCAAATAAATAGAAAATGCAGGATTAAATTCAATGTATTGTTTATCAAATGTCTTCTCAGAAAAATTATTAAAATTATAGTTTAAAGGGTAACTACACCCTAGATCACTTTTTTTAAAAGCTGTAAATGTGTTTGTATGCCTACCTTATAATGAAACGTATTCATCCATTGCGTTATTTCAACAATTTTGAAATAATAACATAAATCAGGAGAAACTGGTAGAAAAGCCTCTTTGTGCTGCCCCTAACATTTGAAATGTCTTTTCTGCTCCCCACACTGCCCCCACCCCTATCGTGATGTCAGAGTACCTTTTTGGAGGTACCTCTACATCATATGGATAATTGTTGTCGCCCACAACAAAAACAGCTGGCACCTGATTGGTTAGACCCACTACGTTATTTTCGTTTCGGCTCCACGTTTTTAAACCGGAACAACGTTGCGTTCTGTTCATAAACTCTCTTATTCCACCTAAATAGTCCACTAAAATATGTGTCTAAAGATATTTGAGGTGAGAAATAAGGCATGCAGTTGCTGAATATAGATTCATATTTGATGTGCAATGTCTAGTTTGACAGTTTGATCCAAGTTATATGTAATCATTTGTACAATGTACGTTAATTTATACAAATGACGATGGACACAGCTCCTCCGCCCACCACCCATCTCCCTCGCTCACCCCACAAAGTATTTTTCAAAATTGTTTCATGGGCGGAGACAGGCTGAAACAGTGGGTGTAGTTACCCTTTAATTGTGATACCATTAATCAGAGGAAAAACTTTTTAATGCAAAATAAGTTTTATTTTGAAGATGTGTCAATTATTGTCATCCCTGTATTTAGTACTTTGTGCGCTCTACCTACAGAATCTTTTCAGATCCTTCAGAGTCCTTGGTCCTCACTTGTAGACTTGTAGATGTTCAGCTCACCCCACAGGTTTTCAATGGGGTTTAGGTCAGGGTACTGGGATGGTCATTGCAAAAGCTTGATTATGTGGTCAGTGAACCTACAAAGCCAAGTTTTACATAATTTTAAAGATCTTTGAATGGCCTCCATTTCATAAAATAAAACGAAAATCGTAGCATGAAGCACAGAGAAAATGCGTAATGAAATTACCTTTGACCTTGAATTACGAAAATGGATACGCTTCAAATCTCATAATTTTTTTCTTGATTTTCGTTTTATTTTATGAAATGGAGGCCATTCAAAGAGCTTTAAAATTATGCAAAACTTTGTAGGTGCTATACTTTTGGAGATACAAGTATTTCAAGTTTGGAGGTCATGCCAATTAGTCAAAAGTTAATTGACCCGTACTGCAAAAACTAACAAGCCAAATTACAAAAAAATTCAGTTCTGGGGGTTTCTCATATAGGCAACTCATCACACCAAATATAATTTCAATCTGTGAGGGTCGGGTGCAAAATCGCGTTGAAGTGACACGGAATGACCCAATAACACAACAAACAACGGCATGCAACTCAAATGATCCTACTCACTTTACTATCACGGTTTCTCATTTAGATTTACAGCTTTCAAAAAATAATAACCATTGAGCTATAACTATAACAAATGCTGCATCAAGTGCAATGCGCTCTTTCACCATGAACACGCAGCCTATTAGCCCTATCTACGGTGACCACCTAGTGGTAGCGTCCTCGTCAATGTCCCAATTATAGTAGCCTATTCATTTTAAACCCTAAAAATTCCAATGCAGGATTGTTACAGTGTCGCCGCTTGTGCATTCATGAACCTCTCAAGTTGCACTGCAGGGCAATAAAATAGCAGGGTTCTATTAATAGACCAAACCTGTTTACAACCATCTTGCCACAGTCACAGACAATACCATGCATAAAATGCGCCATGTTCCGATATAGGAACAATGATAGGCTATAGGCTATTATTAAAAAGTTGAAGCTGTTACAAATAAACATTTGTTGTCTTTTTCTTAGCATACTGTATGTAGGCTACAGTAGCCTACCTAGCCTACCCAATGTACTTTCATTATAACATTAACATTTTTTTCAGTTTATGATTGAGGTGAGGCCCGTTTCAGGTGAAACGAATGAAATATAGCAAAGGTCGCCTATGTATTCTAACAAGGTTCCCAGGGCCTTTGGAGGAAAAATAGCCCCACATCACAGATCCACCACCATACTTCACAGTGGGGATAAGGCTCTTTTCTGAATGATTGTGCCTCTTATTACACCAAACCCACCTTTGCTATTTATTGCCAAAAAGCAAAAGTTTTGTCTCTTCTGTCCATAGTACCCAGTTCCAATCTAAATTCCGATAACAGTTAGCATACGCCAGAATTAGCTTAATCTCACACTGAACAAATGAAAAAAATCCAACCTTTAATTGAAGTCAATTTATTATGAAAAAAATAATCCCTCATCTAGAAATAATTTTTGTGCCACAAAAATTGGCACCTCTGCATTTATATATAGAATAAAGTCATCATTTTTAATATTTGGTCGCATATCCTTTGCATGGCATGACTTTCTGATGCCTGTGACCCAACAACATCAAAAGATTCTTGATATATTATTTTCTGGTACTGTTACAAGCGACACTATAACGTCTCTGCATTTGAATAGATCTCTATGGGAATTTGGAATTGCTATTTTATTCTAGCAGGGTGATATTAGCCAAAAGACCCAATAGACCCTCATCTTGCCACAGCCGCAAACTATAAAATGCACTGTTTATACATGCTAAGAAAATTATGTTCAGATATAGAAACAATAATTTATTCTTTAAATGCTGTACAAATAAGCATTCAGAGTTTTCCCTTGCTTAACGTACTATGTACAGTACCTGATGTACTTAGTTTAGTAGACACCTAATTTTTTTCTAAAAAATTTCTCATGTAAATATGTTTATGAAACTAAATACCCTACCTGGTAATGCAGCTACAACTGTTTGCTGATTAACCCTGACAAGTTTATTATGTTACATTTCACCAAAGTCCCGTACAGTCGACATTTCCACAGCGACCACCTATCTCACTTAATGCTGTAGTACGTTGCTGTTGTTATGTTAAAGCACACATGTTGTAAATTCGGCTATGTATTTATTGTATTATGTATATCCTATATATTCAAACTTTAAACCATGGATGTACAGTGATATTTTTTGATTGAGATATTGACTTATAAGACTAAGTAGAAAAAAGGTGAAAATTGCCTCGTGGGGGGGGCCAAAGTTAATTCAAATTTGTTTTTTGAGTAATATTTGTAATTTTTTTTTTGCCTCTCTGTGAAAATGGTTGCGGTTGCCTTGCGCGAGGTCACACATATATAAAAAGAGAAAATATATTCATATTATGGATCATGGCAATCTATTTTGGAAAAAAAAAATGCTTTTTGCCGAAACCTTGTTCTCTGCCTGCTTTAATATTCTCTTTTCTTTGTTTGGTTTCTTTGAGACGTTGGTGCTCTTTCTTGTCTGGGGATGGAGGGGGGTGGTGGGGGAGGGTGGAGTGGGATCAGGGGGGGGATGGACAAAAAGCAAGGGGATATTCCACAAAGCACTATGAATTAGCACTTTCTAATCCAGTTTGGGAGGGTTTTGGTTTTCAGTCCAGATTTTAGAGGGCAGTATCTTTTTAACCTGCTAATCCCAATTTGTGGAATAATCCTGCCCCTGGAACCCTGCATTTGTCAGCTAACTGCAGCTAGCTACTGCAATGGCGTACAACAGAAATGATGTGAAGCCAAACCAAAAAAGAAGCGTTTCGTTGCGTTAAAAACGCGTTCGTAACCCATTGCAGTAACGCTGTTGCTATGAGGTGCACTTTTGTGTAAAGATAGTTATGTCACCTGTTGACTCTGAAAAAGATAAGTCGAAACGTCAGTCGTATTTAATAAACATGCTTCATTCTATTACGAGTGCTCTGGGCAGTCTGTTTGATGAGCCCGGGTACATTTTTCTGTATATGCACTCTCCTGAGAGCGCATTCTCTCTTTTATAAGATTCGACTGAAGTACACTGCATATCATCCTTATAACACTGCCTAATTACTGTTACCATCTATATCGAACAATGCATGTTGCTAAAAATGTTATTTTCATTTTTATCGTCGCTTGACATTTTGCCTCTGCACTCAGGGGCCCTATCTTACAACCGGCACTAAGCGGCGGTAACCCAAACGCAATTAGTGTCTTTGCTAGTTTCAGACTGGCGCAAGGGTCCTTTTAATGTCCGGCGCTCATGTGTTTAAATCACAAATGAATTTACACCCACAGCAAGTGAACTGCGCGGGTTGGTCTTAAGATGAGGTGTGGCCGGGATCATTTTTGCCGTATTGCTATCTTGAGCCAGCAGAAATATTTAACTGCGCAATATTAAAACACATAGGCGTGTACACAATGCACATACACCCTCCTGTCTGTTACACACAGGGGTGCTCACAAACATGCAAAACTATCAAGATTACATTGTAAAATTGAGATCAATTTTTTTCCCCAAAAATAAAAATGTTTTTTTCCCGGAATGTCCCTGGAATCGCGGGAAAGTGGGCTTCTTTTAAGGCATTAAGGTACCAGTAAAAACATATTTCCATAAGCAGGACAATATAAAACAAGAGAAAATATGCGTAAACGTATGGGTTTCCAACCTGACAGCTTTAGTGTATTTATTGTCATTATTATGGCAAAATAACACTATTTGTGCTAATAATCAATGTTAGAATGCACATAATATGAATTTCAGATTAAGCTTGGACATTGCTAGACTGTGATCTGTCTACTGTGAGAACAGCCTCATGGAATTGATGTTTGACAATGCTTCATTGTTTAATCAATCAACGAAATTCGTTAAACAAGCTTGACGTTTTCTAAGGTGAGACGGAAGACAATTTCTGGTAGCTTATTTTTTGATGTTGCAGGTGCTTTTAACGCATATAAATTATATAAATGAAACCGCATATATTTAATAAGAAATAATTACCCGGAACCCATGTCGGTGTTAAACCCTAATATTTAAGATTATTATTGTGTATATGAAAACACATCATAATGGTTAGTCTGAATAATATTGATCCATATATTCCTTTCCTGCACTTTAACTTTGCGCAAGCAGGTTTCTCCAGCTGTAAATCGCTCTTTTTGCAGTCTTATTAAATCCACCATTATATCAGCAATCCGCCAAGGTGCAAATGCAGGTAGCTTTTAAAGGAAATGGGAGATAACAATGTGATTGGTTTATTGCATGTTACACCCAAGACACACCTGTAATTAAGGAAGAGCCTAAGTTAAGCCCATTTGAACCTTGTGCCTTACTTTGCACTCAAAATATGCGCCCTCTAATTAGCAAAAGGGGAGTTGGACACGCCCTAAATGCACTTGCGCCATCATGCATATTAGACCATGCGCTAAGATCGTCAAGATAGAGCCCCATGTGTTTTTTGTCCCCAATGGAGGTGAGTGGGCGGGGTTTAGGATGTAGGAGGAGACTTCTTTTATTGTAATCACAGGACGAGAGAAAGGCTAAAGATTCTGCATAGTGCACCTCTAGAGATTAGATCTTTCTCATATTTTGAGTGGAAAGGCATGCTGATAAGCGACAAAGAAATTTTTTAATAGCCTTTTTTGCTAATATTTTCCAGGCTTGGCAATCATTTTTGTGGGCACTGTATGTGTTCCTATATGAGTGTTGGTGTGTGCATGTTTGTGTGCACATATTCTCTGTGTGTTCCTGTGTGTATTCCCTGTGTGATTGTGTGTGCGTGTGTGTTTGGAGAGGACTGGCCTTAACTCTATTATCCTGATGTCTCTCGCTTAGCTTGCTGCTCAATCTGAGCTGTGCCAATGCAATGGGATTCTTTTGCCATTTCTTACAAACCAACATGCAATTTAATTACCCACGATCCTCTTTGCTTTTTCTGAAAGATGGAGAAAGAGCGCCTCTGAAAGAATACAACCCCCCCACCCCCACCCCCCGCTTTCTCTGGAAAGTGAATCGAGGTGCTGAAGCAGTGATGGATTGACTCTGAAAAACACATCTAGCCTGAAGCATTTTTGATTATTTTAACTATTCCTTTTTTGTTGTTGTTTTCTTTGTTTTCATAATGTAATAAAAATTACATGCACAAGGCCCCAGCAAACACATGTCTACTGCTGCTCTTACCTTCTCTTTCACTGTCCAGCCCAGACATGTCTACTGCTGCTCTTACCTTCTCTTTCACTGTCCAGCCCAGACATGTCTACTGCTGCTCTTACCTTCTCTTTCACTGTCCAGCCCAGACATGTCTACTGCTGCTCTTACCTTCTCTTTCACTGTCCAGCCCAGACATGTCTACTGCTGCCCTTACCTTCTCTTTCACTGTCCAGCCCAGACATGTCTACTGCTGCTCTTACCTTCTCTTTCACTGTCCAGCCCAGACATGTCTACTGCTGCTCTTACCTTCTCTTTCACTGTCCAGCCCAGACATGTCTACTGCTGCTCTTACCTTCTCTTTCACTGTCCAGCCCAGACATGTCTACTGCTGCTCTTACCTTCTCTTTCACTGTCCAGCCCAGACATGTCTACTGCTGCTCTTACCTTCTCTTTCACTGTCCAGCCCAGACATGTCTACTGCTGCTCTTACCTTCTCTTTCACTGTCCAGCCCAGACATGTCTACTGCTGCTCTTACCTTCTCTTTCACTGTCCAGCCCAGACATGTCTACTGCTGCTCTTACCTTCTCTTTCACTGTCCAGCCCAGACATGTCTACTGCTGCTCTTACCTTCTCTTTCACTGTCCAGCCCAGACATGTCTACTGCTGCTCTTACCTTCTCTTTCACTGTCCAGCCCAGACATGTCTACTGCTGCTCTTACCTTCTCTTTCACTGTCCAGCCCAGACATGTCTACTGCTGCTCTTACCTTCTCTTTCACTGTCCAGCCCAGACATGTCTACTGCTGCTCTTACCTTCTCTTTCACTGTCCAGCCCAGACATGTCTACTGCTGCTCTTACCTTCTCTTTCACTGTCCAGCCCAGACATGTCTACTGCTGCTCTTACCTTCTCTTTCACTGTCCAGCCCAGACATGTCTACTGCTGCTCTTACCTTCTCTTTCACTGTCCAGCCCAGACATGTCTACTGCTGCTCTTACCTTCTCTTTCACTGTCCAGCCCAGACATGTCTACTGCTGCTCTTACCTTCTCTTTCACTGTCCAGCCCAGACATGTCTACTGCTGCTCTTACCTTCTCTTTCACTGTCCAGCCCAGACATGTCTACTGCTGCTCTTACCTTCTCTTTCACAGTCCAGCCCAGACATGTCTACTGCTGCTCTTACCTTCTCTTTCACTGTCCAGCCCAGACATGTCTACTGCTGCTCTTACCTTCTCTTTCACTGTCCAGCCCAGACATGTCTACTGCTGCTCTTACCTTCTCTTTCACTGTCCAGCCCAGACATGTCTACTGCTGCTCTTACCTTCTCTTTCACTGTCCAGCCCAGACATGTCTACTGCTGCTCTTACCTTCTCTTTCACTGTCCAGCCCAGACATGTCTACTGCTGCTCTTACCTTCTCTTTCACTGTCCAGCCCAGACATGTCTACTGCTGCTCTTACCTTCTCTTTCACTGTCCAGCCCAGACATGTCTACTGCTGCTCTTACCTTCTCTTTCACTGTCCAGCCCAGACATGTCTACTGCTGCTCTTACCTTCTCTTTCACTGTCCAGCCCAGACATGTCTACTGCTGCTCTTACCTTCTCTTTCACTGTCCAGCCCAGACATGTCTACTGCTGCTCTTACCTTCTCTTTCACTGTCCAGCCCAGACATGTCTACTGCTGCTCTTACCTTCTCTTTCACTGTCCAGCCCAGACATGTCTACTGCTGCTCTTACCTTCTCTTTCACTGTCCAGCCCAGACATGTCTACTGCTGCTCTTACCTTCTCTTTCACTGTCCAGCCCAGACATGTCTACTGCTGCTCTTACCTTCTCTTTCACTGTCCAGCCCAGACATGTCTACTGCTGCTCTTACCTTCTCTTTCACTGTCCAGCCCAGACATGTCTACTGCTGCTCTTACCTTCTCTTTCACTGTCCAGCCCAGACATGTCTACTGCTGCTCTTACCTTCTCTTTCACTGTCCAGCCCAGACATGTCTACTGCTGCTCTTACCTTCTCTTTCACTGTCCAGCCCAGACATGTCTACTGCTGCTCTTACCTTCTCTTTCACTGTCCAGCCCAGACATGTCTACTGCTGCTCTTACCTTCTCTTTCACTGTCCAGCCCAGACATGTCTACTGCTGCTCTTACCTTCTCTTTCACTGTCCAGCCCAGACATGTCTACTGCTGCTCTTACCTTCTCTTTCACTGTCCAGCCCAGACATGTCTACTGCTGCTCTTACCTTCTCTTTCACTGTCCAGCCCAGACATGTCTACTGCTGCTCTTACCTTCTCTTTCACTGTCCAGCCCAGACATGTCTACTGCTGCTCTTACCTTCTCTTTCACTGTCCAGCCCAGACATGTCTACTGCTGCTCTTACCTTCTCTTTCACTGTCCAGCCCAGACATGTCTACTGCTGCTCTTACCTTCTCTTTCACTGTCCAGCCCAGACATGTCTACTGCAGCTCTTACCTTCTCTTTCACTGTCCAGCCCAGACATGTCTACTGCTGCTCTTACCTTCTCTTTCACTGTCCAGCCCAGACATGTCTACTGCTGCTCTTACCTTCTCTTTCACTGTCCAGCCCAGACATGTCTACTGCAGCTCTTACCTTCTCTTTCACTGTCCAGCCCAGACATGTCTACTGCTGCTCTTACCTTCTCTTTCACTGTCCAGCCCAGACATGTCTACTGCTGCTCTTACCTTCTCTTTCACTGTCCAGCCCAGACATGTCTACTGCTGCTCTTACCTTCTCTTTCACTGTCCAGCCCAGACATGTCTACTGCAGCTCTTACCTTCTCTTTCACTGTCCAGCCCAGACATGTCTACTGCTGCTCTTACCTTCTCTTTCACTGTCCAGCCCAGACATGTCTACTGCTGCTCTTACCTTCTCTTTCACTGTCCAGCCCAGACATGTCTACTGCTGCTCTTACCTTCTCTTTCACTGTCCAGCCCAGACATGTCTACTGCTGCTCTTACCTTCTCTTTCACTGTCCAGCCCAGACATGTCTACTGCTGCTCTTACCTTCTCTTTCACTGTCCAGCCCAGACATGTCTACTGCTGCTCTTACCTTCTCTTTCACTGTCCAGCCCAGACATGTCTACTGCTGCTCTTACCTTCTCTTTCACTGTCCAGCCCAGACATGTCTACTGCTGCTCTTACCTTCTCTTTCACTGTCCAGCCCAGACATGTCTACTGCTGCTCTTACCTTCTCTTTCACTGTCCAGCCCAGACATGTCTACTGCTGCTCTTACCTTCTCTTTCACTGTCCAGCCCAGACATGTCTACTGCTGCTCTTACCTTCTCTTTCACTGTCCAGCCCAGACATGTCTACTGCTGCTCTTACCTTCTCTTTCACTGTCCAGCCCAGACATGTCTACTGCTGCTCTTACCTTCTCTTTCACTGTCCAGCCCAGACATGTCTACTGCTGCTCTTACCTTCTCTTTCACTGTCCAGCCCAGACATGTCTACTGCTGCTCTTACCTTCTCTTTCACTGTCCAGCCCAGACATGTCTACTGCTGCTCTTACCTTCTCTTTCACTGTCCAGCCCAGACATGTCTACTGCTGCTCTTACCTTCTCTTTCACTGTCCAGCCCAGACATGTCTACTGCTGCTCTTACCTTCTCTTTCACTGTCCAGCCCAGACATGTCTACTGCTGCTCTTACCTTCTCTTTCACTGTCCAGCCCAGACATGTCTACTGCTGCTCTTACCTTCTCTTTCACTGTCCAGCCCAGACATGTCTACTGCTGCTCTTACCTTCTCTTTCACTGTCCAGCCCAGACATGTCTACTGCTGCTCTTACCTTCTCTTTCACTGTCCAGCCCAGACATGTCTACTGCTGCTCTTACCTTCTCTTTCACTGTCCAGCCCAGACATGTCTACTGCTGCTCTTACCTTCTCTTTCACTGTCCAGCCCAGACATGTCTACTGCTGCTCTTACCTTCTCTTTCACTGTCCAGCCCAGACATGTCTACTGCTGCTCTTACCTTCTCTTTCACTGTCCAGCCCAGACATGTCTACTGCTGCTCTTACCTTCTCTTTCACTGTCCAGCCCAGACATGTCTACTGCTGCTCTTACCTTCTCTTTCACTGTCCAGCCCAGACATGTCTACTGCTGCTCTTACCTTCTCTTTCACTGTCCAGCCCAGACATGTCTACTGCTGCTCTTACCTTCTCTTTCACTGTCCAGCCCAGACATGTCTACTGCTGCTCTTACCTTCTCTTTCACTGTCCAGCCCAGACATGTCTACTGCTGCTCTTACCTTCTCTTTCACTGTCCAGCCCAGACATGTCTACTGCTGCTCTTACCTTCTCTTTCACTGTCCAGCCCAGACATGTCTACTGCTGCTCTTACCTTCTCTTTCACTGTCCAGCCCAGACATGTCTACTGCTGCTCTTACCTTCTCTTTCACTGTCCAGCCCAGACATGTCTACTGCTGCTCTTACCTTCTCTTTCACTGTCCAGCCCAGACATGTCTACTGCTGCTCTTACCTTCTCTTTCACTGTCCAGCCCAGACATGTCTACTGCTGCTCTTACCTTCTCTTTCACTGTCCAGCCCAGACATGTCTACTGCTGCTCTTACCTTCTCTTTCACTGTCCAGCCCAGACATGTCTACTGCTGCTCTTACCTTCTCTTTCACTGTCCAGCCCAGACATGTCTACTGCTGCTCTTACCTTCTCTTTCACTGTCCAGCCCAGACATGTCTACTGCTGCTCTTACCTTCTCTTTCACTGTCCAGCCCAGACATGTCTACTGCTGCTCTTACCTTCTCTTTCACTGTCCAGCCCAGACATGTCTACTGCTGCTCTTACCTTCTCTTTCACTGTCCAGCCCAGACATGTCTACTGCTGCTCTTACCTTCTCTTTCACTGTCCAGCCCAGACATGTCTACTGCTGCTCTTACCTTCTCTTTCACTGTCCAGCCCAGACATGTCTACTGCTGCTCTTACCTTCTCTTTCACTGTCCAGCCCAGACATGTCTACTGCTGCTCTTACCTTCTCTTTCACTGTCCAGCCCAGACATGTCTACTGCTGCTCTTACCTTCTCTTTCACTGTCCAGCCCAGACATGTCTACTGCTGCTCTTACCTTCTCTTTCACTGTCCAGCCCAGACATGTCTACTGCTGCTCTTACCTTCTCTTTCACTGTCCAGCCCAGACATGTCTACTGCTGCTCTTACCTTCTCTTTCACTGTCCAGCCCAGACATGTCTACTGCTGCTCTTACCTTCTCTTTCACTGTCCAGCCCAGACATGTCTACTGCTGCTCTTACCTTCTCTTTCACTGTCCAGCCCAGACATGTCTACTGCTGCTCTTACCTTCTCTTTCACTGTCCAGCCCAGACATGTCTACTGCTGCTCTTACCTTCTCTTTCACTGTCCAGCCCAGACATGTCTACTGCTGCTCTTACCTTCTCTTTCACTGTCCAGCCCAGACATGTCTACTGCTGCTCTTACCTTCTCTTTCACTGTCCAGCCCAGACATGTCTACTGCTGCTCTTACCTTCTCTTTCACTGTCCAGCCCAGACATGTCTACTGCTGCTCTTACCTTCTCTTTCACTGTCCAGCCCAGACATGTCTACTGCTGCTCTTACCTTCTCTTTCACTGTCCAGCCCAGACATGTCTACTGCTGCTCTTACCTTCTCTTTCACTGTCCAGCCCAGACATGTCTACTGCTGCTCTTACCTTCTCTTTCACTGTCCAGCCCAGACATGTCTACTGCTGCTCTTACCTTCTCTTTCACTGTCCAGCCCAGACATGTCTACTGCTGCTCTTACCTTCTCTTTCACTGTCCAGCCCAGACATGTCTACTGCTGCTCTTACCTTCTCTTTCACTGTCCAGCCCAGACATGTCTACTGCTGCTCTTACCTTCTCTTTCACTGTCCAGCCCAGACATGTCTACTGCTGCTCTTACCTTCTCTTTCACTGTCCAGCCCAGACATGTCTACTGCTGCTCTTACCTTCTCTTTCACTGTCCAGCCCAGACATGTCTACTGCTGCTCTTACCTTCTCTTTCACTGTCCAGCCCAGACATGTCTACTGCTGCTCTTACCTTCTCTTTCACTGTCCAGCCCAGACATGTCTACTGCTGCTCTTACCTTCTCTTTCACTGTCCAGCCCAGACATGTCTACTGCTGCTCTTACCTTCTCTTTCACTGTCCAGCCCAGACATGTCTACTGCTGCTCTTACCTTCTCTTTCACTGTCCAGCCCAGACATGTCTACTGCTGCTCTTACCTTCTCTTTCACTGTCCAGCCCAGACATGTCTACTGCTGCTCTTACCTTCTCTTTCACTGTCCAGCCCAGACATGTCTACTGCTGCTCTTACCTTCTCTTTCACTGTCCAGCCCAGACATGTCTACTGCTGCTCTTACCTTCTCTTTCACTGTCCAGCCCAGACATGTCTACTGCTGCTCTTACCTTCTCTTTCACTGTCCAGCCCAGACATGTCTACTGCTGCTCTTACCTTCTCTTTCACTGTCCAGCCCAGACATGTCTACTGCTGCTCTTACCTTCTCTTTCACTGTCCAGCCCAGACATGTCTACTGCTGCTCTTACCTTCTCTTTCACTGTCCAGCCCAGACATGTCTACTGCTGCTCTTACCTTCTCTTTCACTGTCCAGCCCAGACATGTCTACTGCTGCTCTTACCTTCTCTTTCACTGTCCAGCCCAGACATGTCTACTGCTGCTCTTACCTTCTCTTTCACTGTCCAGCCCAGACATGTCTACTGCTGCTCTTACCTTCTCTTTCACTGTCCAGCCCAGACATGTCTACTGCTGCTCTTACCTTCTCTTTCACTGTCCAGCCCAGACATGTCTACTGCTGCTCTTACCTTCTCTTTCACTGTCCAGCCCAGACATGTCTACTGCTGCTCTTACCTTCTCTTTCACTGTCCAGCCCAGACATGTCTACTGCTGCTCTTACCTTCTCTTTCACTGTCCAGCCCAGACATGTCTACTGCTGCTCTTACCTTCTCTTTCACTGTCCAGCCCAGACATGTCTACTGCTGCTCTTACCTTCTCTTTCACTGTCCAGCCCAGACATGTCTACTGCTGCTCTTACCTTCTCTTTCACTGTCCAGCCCAGACATGTCTACTGCTGCTCTTACCTTCTCTTTCACTGTCCAGCCCAGACATGTCTACTGCTGCTCTTACCTTCTCTTTCACTGTCCAGCCCAGACATGTCTACTGCTGCTCTTACCTTCTCTTTCACTGTCCAGCCCAGACATGTCTACTGCTGCTCTTACCTTCTCTTTCACTGTCCAGCCCAGACATGTCTACTGCTGCTCTTACCTTCTCTTTCACTGTCCAGCCCAGACATGTCTACTGCTGCTCTTACCTTCTCTTTCACTGTCCAGCCCAGACATGTCTACTGCTGCTCTTACCTTCTCTTTCACTGTCCAGCCCAGACATGTCTACTGCTGCTCTTACCTTCTCTTTCACTGTCCAGCCCAGACATGTCTACTGCTGCTCTTACCTTCTCTTTCACTGTCCAGCCCAGACATGTCTACTGCTGCTCTTACCTTCTCTTTCACTGTCCAGCCCAGACATGTCTACTGCTGCTCTTACCTTCTCTTTCACTGTCCAGCCCAGACATGTCTACTGCTGCTCTTACCTTCTCTTTCACTGTCCAGCCCAGACATGTCTACTGCTGCTCTTACCTTCTCTTTCACTGTCCAGCCCAGACATGTCTACTGCTGCTCTTACCTTCTCTTTCACTGTCCAGCCCAGACATGTCTACTGCTGCTCTTACCTTCTCTTTCACTGTCCAGCCCAGACATGTCTACTGCTGCTCTTACCTTCTCTTTCACTGTCCAGCCCAGACATGTCTACTGCTGCTCTTACCTTCTCTTTCACTGTCCAGCCCAGACATGTCTACTGCTGCTCTTACCTTCTCTTTCACTGTCCAGCCCAGACATGTCTACTGCTGCTCTTACCTTCTCTTTCACTGTCCAGCCCAGACATGTCTACTGCTGCTCTTACCTTCTCTTTCACTGTCCAGCCCAGACATGTCTACTGCTGCTCTTACCTTCTCTTTCACTGTCCAGCCCAGACATGTCTACTGCTGCTCTTACCTTCTCTTTCACTGTCCAGCCCAGACATGTCTACTGCTGCTCTTACCTTCTCTTTCACTGTCCAGCCCAGACATGTCTACTGCTGCTCTTACCTTCTCTTTCACTGTCCAGCCCAGACATGTCTACTGCTGCTCTTACCTTCTCTTTCACTGTCCAGCCCAGACATGTCTACTGCTGCTCTTACCTTCTCTTTCACTGTCCAGCCCAGACATGTCTACTGCTGCTCTTACCTTCTCTTTCACTGTCCAGCCCAGACATGTCTACTGCTGCTCTTACCTTCTCTTTCACTGTCCAGCCCAGACATGTCTACTGCTGCTCTTACCTTCTCTTTCACTGTCCAGCCCAGACATGTCTACTGCTGCTCTTACCTTCTCTTTCACTGTCCAGCCCAGACATGTCTACTGCTGCTCTTACCTTCTCTTTCACTGTCCAGCCCAGACATGTCTACTGCTGCTCTTACCTTCTCTTTCACTGTCCAGCCCAGACATGTCTACTGCTGCTCTTACCTTCTCTTTCACTGTCCAGCCCAGACATGTCTACTGCTGCTCTTACCTTCTCTTTCACTGTCCAGCCCAGACATGTCTACTGCTGCTCTTACCTTCTCTTTCACTGTCCAGCCCAGACATGTCTACTGCTGCTCTTACCTTCTCTTTCACTGTCCAGCCCAGACATGTCTACTGCTGCTCTTACCTTCTCTTTCACTGTCCAGCCCAGACATGTCTACTGCTGCTCTTACCTTCTCTTTCACTGTCCAGCCCAGACATGTCTACTGCTGCTCTTACCTTCTCTTTCACTGTCCAGCCCAGACATGTCTACTGCTGCTCTTACCTTCTCTTTCACTGTCCAGCCCAGACATGTCTACTGCTGCTCTTACCTTCTCTTTCACTGTCCAGCCCAGACATGTCTACTGCTGCTCTTACCTTCTCTTTCACTGTCCAGCCCAGACATGTCTACTGCTGCTCTTACCTTCTCTTTCACTGTCCAGCCCAGACATGTCTACTGCTGCTCTTACCTTCTCTTTCACTGTCCAGCCCAGACATGTCTACTGCTGCTCTTACCTTCTCTTTCACTGTCCAGCCCAGACATGTCTACTGCTGCTCTTACCTTCTCTTTCACTGTCCAGCCCAGACATGTCTACTGCTGCTCTTACCTTCTCTTTCACTGTCCAGCCCAGACATGTCTACTGCTGCTCTTACCTTCTCTTTCACTGTCCAGCCCAGACATGTCTACTGCTGCTCTTACCTTCTCTTTCACTGTCCAGCCCAGACATGTCTACTGCTGCTCTTACCTTCTCTTTCACTGTCCAGCCCAGACATGTCTACTGCTGCTCTTACCTTCTCTTTCACTGTCCAGCCCAGACATGTCTACTGCTGCTCTTACCTTCTCTTTCACTGTCCAGCCCAGACATGTCTACTGCTGCTCTTACCTTCTCTTTCACTGTCCAGCCCAGACATGTCTACTGCTGCTCTTACCTTCTCTTTCACTGTCCAGCCCAGACATGTCTACTGCTGCTCTTACCTTCTCTTTCACTGTCCAGCCCAGACATGTCTACTGCTGCTCTTACCTTCTCTTTCACTGTCCAGCCCAGACATGTCTACTGCTGCTCTTACCTTCTCTTTCACTGTCCAGCCCAGACATGTCTACTGCTGCTCTTACCTTCTCTTTCACTGTCCAGCCCAGACATGTCTACTGCTGCTCTTACCTTCTCTTTCACTGTCCAGCCCAGACATGTCTACTGCTGCTCTTACCTTCTCTTTCACTGTCCAGCCCAGACATGTCTACTGCTGCTCTTACCTTCTCTTTCACTGTCCAGCCCAGACATGTCTACTGCTGCTCTTACCTTCTCTTTCACTGTCCAGCCCAGACATGTCTACTGCTGCTCTTACCTTCTCTTTCACTGTCCAGCCCAGACATGTCTACTGCTGCTCTTACCTTCTCTTTCACTGTCCAGCCCAGACATGTCTACTGCTGCTCTTACCTTCTCTTTCACTGTCCAGCCCAGACATGTCTACTGCTGCTCTTACCTTCTCTTTCACTGTCCAGCCCAGACATGTCTACTGCTGCTCTTACCTTCTCTTTCACTGTCCAGCCCAGACATGTCTACTGCTGCTCTTACCTTCTCTTTCACTGTCCAGCCCAGACATGTCTACTGCTGCTCTTACCTTCTCTTTCACTGTCCAGCCCAGACATGTCTACTGCTGCTCTTACCTTCTCTTTCACTGTCCAGCCCAGACATGTCTACTGCTGCTCTTACCTTCTCTTTCACTGTCCAGCCCAGACATGTCTACTGCTGCTCTTACCTTCTCTTTCACTGTCCAGCCCAGACATGTCTACTGCTGCTCTTACCTTCTCTTTCACTGTCCAGCCCAGACATGTCTACTGCTGCTCTTACCTTCTCTTTCACTGTCCAGCCCAGACATGTCTACTGCTGCTCTTACCTTCTCTTTCACTGTCCAGCCCAGACATGTCTACTGCTGCTCTTACCTTCTCTTTCACTGTCCAGCCCAGACATGTCTACTGCTGCTCTTACCTTCTCTTTCACTGTCCAGCCCAGACATGTCTACTGCTGCTCTTACCTTCTCTTTCACTGTCCAGCCCAGACATGTCTACTGCTGCTCTTACCTTCTCTTTCACTGTCCAGCCCAGAC
Organism: Ilyophis sp. 1 JC-2022; assembly: GCA_022702515.1. Taxonomy (NCBI): domain Eukaryota; kingdom Metazoa; phylum Chordata; class Actinopteri; order Anguilliformes; family Synaphobranchidae; genus Ilyophis; species Ilyophis sp. 1 JC-2022. The sequence continues at coordinate 86,938,318 of CM040402.1, read as the reverse complement.
ATGTCTACTGCTGCTCTTACCTTCTCTTTCACTGTCCAGCCCAGACATGTCTACTGCTGCTCTTACCTTCTCTTTCACTGTCCAGCCCAGACATGTCTACTGCTGCTCTTACCTTCTCTTTCACTGTCCAGCCCAGACATGTCTACTGCTGCTCTTACCTTCTCTTTCACTGTCCAGCCCAGACATGTCTACTGCTGCTCTTACCTTCTCTTTCACTGTCCAGCCCAGACATGTCTACTGCTGCTCTTACCTTCTCTTTCACTGTCCAGCCCAGACATGTCTACTGCTGCTCTTACCTTCTCTTTCACTGTCCAGCCCAGACATGTCTACTGCTGCTCTTACCTTCTCTTTCACTGTCCAGCCCAGACATGTCTACTGCTGCTCTTACCTTCTCTTTCACTGTCCAGCCCAGACATGTCTACTGCTGCTCTTACCTTCTCTTTCACTGTCCAGCCCAGACATGTCTACTGCAGCTCTTACCTTCTCTTTCACTGTCCAGCCCAGACATGTCTACTGCTGCTCTTACCTTCTCTTTCACTGTCCAGCCCAGACATGTCTACTGCTGCTCTTACCTTCTCTTTCACAGTCCAGCCCAGACATGTCTACTGCTGCTCTTACCTTCTCTTTCACTGTCCAGCCCAGACATGTCTACTGCTGCTCTTACCTTCTCTTTCACTGTCCAGCCCAGACATGTCTACTGCTGCTCTTACCTTCTCTTTCACTGTCCAGCCCAGACACTTCACATCTTTGATCTTTGGGTTCTAAACTCCCAATTTCATTCAGCGCTCCAGAAGAAAGGAAACCAATGTCTCTCTCTCTCTCTCTCTCTCTCTCTCTCTCTCTCTCTCTCTCTCTCTCTCTCTCTCTCTCTCTCTCTCTCTCTCTCTCTCTCTCTGTCTTTCTTTCTCTTTCTTTCACTCCCTCCCTCCCTATAGCTATATTTAAAATTTTGCAGCTGGACCTCAGCTTCTAGTCCCTCAGAACAGGTTCTATCTTGTCTGTCTTAACAGTATCAAGGGTCTCTTCAAAGTAAACAAATCAATAGCATGCCTATAAAGGCTGAAAACTGAGGTTACATTTGTATGAGTCAATTTCCCTCTTTCTCCATAACAAAATGTTTAGGCTCTTAAAGAATACACCTCCCTCGAGGTGAGATGGCCTATTGTAGCTTTCACATAATGTACATCTCAAAGATAAAAAATGCTTAATTTGGCACTGCCCCCCCAGCTGTGTGTGTGTGTGTGTGTGTGTGTGTGTGTGAGAGAGAGAGAGAGAGAGAGAGAGAGAGCGAGAGAGAGAAGAGCACATATATCTCTAAATGAGCCTGAAGACTTAGAGCATCTTTGAACATGGAAAGAAGAGATTGTAATAACAAGTAAAAAAAACTCTGCAAACTATTATAAAGACATAACTAGTAGGCAGGGATTTAAAAGGGATAGTCATAACAGTGAGCTCAAACTTATTCGATTTTACGAAGGTTTTAAAAAGTGCAGCTAAACAGATGTGTTCTGAGTACTGATTTAAAAGCAACCATTGACTCCCTGCTCAAGTTGGGGAGGTTTACATCTCAGTCCACACAAACACCCTCATATAAACACCCCTACCAGAACAGAACCCTCCAAGGTATCCCATTCTGAATGAAATTGAATGGAAAGTTGCTGTTTACCTTCACTAAACCATTGCATGAGACAATATTAGGCATTTAAACACTTGATTACTTGTTAATTAGAATAGCATATTTTTTCATACACGCCTGGTCTGTGGAATAAAAAAACATCTTATTGTTAAGTAGTTTTATAGCTAATACTGTCCTGTATCAATATTCCAGGCCAGCAGGTGGCGATGTGGACTAACCATGGTTAGATTCACCAATAAATTGACTAAAGAAGAACTGAGGATGATCTGTTCTGCCAAATCAGCTGCTCTCTCACCCAATGTGCTACTTTTAAAATATTGTTTATTTAAGTAAAACAATTCACATGAATGTCAGCAACAATGTTTCATTAAACCACGTCACTTGTATGAACATTTTCTGGTATCAGTAATGATAAAATGTGATAACACATGTAGCTCGCCAGAACATAACTAACATTACGCGTTAGCAATTAGCCACTTGTCATTACATTGATAGATTATAGTTTGAGCTATAAACGAGTTTGTCATAAAATCTCATTATTATCTTTCACAGAATTTTCAGGAATCCAACTAAGCATAAGAAGACAACCAAGTCGCCATTTCAGACTCAGTCCAGCAATGAAACATGACATGCTAAGTTAGGTTAGCTTTAGGTTGGCATGTTAACACCACCTCCCACCTCAACTCCACCCAACCATACCACACACAAGCAAACAAACGCGCCCGGCTAGCGTGGCAACAGCTACATCTCTCTATTGATCGATATACAGTGAGCACCATAATTCATTGGACAGTGACACATTTTTTGTTATTTTGGTTCTGTACTCTAACACTTTGAGTTTGAAAAGATACATTGAAGTGGAGTTTGTCAGCTTTAATTTGAGGGTATTTTCACCCCCCCCCCCCCATTTTCAGGCATCAAAAAATATTGAACAGTTTTTTTGTGCACTTGCAAATACAACACTGTAACGTTATAGCACTCCGATTTATCCACATTCCACAACAAACTATTTGCATATGGTCAAAATATTTTAGCGTTTCTTACAGCAGTATTAGTTAGCCTTAAATTGACAATTGGATAACTTATTTGACTTAGGCGACCTGTGAAACAATGCCTGCTGCACACATAAGCATGTGGAGTTTCAGGGTCCCACATTTTCCCCTCTCTCCCCCCGACGCCTCACGTCATATTGCTCGGATCCACTTTTCTCATCTTATGGGCTCCGTTTTGCACTATTTGCGCTCAGTCTCCTGGCAGTGCACTGCGCTTAAGCGGCTGGCTGGCTATACATTTGTTATTTTCTTTCACATGCATGAACTATTATGAAAAATATAATTATTGATTTAAATGAATAGTACCTAATGTAAAATATCAGATAGCAGCATATTATGCATATGCAACTCGCGAAGGGGGGCCAGTGGGGGGGCCAGTGATTGTATCAGGGTGGCCGTGGCCCCCTTGGCCCCCTGGCCCCCCCTTAGCGGCAACACTGCTGCAGTGCCTACCGTATAAGCCCCAAAGAAGAGCCCCTCAACTGGCTTGTAGCAGAAAGAGAAGAGAACCAAGGTGTTTAGAAAAATTTGCTGCAAGTGTGTAAAATGGGTGGTGTTAGTGAGTAAACCCTGAGCTAAAAACCACTAGCAAGCTAGCAAAACCTTAGCTAAAAAAAAACCCTTAGCGGCAACACTGCTGCAGTGCCCTACATGTATAAGCCCAAAGAGGAGCCTCAACTGGCTGTAGCAGACGAGAAAGAGAAGGGACCAAAGTGTTAAGAAATTTCTGCACGAAGTGTAAAGGAAGGAATGGTTTTGTTTTAGTGAGGTAAGAGTACCCTGAGCTATAGCAGCAAAAGCTAAACCTTTACAAATTCAACAATAAACCCCAGCATTAGGCTTCTGTCCTACATAGCCTACAGCATCAAGCTCTTTGGCAAACAGCTATAAACAATGTTGAATCCACCCGTATATTTTTTGATATAAGTGCAGGAATCCTCCTTACCATACACTTTATTTAGGTCTAGACTAGAGCTTGCTAGGTTGACATTGTTGTAAGCTATAGAGCTAGTTAGAAGGCTACTGACCTTGGGCTACTGGCTAGCTGCTGCTGGTTCGATTCTGGCGTCAGACTACTATGGTCGCGTAATTAGGACATACTTAATAAAAACACATTAATAACAATAAACATCAAGAACAATGCAATTGATTTCTCGTACTGTTGCTGATGGTTAAAAAATACCATAATAACCCCATATAATATAGCCTGAAACCAATTACAGATTTACTTTAAAAAACTTTAACAACTGCTATAGACAATTACAATTAGACCTCTCTGGACGGACGGAAATGCATTTGATCTGTTTCATAGGGATAGGACAAGCCTATTTGGAGTTGCACACTTTTAAGCTGAGAGCAAATAAACCAGCTGATCCTCCGAGAGCTGAACTTTTACACAGCCCTGCAGGGGAACATCATTCATTGGGAGTAGAATCTACTGCAGCACTGCATCTACTGCAGCACTGCAGGTTATACAGTTTTTCCATTGCGAAGTTATGTGGGGTATAAAAATATTGGCTTGAACAATTTGTCGAACATGAACAATCAATCCAGTTATGAAAATATGACAAAGTAGGTAAGGCAGTAAAATCTAATGACGTGATTATATTTATTGACTATGCATTTTCTGTTAAATCCTTTCCAATATGTTTAAAATGAACAGTGGTTTCATGCAGAGCTAAACGTAGGCCGAGCGGCTGATTTTTTTCTAGGCTAGGCCACACTTTCACTCCTGGATTTATACCTCATGTTAGACAAAGCCGATTGGCTCTCAATTCAGATTTTACTGTTAATTAAATTCAATGAAACACTAATGTAGTTTCATGGCAGTTTAAAAGCAGGAATTATATATCAGATAGTACATGAGATGATAGCTAATGTTAAAGTTGACAACTATGCTTTTTTTTCATATTTAATATATTCAAATTAACTTAACATATTATTGCAATTACTATTGCACATGAGGTGGTCTGCCTTTCATAATTTTATATGTAAACTGATAAGTAGAATGTGCATATTATCAGAATAAAAAACATTAAGTCAGCCCATGTGTTTTAATTACAATTTAATTAACTAATCCAACTAGTGTAAGTATTTTATGAAATACTATTAAAATAGAAAATAGAAATGAAATAGAAATCCGCAACAATTAGCTTTTGGGTTTACCCTTAATTGATGAAAAAAGTTATATCCTTCTCACAAATGTCAACAGGATTAGCCATTTAAGGCTGATTTCACACAAAGATCCTGGGCTCATACGGTCACAACACCATATGACGGCTTTCCCTCTTCATGAATGTAATGCCTCATTTTATTAAATATGAAACGGAACGTATCAGAGAAAAATTATGTTTCTCAGTCCAGAGAATAATACTAAATAAAGTCTGGCAGCTATTTAATCTCTTACATCAAGACCATCTGCTACTTTAACACATAGAATGCATGCTGATATTATTTTTCCCACTTTTAATGTATCTGTTTTAAATTCAATCAAATTACAATACTTTTCATTCCCCCTCAACATTGGGTTTTGTTAAATGCGTTCATTTAAACCGCGCTCAATGTTTCTTTTGTAGCATTTTTCTAAATGGGGGAAAACATCAATCAGGCTTCACAAAAAATAACAACACTGTTTCATTACAGTTCACATCTCTGCTCTCACATCATGTTACTCATAAACTATTAAACACAGTCAGAGGGGAACAAGGACACCGTGGTGCTGGCCTGTGTGATGAGGAGGAAGAGGGGGAATAGAGGAGAGAGAGAGAGAGAAAGAGAGGAGAGGGGGTGAGAGATGAGGGTAGAGGAAGAGAAGAGAGGAGACGGTAAGTGAGGCATTAGAGGAGAAGATGTTGAAGTTTAGCCGAGGCTGACACATCCCTCTCCGTTGACATTTCATCAGCAGGTGTGTGTGCCCGTCTGTGTGTGTGTGTGTGTGTGTGTGTGTGTGTTTGTGTGTGTGCGTTGCTGTGGCTGAGTGGGGGAAGATTGATCTTGTTCCGGCGGCTCTGCGCGGGAAAGACTCTGTGCTAAAGGTCAGTCATTCCAGGTGAGAGAGCTGGGATATCGACTGCAGAGAGGTTCAGACTGATGAGACTATTATGGTAGAAGTGCACCCTGTACAATACACACACAACCACTCACACACACACTCACACTCACCCTCTCACGCGCATACACACGCACACACACACACACACATACATGCAGAGAAGTATCAAAGCACAAAAAAATGTACTCCCCTAACTTGCTCCGCAAAAACAGACAGACATACCCTGCTTTTGTATCTCACATAAGACTGAGGCCTGCTTCCATTCCCGAAAATAACATCAGCAATGCTGTGCACAGACTGGTCTGAGGGGGTGACGTATCTCCCAGCCTGCCTTACTCCACATTCTCCTTCCTCTTTGCTGTTTCCTGTCTTTGTGTTAATTCCACCACGCCAGCCTTTCGTTTCCTACAATATTCACATCTGTGCCTCCACCGTATTTGTCTTACGGCCACCGGTTAAAGAAAGCTTTTGCTAAGTGGCTTCTCGGGTTCGATGACAGCGTGCAGAGCTGTACCTCTCACTGGGGCCTGGTCAGGAATCTGGTGCCTAATTAAAGAAAAACAAACTTCTCATTTTCCTTCAGCAAACAGTGTTATTAGCGCCTAAGTGAAACTTCATGATTCATTAATAAGAGGAAGTCCAAGTTAACTGGACAGATGTGATACTCCGTGAACAGTGAAATGTTTCTGTTGAATACGTCTGTGTACGCACGTGTGTGTGTGTGCATGCGTGCTTCTGCATGTGTGTGTGTGTAAGTTGGGTGGATAAGCGGTTGGTGGGAGGTTTTTTTTCCAGGCAAAAGTTGTTGAATTTGTTTAGAATGAGCCAACTATTTTGGAGTAACAGATGAAATCAGCGGGGTGTTAATTGCTGAAAGTATGGAAACCTGGTTACTGTCATTTTAAAAATGTGAATAACAAAGAATAGGGTTAAAAATTGTGTCGAAAATGGTGAATTAGTTTGAATTCATATTTGTTTTTTGAATCATATCAAGGTGTAAAAAATCTTATACACAGTCTATCCCCAAGACCATAGATGAAAAACATTTGTAAAAATGCATTAATGTGATTTAACATTTCCAAATTTTCTGGACAATGTTTTGAAATTTTCAATCAAATAAACCACTGGTTCTCAGGTTATGGGGCCCTCCTGTGTATGCTGGCTTCTGTACCAATCACAGTTGTAATCCCACAAGCTGTTAATTTTTAAAAATGATTTTCATGTTTAGATGGATTATTTACCGTCTTCACCTCTTTGTGCAGCCCATTTTCACCTGTTTTGTACGGTTCTGTTTAAAGCTTCATAACTCCAGATGGCAACTTTACACAAACACCAATAATGGCGTAATGTAATGAATACCCTTGTACCATTTATTGTCATGCCTTAAATTCATTAATTTTCAGTCATGACTTAATATAACTTTTCAGTAAATTATATTAAGTCATGTGGAAATTACGGGCAGTGAATATACAACCCCCGGTGATAAATTAAGTTCCACTACTTTAGTTTACAGTGAACCCCTGAGAATCAAAAATGTGAATAAGGTAAAACTACATTTTCTGTTTCACAAGCCTTCTGTCTGCAAGTGTACAAAATATGAATCAAATACTGTATGTAGTAATGTTCAAGTCCCATGAGGCAATTTGAAACAGTGTACTTTGGTGTCCAAAAATCTACCCAAAATGGATAATTGTGCATCACAGTAATTCAGAAGATAGAGCCTCTAGAGTCACAGATTTAGAAAAATCTGTTTGAAAAAAGCTTAGCTATAGAATGATGCTCATTTTCAGAGTACATACAGTGAAATGTTGGATAATGACATTGGGGAAAAGCACAACGCTTCACAAGTGTTCTCTGAGCACAGTAAAGCCTTATGAAAACTATCCCAGGTGATTTACAAATCTCCGTCCAAGGACACTGAACAGAGTACATATCTTCTGCACCATTATTCAGTTTTGTTGTTGGCTTTAAGCGGGCAAGCACGGCTTTGGCTTTCTTTGTTTTCTTCATTGTGTTTATTTTCCCTCTGTATCTGTTTTCTTACTGGGAGCAGTTACCCTACAGCACACGGAGGAGAGAAAAAAATATATATACTTTTTCCTTCAATATGATTTCCTGATTAAAAAAAATAGCACTCTCTGTGTGTGTATGAATCCATGTATGTGCATATGTATTTTGTTGTTTGTGTTTGTGTGTGTTTCGTGTGTGTGTGCTTCCGTGCATATGTGTACTTGTGCGTATTTAATTGTGTGTGTGCACACGCGTGTTTCATTGTGTGTGTGTGCGTGTCTACAGTTTCCCCCTGTATTTACACTGGTCTCCCGGCGTGATATTTTCCTTCTCTAATGAGTTCTAAGTGGCCCAATACGTTCGTCTTCAGGAAATCTGTGTCAACCTAATTAAGTTTTAATGAGAGGAAACCGGCTGATTAAAGTGTTTTTCTTGGCACACAAGCCGATTAATTTGGCGCAAGGGCGGAGTGTCGTATGGCATGGGCGTGGCTGTTTTCGGACCCTCACACACGAGCCGTGTTTGTTTGAGCAGCTGCTGGGTGCCAGTCAGGGTGAACCGCCTGACCGCCAGAGGAAACCTGGAGACTCGACCCGCTGCTGATAAGGATATTTCACTTTGTATGCCTATTCTGTACTGTAAATTGAAGTGGCAATAAAAATGTAAAAATAGAGACCGAATGACTCATTCGAATGAAGCAAAGCAGAAGGGTTAACGCAGACGAGAGGCTTGTCTGCAGCGTGTGCGTGTGCATGTGCGTGTGCGTGTGCGTGAGGGGGATGTGTCTGGGACACCGAGAGGCCAGTCTGGATATGGCCCTCCTGGCACTGGAGCTGGAGGCTATTCGTGCTGCAGTCCAATGAAAAACATCATCACTGCCAGATACAAATCGGCTACTTAGTTTGTCTTGCTCTCTGCTGCAGGGCTCACATATTTAAGTGAGAAGATGCCAGCTGCATGTTATTTTGTGAAACTATGTGGATGTTTCCATGATACACGATTCAGTGAAACTTTTACAACATTATCATGTCATTTATGTGACTACAATCTGACATTAATGCCTGGCCTCCTGTAAACTCCAGCATTCAGTATGACTGATGAAGGCTGAGACAGCAGGAGACCCGCCCTCAGGCAGGAACCCCACCGCCAGGAAGGAGCCCCGCCCCCAGGCAGGAGCAGACGAAGGGTGCGTCCCAATATTCTTCACTCCTCTCCTCCTTTCCTCCACTCCCCCACTACCAGTCATCTCCTACCCAGACGTGTGCAAAACTGCCTGAACGTTTTGAGTACAAGTAGTTGCATGTTCAGTATACAATGTACCTGATGTTGCTGTTTGCGTCGAGACATTAATCAGCATCTGTTGCTGTTCTGAGTAGGGCCACATCATAGATCAAGCTAGCCATCATTGCCATTTAATTATAATATCAGAAAATTACATTAACACATTGTTCCCTAAAGATATTTTGGCGAAAAAAACCAAACAGTGTGCTGTCCTTATGCGGTTACAGAGTGGACATATGATCCAACGATGTATCATTCCCTGACATCTCATCTGCCTTAAATCCCCCGGTAAGGAACCATGTCAACTAACGTTACATTATGATCCATGACCATGAAAAGTAGACTAACATTAGTGAGCTGACCATAATCGAACGGTTTCACTTTGAGCATTCGACTACAGAAGCAATGTATTTTTTCTGGCTTTCAGTTTCGAGCCTGAATACATGGCCGGATCCGTAGCTGAATGCACTGCCAGTCCGGGACTGTTTCAGCATGAAACTGTGCCCTGGTACCACTCAGAAAACATTTCCATTTCAGTCGGCATTGCGGTAGTTACCATACGTAGGTAACGTTAAGTGTTGTGAGGCTAGCTAATATGTTTTCATGATACCAAAAGTAGATAGTCTAAATGAAGAGGTGTGTTTTTCTAAATTAATGGTCGTATTTCCAGGTTTCCGCTGATAATACTGCATGTCACTAAACAGTATGCAGTAAGCAGTAGAGTATGCTAGTACACAGTAAACAGAATTCAGTAGATGGGGCTCTAATTAGGACACAGCCACTGTCAGTATAGTAGTCTGTCTTATGAAAAGGCCAGGTGTGTGCACCCAGTCCGATACTCCACCATCTCCTGGAAGAATTTCATTCTGACCCACTCCTTCACTGCCAGTGAAATGCGGCCATTCCAGTCCACCCAGAGTCCTTCTGCCCTGCTGGTCTCACTCTGCCCTTACCTTTCAGAGTCTTTTATAACCATACGCCTCCCCACCATTAAAAATGACCAGGTGAGGTCTTATTTAGTTATTTAGAGTACTTTTTGATATTTCATCCTGTTCTGACACACACGCCTCCACTCAAACTGAAGCTCATTGGCTCAGTGCTGTGATTTTAGCAGCCTGTACTGCAGGTTAACTGGGCAATTTTTCTCTGGCCAAAAACACATGTAGAATCCAAACAAAAAGGTTATAAGAGAGAACAGGAAATCCCAGATGACAGAGCTGGGCAGAGTAGAACAAGACAGAGGGAAGGAGGGAGGGAGAGAGGGAAAAGAGGAGGAATCAGACAAATAAAGGGAAGGAAGTGGAAGATGAAGAGACACGGACAGCGAGAGAAGAAGGGGGAGGACAGGAGTGAACAGAAAGAGGGCAAAGACAACGTTGAGTAATGAGTAAGGCAAAAGAAGAATAAAAGTGAAGCAAAAATGGGTAAAGAGAAAAGAGGGACAAAGAAAAAGGCAGACACCAGGGCTGTGTCCCAATCAGCGCACTTGCCTACTATTGAGTATGCCAGTTGAATATACTTTCTTTAAAAGCTGTTAAGTATGCAACAATGGGAAGATTGAGTGTTCTTAATGTCCCCGGATGATATACTTATTTCCCTGTTTTTGCTGAAAATAGTATGGAGGATATTTTTTTGCATACTGCATGTCACTAAACACTATACAGTAAGCAGTATACAGTATACAAAATGGCGACCACATTTGCTATGTGTACTATTATGCAAGTATGCATAATGGAACACAGCCTACGTCTCAAATTATCGACTAGTTCACCATACTCTACTGGACTAAGTAGAGTGTCATTCATTTGCTAAAATTTGGCTGGCACCCTGATCAGTCCACTATAGAGAGAACTAGTGGACATCTTGAGCCACAGCCGCTGCCTCCTCTTCCTCATCATGAAGGCAGGTGCTGCATTGTGCATGTGTCCAGCCAGCCTCATGCAAAGTGGCAGTATGGAGCCCACACATGGAGCAGGGCGAACCTCACCAGCACGCGACGCGTTTATAACGCTGCACCTCATGCGCAAGGCCTGTATGCGGGGAGCGCCCCCCACAGAGCTGCCAGGCTGGGCCTGTTTAATATTCCCGCTCTGATCAGGACACTCAGCGCCTGCAAATGCGCCCATTTCATCTCTCAATTACAGAATTAGTTTGAAGTCGCGGTGCTCGTGCTTTATCTCTCACAATATGGCACAAGTTTGTAGAAGTATTAAAAGCAGAGAAGAAGAGTAACGGCAGCTGGTGGGGTTTCAAAGGAGCCGATCCCTTAAAGATTAAATCAATTTCGTTTCAAGTCAGTACCTGGCCTGGTGAGGGGCTCCAGGGGTGTGTTTGGAGGAGAGAGAGAAAAAAAATCTGTTTGATTTGTCAGAAGTTCTTTAGATTAATATACAGCTGTCATGGCGCACAAAATCTAGAGCTCATCTCTGCCTTTCATCTGTACAGTTTCACCTGAGGCGGCAGCCCCTCTGCTGGAGAGGACGGCCATTCTGTGCTGATTAGGGCTCTGGGAGAGGTCATGCAGGAATGGAGCCAGATGGTTCCGGAAAACGCGCCGGAGCTTTCACCACGGCGACCGTGGGGCGGGGGGGGGCATCGCCGGGGACGACGGCCTCGGTTTGGCCGAGTAGCGCGTCGCGTCTGCGTGCCTTGGCTCTCTCCGGCGCGGAGCGCGTGCTGGCACTCGTAAGTGACAGTGACGGGCTTTTGAAGGTCCATTTGCATGCGGGAGCCCAGGTAATAGCATTGACTGAAAACATCAAGAACATCTCTGGGATTTGAAATAATACTCTGTGTTCAATCAGCCGGACTCACAAAGCACACAGCGAGAGGGGAGGATATTCCAGTGAGTGGATACCAGAGAGCAACAATTAAGAGAGGCAGAAAACCTACATGCGTTTAATAATTCATCTGTTTTTCATTTGACTCTTTTTGAAAAATGAAACAAGTGTGCCCATTTAAATAATGATTGGGTATTAGCATGCATTTCACATAATATTTTAATTAAAACTAGAAAACAGCTGGTTTTAAATAAGAGGGAGACCACTTCCAATATAAGATATAATCCAGAAGTGGCCAAAACTGTTCTTGGAGAGCTACAGGATCACCCAGTTTTTGTTTGCACCTTAAAATCAGCAACCAGTTCTGGCCAAATAAACCAGCTGAGCTGAGTTAACTGGTTAATACACTGCTTTAATTTATTAAACTAAGTGTAAACCTGCAGACAATACAGCCCTCCGGGGCTGGAGTTAAACCTGCAAACACTGTGGCCCTCCAGACTGAACTGCCAGTGGCATGTACAGAATCTAAATTTCAGCTCCTAGACTGATTAAATTATCCAAATGAGCTGAAATCCTCCCCCTCGCCCCTCGCCATCCCTATTGGTCCGTGCGCTGCCACGACTAGGTCACATCTCCCCTATGCTCACGATGCTAATGCTAAGTTAGCAATAGCGCCATAATGACAAGATGTTTCACTAAATTATCAAAGTGTAAATTATCAAGGGCTGTATTTTCTGGCCGGTGGTGAGCCATCGCACTGGCGAGTGGCACTTCCGTCATGCATTTTGAAGCATCTGAACCCGTTTGGTCATTTTGTGACTGCGCCAAATTGGGAGGAGAGGCGCTGTTGGAGGTGTGTGCAGATTAAGCTGCTCACTGCAATTTTAGGGCCAGATTCAAAGTTGATTAAAATTTTGCGTAGCTTAAGCTATTTGTGATTCAGACATTTGACTTATCCGCTGTTTTAAGCGCATTTACAATAGATACGCGGCATTACGCGCGCGGGGTGAAGATTTGATGAAAATGAGGCGTGTCTGCATGATACGCTATTCAGGCGAGTTCTCGCTTACCATTTTAGAATCTCTCTTGCGCGTTCTAATTGCGGTCACATTGATGCGCGTGTCCCACACAGCTCAGGTTTTACCAGGATATAGCCTGCTGTCTACGTTTTAACCGGTTAAAAAACCTTCACTTTTAAATAAAGTTTACCCGGTGTTCCCCCTGAACGCGAGACGGCGTTTCACCGACTTTTCAATAAATCAATAAAAACGTGCACTGGGGTGTGCAGTCTATGGCACCGATAATATTGGACAGGTTGGCAATTTCATAAAAACCCTGCTTTACCTCCACCTAGCTTTGCATCTTGTAGGGAAACTGGATGTACGCTGGCATTAGCTGGATTAAGCTGTTGACCACAATTGCAACCTTGGCGACAGACATGTAAACCACTTTAAAGCAAATGTCATTCATTGGTTAAATGTGTGTTTTAATTAGCATAGCCTATGTAAGTTCATGTAGAATTAAAATTTTTAGCAATTTAAAAAAAATAGTAGGCGACTGGGAGCATTCATTAGCCTATACGATATGGGTCTAATTAAACAGCTTCATCGCCTACAATTGATTAATAGGCTTAATCTAAAGTGTTTGCTTTTTACAATCATAATTTATTACGTTTGCAATGTGTATTTCAAAGGCTACATTTAGTCTTGTGAATTTAACAAAAAATTTAAAATAAGTTGATATTCTAGTTATCACTCAGAAGCTATATTTACCGGCATTCAGAATTTACGAACGTGGTACGTGCTCTTGAGCAGGTGTAAAATTTGTTAGTATGTCCGATCAAATCTCAGATACAAAAACATTGATGAATGCCAAAATACTGGCAAAATTGTTAATACGAACGATTTACGTGCAAATTCGTTCTGCTCACGTTTCATGAATGAGGCCCATTGTGTGCAACCACTGTCCAGCAATTATTTATTTTCATTGTGTGATGGGTAGTTTCATTTTACCACCCAGCTCAGTGTACCAGAGCACAGGCTGGATTCACTTTACCACCCAGCTCAGTGTACCAGAGCACAGGCTGGATTCACTTTACCACCCAGCTCAGTGTACCAGAGCACAGGCTGGATTCACTTTACCACACAGCTCTGTGTACCAGAGCGCTGGCTAGATTCACTTTACCACCCAGCTCAGTGTACCAGAGCGCTGGCTAGATTCACTTTACCACACAGCTCTGTGTACCAGAGCGCTGGCTAGATTCACTTTACCACACAGCTCTGTGTACCAGAGCGCTGGCTGGATTCACTTTACCACACAGCTCTGTGTACCAGAGCGCTGGCTAGATTCACTTTACCACACAGCTCTGTGTACCAGAGCGCTGGCTAGATTCACTTTACCAGTATCACTCATTCTCTGCATGAACCTAACAGGTTATTCTAGACTTCAGTGTCCTGTAGCTTTCTGGGTTTGGCTATAGCAGGTAGGAAATAATCACCTTGCTGCCAGCAATGCAGCTCCTGGCCGGGGTAATCTGTAATATATACTGTAGTTCTCTGAGCCCATCTTGGCACTTCTTGAAGGGGGTCATTTGAATGACTTTAAAGAGCAGTAGAGTCCATGCTTCCTGGAGGGCTAGATGTTTCCCCATTCTCACTCCATTATTTAATTGGTCAATTAATTGAAGAAGCAATGTACAATCTACATACAGTATATGCCTTGCCGAAAATACTCCGCAGTCAAATCATTTATGAGAAGAGCACAGACACAGTGTTCATCTGCAACTAAATCACTTAACAAAATGCAAAAATGTCAAACTGATTAAATGGTAATGAAAGACAGGAGACATACACAACACTCACACACACACACACAAACACACGTGCACATACACACGTGCAGCGTGCACACACACACACCTGTAGGCCTGTAGAAATGCACATAAAGTATACAAAATGTGTGTGTGTTTATGAAATATGTATTGTGTAATTCCGATCATGTATTTGACGTGTCCATCACATGGTTGTAAAATATAATTTTTAAAGGAAAGTTGCCCAGCAGGGAAGCGCAAGAGAAAGTTCAGCTTGACCTTGACTTCCATTAATGCTTTTACTTGCTCAGAGCAGAATAAACGGCTGTGTCCTTGGTTTTAAACCCTGATTTTAGATATGGGAGCAGCTGTAAGGACAGGTGTAATGTGCTTCAAAGCAGGTAATGCCCAGGTCACAGGTGTTGGTTTAGCATTAGCATTAGCCAGGATGTGGGTAGGACCTGCATTTTACCTGCAGTATTTCTGTCTCTCAGCAGCTGGTTTAATAAAGTTCTTTCCTGCTGTTTACTGTGTCCCGTGGGGCTACAGCACCAGTCCTGGTCTGTGTACAGCTTTTAATTCGAAACAATAATTGTCAATTCTACTGTCTAATGTCTACTCTAAACAGCTGCACACTTATGCTGGTTCACTCCGATATCAGACCACAATGCTGGCACTTCCAACAAGGATACATGTGTAGAGCACAGCTGCAGCTTATGATCGGATCAGAAATGTCAGATTACATTACATTACAGTCATTTAGCAGACGCTTTTATCCAAAGAGACATACAGTAAGTGCATACAGAAATGTCATTGAAGTAACTACAGAACAGATAAGACAAAGCACATCCTTCCCATACAGTAGCAGATATCCCTAGTAATGAACATTGAATGCAGTTCACAGTAAACTGGGTAAATCAGCTCTACTACAATACTATTATAAACTTCAACACACAGTTAAAACAAGAAACAAGTGCCATGAGTGGTCCTAGATAAGTGTATCAGTCCAGGTGGAGTCTGAAAAGGTGTGTTTTCCAGCCACGACAGAGGGTTGGCATAGAAAGTAGGGAATGGCATAGAAAGTAGGGAATGGAAAGTTTGTCAGATATAATATAACTGTCTGGCTCGTTAATTAAGGGCAGAAGTTGGGCTGTAGCTGTAGCCCTTCTCTGCTGGTGCGTTTTATTCATACGCTGCAGGGAAAGAGACACACCTGTGAGCACTGCAGTGAGTCACTGCTCACAGCTCACAATACTCTACCCGGCTGATAATAATAATATTAATAATATTAATGGTGGAGGTAAAGCAGGGTTAATAAAATAATAATTATTAGGTGTTCTTATGATGGTTGTACTTGATTTTTTAATTTAAAATTTAAAAAGCCTTGCCTGATAAATAAACAAATAAATTTATTATTATTATTATTATTATTATTATTGTTGTTGTTGTTGTTGTTGTTGTTGTTGTTGTTGTTGTTGTAATAAAGCAACTTTCCAATTCACTTCACAAAATAAAAACAATACAGGGGATTTTTTCTTGCTTGTATTTGTCTGAAAATAAACAAAAAACAATAAAAAATTAAAAATAATGACAGGAATTAAAGAGACACAGGAGAGATTCAAATAATAACAGGATTTTACAATACACATCAGAGCATAATATATTAAAATAATGAAACTGACTCACACAGCCAGTGGGGTTTAAACAGGGAAACTGATGATGAAAGTATATGAGGGTACTGTACAACAACAGAAAAACGCCATTTCTCAGCGGTCATATTGAAGAGCGCTCTGTAGTGCAGTAATACACACACTCTCTGACCACAACTTTCAGTCCTGTGTCATCTGACATAACTATGAGATTGATTCTGATGACGTGATTCTAGACTTTACCCACCAGAGGGCGTCAGCTCCCCATTCCTGGCGTGTGTCTAGTCTTTGCCTGGCTTGTTTCCCTGTTGTGATTAATTGTGCTATTGTATTACTGGTTTCGGTCTGTTTGCACGTGTCTGGTCATTTCATTCACCTGTTTCGCTGCGTATTTAGTTGCCTCTCCCCTTGTGCTTAGAGCTTGTTCCCCAGTCACTTGTAGGCCTACTCTGTGTTTAGCTCTCTAGTTGTAGTTACCATATTTCCCTCCTGTTTTCTCCGTGTTGTTATGCTGTGTTTCCCTAGTAACGTCTTTATTTTTGCATTACCTCGCCTCCTGGAATTCTCTACATTTGGGTCCTCCTACCTGGTGACAGGAACAGACCCCAGACTGAGAGCCAAACACAGGGCATTACTAAAGGACATGACTGTGAACTCTTATATTCTGAACTGATTTAAATAACACCTCTTCATCCCTGAAGGCACGGTTTGCTCTAAACATCCATGACTTTGCTTTCATTCGGAAAGGATGAGACGACACGTCTCGTGTATCATTTGGTAGAGTTGCTTTTCACTTTAGAAACACTGACAAATTATGCTTACTGTCTCCACGGGGGGGGGGTGCATTAAACTAAAAATTAAATAGAAATGTAATAAACAGCATATCATGTGTCCTTGTCTATCTTCTGTAGCTGTCCATTAATCCTAGAATGGACATTCATATGAGGCTGTGAATGGGCTAGTTTTGCAGGCCTGCGGTTCATGCTTCCTACCCCATACAGCCCACCCACACAGCCTCTTACGTCATACTCTCCGTTTCTAAAGCGAGGACAGAGACATGGCTTCTCTGTTACAGGGCCAGGGTGTAGAATGATGGCTTCGCTCGCCTCGCGCAGAAAGAACAGACTGCTTCAATACTGCCACAATGCAGCCTCGTGTGGCTGTGTTTACATGGCGCTATACAGACACAGATTGGTTGAATCAAATGGGGGGACTGTTAACCAGTTTGCACTGGTGTATAATGTTGTGACTTACCGTATGGTTTACTATAGAATATCAGGGATACAATTGATCATAAAATGTAGATGTAAGAACAATTCATCTAACTTACGGTTTAATTCATGTTCTAGTAATAAACGTAGCCTACAGCTCACGTTTAATCGATATTTATGTGGATTTCAATTAATTTAATCTGACTGTGTGGCTATTTCATTGTGTTCCGTGAAGCGCTTCAGGGTGCAATAATTGTAGAAAAAGCGTCGTACAAATGAAGTTTGTGATAATAATAAAAAATAATAACAAAGTAAACCGGGAATAGTCGATTTTATCTGCAACACTAAAACAGACTGGCAGACCCGAGGCAGGGATGTCTCCCCGCAGGTTTCATTTCTCAAATATGGAAATTTCAGCCGTCCTTGGGCCACAAGTATTGAACAGAATTGACCTCTTTTGTTTGAATTCCACACTGACCCCTGCTGAACCGCAGTGTTTGTGAACATGAAACGAGCTGCTGGAGAGAATCTTTGTTTTGTCTCCGTGCGATCAATTTAACAGCAATTACAGACTGGAGGCGGGTGGAGGACCAGAAGGGTGACAGCTCCATCTTAATGAATAACTTAAATGGGACTCACAACAACCGCGCAGAGGGGGCGGGACGTTCATTTCAACTTTAGGGTTATTATAGCCTATTATAATACACATATGCATTTCACGTGTTTTACATCTACTGAAAAGATCATTTAGCCTATTTTAGGTTTTACAAACCGGTACTTTCTGTCGTGGAAATGACACCCTGTTGCTTTCATAGCTTTTTCTGGGTCGTGGCAATGATTATAGTGACAAATATGGTTATTGCCTTGGACCACGATCTCTCCATTGCCTTTACCAAAAATACTTATATTGGGTTTAGTTTAGTTTAGTTTAGTTTATTTAGCACAATGTTAAAAACAAGTAGAACAATACCAAGAGAAGTTTCTGTGCAAGGAAAGAAAGAAGAAAGCCAGCTTATTTTTAATTCTTTCTCTATATGAGGAGAGTCAAAAAAAAATAAATTTAAATAAAAAAAAAAAAAAAAACAAAAAAAGAAAAAAAAAAAAGAAAAAAAACAAAGTTTCAAGGGGAGCAGCTGTGCAATAATAAAAAAAAAAAAAAAAAAACAAAAAAAAAGAAAAAAAAAAAAATAATAAAAACAAAAAGAAAAAAACACACATCAGAAGACGAAAATATGATAACAAATATATATGAAAAGAAATGTTTGTTTTTTTATTTGTTTCTAATAGAGTTACATTAATGTTCTCTATTAATTTCCTTGAGCATATGTGCATACCCTACCTCTTGTTGTCTATTATTCTTTGACTAAGACCTTACTAGTCCCGTTGAATATATAAAACAATAAACATTCTAAAGTGGTTTATAAATATATGCGAATTGTAATATGTGTGGATTAGTGTGTCTACGTGTTCATTTAAGCAAATTAATACATGTAAAAATGTAAAATAACAAAACCGTAGCAAGGCTGGAATCGTTCACCTTCTATAAATACATGAGGGATCATTCCTTGGTTGCCCACTAAGGGGAGCTGCTGTGCAGGAAAACGAGTGCGAGAACACATCAAGCACGCTTTGCTGACGTCAGAACAGCAGAGCCCCAATTCCCCACTTTCAGCTGGACGCAGCCCTGCGCTGCATGCAAAGTTAGACGTGTTTTCATAACCAAGCTTACATCAAACGACACCGAGACAAACGAGAGAACAGGCTGTTAAATTTCCGCTATTTATTTTTTGGGGTAATTTTTTGAGAGATTACAGTATATCTGTCATTTGAATTAACAAAAACACACAAAAGGACCTGGCATGCTCTCCAGAAGACCCTACCTTCACTTGTCTGGTGTTTTCACATGCTAGGCAGGAAGGCAGCCTATTTTAATATGCTGGATATGTTTAAAATGTCTTGAGACATCTACAGTTTGTAAAAATGGCAATGTGTTTTCACAAGGTTTTTAGTCACAGGAGCTGGTGTAGCTGGCGTGGACACACAGAAGTGTTCTCTGAATCTATTCACCAGCATTCATGGCAACTTGGTTATCTTCTGTGGTGGGTTTTCTCAGAATTACCATCTCAACCACGGTTAATAAATAGAACTGTACTGATACTCGCTCAGAGAGAGTTTTTTTCAGGAAGTGAAATATTGGGTCTGATGAACGGTCTGCCGCAGTGATACAGGCCAGGAATGAGGCGGCTCTGAGCTTCTCTGCAGGCCTAGTCTATAGTGTCAAATGCCGCCCCCCCAATCCCGGCGCCTCTCGCCAGAGTCGTATATCCACCATCAGCTTGTCTTTCCCTGCCTACGCGGGACACCTTCCCCTCGCTCTGCCTCTCTCTCCTCTGAGAACGCAACATCGCCTTCAAACACCACACCGCCTCCATCCAGTTACCCTGTAAATTATTTCTTTCTTGGGGCAGATGAGGAGAGTGGAGTTTAGAAGGAAATTAAAGGAACTTTCCGGCATGTGAAAAGTGAACCCATGGAAATGCGATACTGCCCTGCTCTCCGGAGGCTTGTAACTTTGGTTAGCGTTAGTGTCCTGGGAGAAGAGGTGGGGCAGGTTTGCAAAGCCAACACTTACCCCTTGTTCTGGGAGATCTCCAAGCAGCACTCATCAGACAAGAGGACAAGCGTTACAACATCTGGGCTATTGCTGGTGCAGCAGAAAGTGAGGTCACAGCTGCAAGAGTAAAGGAGAGGAACTTAAAATCGTATTCCGCAGAATCTCATACCATATGTTCTATCAGATTCTGTGGAAAGGTGTCCCTGCCTGGCTGTGAGTGTGTGATATGCCACTGAGGATGGGCACTTGGAATGTCTGTTCTGACGTGTGTGTGTGTGTGTGTGTGTGTGTATGTGTGTGCGTATACTGTGTGTGTGTGTTTAATTCATCCCTCCATTTTCTGTCATTTCCAAAGGTGCAAAAATCATAATGATAAGCATCATATAAAGATGTATGCATGCTGGGATGTGGTTAAATTGATTAAATGGATGAGCTGCTGATGGGAGTCTGCTTTGCATAAAGGTGTTTTTCCGCCTTGCTCATCATTACCTGTGATCCTGTGGCAGCTGTGAGCTCTGCTGAAAAGAAGCCTTTGTGCTCATTCCTTTGAGCGCCTCAGCTGTGCTACTCAAAACCACATCCTGTCCCACTGAGCCAGGAGGGAAAGAGCCAGAGACAGCAAAAAGATTTACACACAACTATCACTCTTCAAAACAAAAACACTGGTTGGTGTGTGTGTGTGCGCACGCGCATGTGTGTGTGTGAGTGTGTGTGTGTGTGTCTGGGTCAGGTTTATATCAGGGCAGAGAGATAATAGCTCTATTTTCCTGATGTGGCACTTTGCTCAGTGTTTGTACAGCAGCTGTGTGTGGAGATCAGAATCAGTGTAGGGTAACAGCCACTGCTGCTTCTCTTTAAATTCTGTAGTATTTTTATTTTTTATTTAACTTTTATTTATACAGGGCAGGTTGAGTGCGCACGTATGCTCTTTTACAGAAATGCCCTGTTAATGCTCTCAGTTAGCCTGTCGGTACTCAGCATGTTCAGTACAGGAACACTGGCAGTGCCACCGTGCCTGTTAATGCTCTCAGTTAGCCTGTCGGTACTCAGCATGTTCAGTACAGGAACACTGGCAGTGCCACCGTGCCTGTTAATGCTCTCAGTTAGCCTGTCGGTACTCAGCATGTTCAGTACAGGAACACTGGCAGTGCCACCGTGCCTGTTAATGCTCTCAGTTAGCCTGTCGGTACTCAGCATGTTCAGTACAGAAACACTGGCAGTGCCACCGTGCCTGTGAATGCTCTCAGTTAGCCTGTCGGTACTCAGCATATTCAGTACAAAAACACTGGCAGTGCCACCATGCCTGTGAATGTTGCACTCTCAGTTAGCCTGTAACGGTACTCAGCACACTGTAATCAGTACAGGAACACTGGCAGTGCCACCGTGCCTGTAAATGCTCTCAGTTAGCCTGTAACCGGTACTCAGCACACTGTAATCAGTACAGGAACACTGCAACCGTGCCACCGTGCCTGTTAATGCTCTCAGTTAGCCTGTAACGGTACTCAGCACACTGTAACTCAGTACAGGAACACTGTAGCAGTGCAGCACCGTGCCTGTTAATGCTCTCAGTTAGCCTGTAACGGTACTCAGCACACTGTAACTCAGTACAGAAACACTGGCAGTGCCACCGTGCCTGTGAATGCTCTCAGTTAGCCTGTCGGTACTCAGCATATTCAGTACAAAAACACTGGCAGTGCCACCATGCCTGTGAATGTTGCACTCGCATCTTACTGGATACATTACAACACTGCTCTCTGGAATCGGACAGAGTTGTAAAACTGCAGCACACTGTAAACTGTAAAAGTGCAGCACACTGCAACCTGTAACCACGGATTTACAGGTTGCAGTGTGCTGGAGTTACAGCCCTGGAGAGAGTACTAAAAATTTTGATTTAGTGTTCACATTTTTTTTTGCTTAATTCCTCTTCATTTGACTGAAAAGGTCAAGTAGTAGACCTGTTTTTTTCCCCAGCTTTGGAGATGCATTTCTTCTACTTTGTCTCCATCTACTGGACAGTTAATGAATAATACAAAAGCACACGTTAGTGGCTTTGTTGTTCAGTGCTGCGTTTTATGTGATTAGCTCGCTGCTGTTGTGTTCCATGGTGATTCAGTGAGTGTGAAAATGTATAGAATGTACATTTGAATATAAACACTATGTAGACAATAGTACCAGCAGCAGCTGCAAGTAATTCACCATTCTCCCCCCTTCCTAAGGGGCCTTGCTCTCAGTCACATGGTCTGTATCACCACCACCACCCCCCCCCCCCCACACACACACACACAAGCACTACTATGCTACATCTAAAGCTGTATGCCCTAACCCAATTGAGTATTAATACCATGTTCACTATCTCTTTCTTGCACTTACTATGGCATCTAAATTATCCTCTAAACGTATATTTTGATTCGTCTATAACTGTTGCTTGTGTAGGTAGTAATAGTATCAGGTAATGGTGAGGAAGAGGGGGATGAAAAGGAAGGTGAATAAAAAATTTAAAATAAGACAACAACAAAAAACAATTGTCAGAACAATTAATAATACCTGGTACAGCGTAAGTCAAGTCAAGTCAAGTCAAGTCAACCAAAGTGCTGTACAAATGACAAAGGATACAATTTTTAAAACAGACATAAAAACAAGGCAATAATGCACAGAATACACAACGACTATTACAGATCTCAAGTGGGATTGAAAGCAAGTGATAAAAAATGAGGTTTGAATTGAGATTTAAATGTGTTTATGGAGGGTGCAGAGCTAATGAGAAGAGGCAAACTGTTCTACAGTCTCGGAGCCAGGGGCGTCGTAGTGGGTGGGACAAGTGGACCTGACCACCCAGGGCCCCAAGGTGGGGAGGGGCCCCCAGAAGGCCCGTACTAAAGAGTTTGCATTGGGAAGGGGGCCCAGAGAGACTGCATTTGCACGGGGCCCAGAATGTCATGCTACGCCCCTGCTCGGAGCGGCCACAGCGAAGGCCCGGTGACCCTTCAGCTTTAAACGAGACCGGGAAAAGACACTCCATGGCTTTAACTGAGTCTCTGACCGCTAATAGCGATGCACATGTTTTTCTTTTTTTTCAATATAGCCCATTCTACGATAAAATCAATGACTCATCACTTATTGAATATGGGTAAATTAGAATTTTGGAATGATTGACAGTAGAAATGTGCTAATTGTGTTAAATTTGTGGATGCTTCAGTGCAACGTTGCCCAAGAGACGGAAGGGGGAGCCATAGCCTTTTCGACAAAACTGCGCCTGTGCGCATGTACAGCGCATCTGTACTTCCGCCTGTGGTTCGAACCGATTAAATACAACCACGGGATACCATATATTTATATTTTTATCTCATTTAACCGAATAAATATATATATTAAAAAATATATATATATTTTAGTCACATCACTTGTTTTAATCTCCATCCGTTTTAATCGCAATTGCATATTGTCATAATTATGCATGGATTGAAACTTGTCCCAAATTGATGCAATGTTAGGCTAATCTGCGAACTATGTTATAATGCAATTTTGCTGTTTATATTATTAAATCCAAGCGAAATTAAGATATTATCGCTCAAGATTAATATTTTCTAGATTACGGAAATGTAATTTAAGGCTCTGGCATTCCTACTGATTATTTTTAGGGTCTCATTCCTCCCATGGGAGTATCAGAACTACATAAATTCAGCATAGAGTTGATGGGAAGCTCACAGAAAGATGCTTGACTTCTCCTCAGATTACAGTCTTCGCTCTTTGTCTCGCGGGCTTGTAGAAGCTTCGAACCGTCGTAAAAACATCTGGAAAACCGAGCGTTCGCACGGCCCAGACCAACGCGTGCATTCCTTTACAGCAAGCCTTGGCGCACAGCGCACAGTGCGCCGCGCGACAGTGCTTCAAGCGGAAGGGTAGTCAGATAAAAGTTATACTTTGCAACATAATAAAGAGTGTACGCTATTCACAAAGGAAGGTATGGCTAGACGTGTAGACTAGAATCAGTAGGTCTATGTCAGGACCATGGGGAAATGTTCGGCGTAGGCGTTGTCCTATTTCATGTTAGCTCAACGCATGCATGTCTAGTGTAGATTATCCAAAATTGTTTTAAAGCAGAAAGAAGAACACCATCCGACCATTTACACTGACCTTTTTGCTTATAACTCTTTTTGTCGTTTCTAAACACCATTTACATATAGCCTAGTGCAGGAACAGATGAGGATATAGATTGCTGGAAATTGAGAACACGGACACAGATGAACTGCAGGATAAATGCGTGTGTCAAAGTAGAAAGTTAATTTAAATTGCACGTTTGATGACCTAAACAGAAAGATCAGTTCTGTAGAATAAGGTAATATCACAAGAGTTTTACCACATTGGCTCAATAAATCAACATTTATTTATATATTTTCTCGGTTTTAATGCAATGTTTATTTAAGATTAACATTTGCTATTTTTTTTACATAATTTATTTGAATTGGGACGAGATATATGTGTGTATATAATATATTTATTTATTTATTTATTCATGCCTATTTATTTTTGAGGACGGGAAGTAAATGTGCATGCTTCACTATTGTGTATTTTCCTTCCCACTTTTGATTCGATTTAGGCTGCTCTTCAATCGCAGAAAGGTAAAAATATATATATTTTTTAAAGCGTCACATTCTGGCTCGTTGCATTTGGAAAGGGGGACTCTGAGAGAGATGGAAGATTAGTTCCGCTTCCTTTGACTGTACAGAGCTGAGGGGGTTTGTAGTCAGCGCTTAGCTGGAGAGAGGTCTGTCTCTGACTGAGACTGTGGGTACAGCGAGAGAAAGTGTGCACAGACGGAAACACACTGTCGCTCGCGGAGACGTACAATTCCTGCATTTTGATGCGGGGAAAAAGTGGCCAGTCGTTCTTGTGAGAAAGAATTGCGTCGGCCGGACTGATGAAGAAATGGCAGCGGAATCGACCCGGAGATTCACGAAGAACCTGCTGAAACCGGGGACCGCGGCTGAAATCAGACAGACCGCATCCAACGCAGTGAGGCACTCGGCTGTGACGGTGAGTCGGGGCTCTGAGTACGTTTTACACGTGCGAGAAATACCAGCGCAAAGCTGGTAGTGTTGCGATTTTGGTGTGTAACCCTCGGGTTTTAGTAATGTGTGTTTCTCATTCGCCGCCTGCACATTTTCGCTTTATCACAACCCCCCATTGATTGTGTGCGGGATGGATTGAAATAGCACCATTGCACCCGTCCAGCCTGGCGAACTTGACGCCCATTCTTGCTTTCTTTGAGGATAGCAGGGCTCGTAAATATACCTAGTGCAGGATTGTGAACTGCAAGACGCGTGCATATTGAAGAACTTGCTTTTAGTGCAGAATATAATGGCGGTTCTTTGGATCCAGCGTGAAATACAGCCTTGCACTATTTTGCGCGTTCCGCTGCGAACTGGTTACAAAGCTTCGATTGAAGGCAGAACGACAATTCAGCGGCTGTGAATGAAAATGGATACTACGCAGCCTCCTGCAGCGACCGCTTTGAGCGGCGACTGCTGTCTGTTCGTTTCAGCGTGCTGCTGAGGTTGTAGTTTTTGGTATTTTCCACACTTCTTTGAAATATATAAATAAACGAGTCTGATTGTGGTCCCGTGGAATAAATCCGCGGGAAAGACCCACCTGTCTGGAGATGAGGATGCTGGCTGAACGCTGTCTACACTGCACGATAGTACACAATCTGCACATGGTGATGGGGCAATCCAGCCTCTAGCTTAAAATGCTAACGTGGTATTCAAATAAGAAATTAATTTCACATTAACCGCTCTTTGATTCTTTATAATAACAACCATCATAACATAATAATATTAATAACAATTTAGTAGTTCTTATAATAAAAATAATAATAATAGTAATTACAATAATAATTAATTATGCACATTTAGATAATATATATCTTCTGTATTTGTGTTATTGTATTGCGCTCTGTTGTGTGAGCGTGATGCTCAGACAGTTCTGCTGACATTAACAGCACATGAAACAGGTGGGTTCCAGTGTACCACTATCAGAGATCTGTTATTTATGCCTTCTAGTTAAAGTCCTGTCAGTGCTGCTGCCACATATTTATATATCACAATGACATTGTCGCTTTGTTTTGGTGGTTATATATTTTCTCGCAAATTCTCCCAAGTAGAGAGCTTCCTGTCAGCATGATAGGCCCCGGACTGACCCAGTGCCATATGTGGCATGTGCATGTAGATGGAGAGGGAGGGGTGGCACACGCTGAATGTACACATACTCATACAGATCTCTGACAGAATGGGGGGAATTTGTACTGACTGAGAAATGGCGCTTGTTTTACCAGGACTTCCCCGTGGGGTGAGATTTAAGCGAGGTTTCTCTCTGTGTGATTGAAGAGCTTCGGGATATGTACAGTAGTCTACCACTGATGCTTCTTCTCTCATGCTGTGGGTTTTGCCACCAGCTCTTTTATCAGTGTTATTGTGAGAAACCAAGCGACTCTACGTGCGTAACTGCTTTGTGTGTCACCCACAGTGGTGCATTATGGGTACAGTATGTGCAAATCAGAGACCAAAGGCAGAAAAATATTTTACAAAATAAAATAAAAACTTCTGGGACATTGCAGTAGCCAGAATGTCACACAGACAGACTCAATCTGAAACAATGGCCATGCATAAGTGTCATGGGTGAGGAGGGTAACCATGTTCTTGTGTGTCCTAAATTAATACCATGTTCTGTGTTCCGTGTTCTGTGTTCTGTGTTCCACCCCACTGCGTAATATGAGCTTAGTGTTGCAGTGAGAGCCTGACTGACAGGTCCCAGCAGGGGCAGGGATGGAAGGTGCTTATTGAAACTGACACTGGTGGAAAGCTTCTTTGGACAGTGAGAAAGAGCGTGTGTTTGTGTGTGTATTCCCAGCTTTGGGTATGATTAGCCTTGGGGAAGGTCACATACTATCCCAGGAGAGGAGTGAGCACAGCAGGACGTCCCGCAGAAAGTCAAACCCTTTCTTAATCAGACCCCGTCACCCAAGGCGGAGAGGTGCTTTGGCAGGCAGGCAGCACGTTCTTCATTTATTAAACAAAATGTTATGCTCAACTGCCAGCGCCCTCTGAAACATAGGCAGGGTGTGTGTGTCCACATAAGCCCAGCAGTTAGTTTAAAATTAGCTTTGCTATAGTGTTTCAGCTAATAGCGTTCACACACCACATCTCTGTCCTTGAAATGGCTTATTATTCCAATATTCTGGGCTGATAATTCAACTTAATTTCCTCTTTTTCACTGTGCATGCAGATGGAGTTGGCTGTAATCTGCATATACCCAGCATGCATTGTTGGAGATCAGGTGGCTTCTGTGTTTTCTGAGTGATTGCTTTCTTACGATCATATTTAACAGTCGAGGTTCTCCTTTGTTGTAAGCGATACAGGCCAAATTTCCAGCCCCTTACGCCAGTAGTAATAAATGTCATGGTATTTTTTTTACATGAAATATGACATTAAAAGAACAATTTGTACTGTGTGTTGCATCAAAAACCGAAAAAGTAAAAACAATTCAACAATTCAGTGTAGAACTTCAGTGTCATCAAACGCTAAAATACTTTTCTGTCAGAAAATACCATAATTCAGTATTCTCTAAGCCAGTGTTTAATTACTGTACTTTAAACAGAATCCAGCCTATAATGATATCCTCTTCTGACTAATGGTACATGTTGTTATTCTATTCTAATTTTCATATGCAGTGCAATATTTCTTCCTGTTGTTTTGGATGGAAACTGAGTTTAGTTTGAGATGCACCGTATTTTGTCACAGTATAAGCCTTCTGGTGGAGATTTGAACTGACTTTGGCCTGCATTATTTTCATGTGTACAGTTCTTTTGAAAAGGTTTCCTTTCATGGTTTTTGTGTCGCTCTGACCCCCCAGGACTTGTCCATATCCGTTCTGTCAGAAAGCTTTTTGATGGCATTTGGGCCTGAATACTGCCCCCCCCAGTGCAGAGCTGGGCCACGGCCGAGGCTGTCGCTGGGACGGAACAGCTTGGTCCAGCGCCCGTTTCCGCTCGACCCCCTCACCAGGGTGCACCCCCACCCTGCCGGTTTGACTTGATAGGCAGGGCTCAGTGTGAGTTTGAGTGTGACAGAGAGAGAGAAAGGGTATGTGTGTGTGTGTGAGTGTGTGTGTGTGTGTGTGTGTGTGTGTGAGTGTGAGAGTATATGTGTGTATGTGTGTGTTTGTGTACATGTGTGTGTGTGTGTGTGTGTGTGAGAGAGAGAGAGAGAGAGGATGTGTGTGTGTGTGTGTGAGAGAGAGAGAGAGGGTGTGTGTGTGTATGAGAGAGAGAGAGAGGGTGTGTGTGTGTGTGTGTGAGAGAGAGAGAGAGGGTGTGTGTGCATGTGTGTGTGTATGAGAGAGAGAGAGAGGGTGTGTGTGTGTGTGAGAGAGAGAGAGAAATTCAGAATTATTTTTTTTGAAAAAACAACAATACATCCAAATTTTGCCACATTTCCAGATGAAGAAAAGTTACCCATTGTACTGGGTGAAGGACACACAGCCCCACTAGCTGCTTCGTATGTAGCAAACTGTCTTTGACACAGGAACACAATAACACCTGCAGTTAAGAGTTATTATATATCATACGTCATACATATGACAGTATGTGTATATGTGTGTATTTAACAGGTTGTTGAGTAAATTTGTATTTATTGATTATTGTTATAATTATTATTATTGTTGTTTGTAACATTTGCTTTGGCAACACAGTGCATGTCATGTCAATAAAGCTCCTTGAAAT
This sequence comes from Ilyophis sp. 1 JC-2022, assembly GCA_022702515.1. NCBI lineage: Eukaryota > Metazoa > Chordata > Actinopteri > Anguilliformes > Synaphobranchidae > Ilyophis > Ilyophis sp. 1 JC-2022. Next base: position 86,909,448 of record CM040402.1, on the reverse strand, counting down.
TGAATTTAGAGAGAGAGAAAGAGAGATTGTTAGGGATGCACTGATATGAAAACCTCTGGCCGATACAGATTTATGATTATTTAGCTGAAACAGGTAGGTAATCAGCCAGTGCCAATATTAGTACCGATTTCTTCGGTAGTTCTGCTTCCATAAGTTTTATGTTCAACAACTGTTTAAAAACTTCATTCTAAAAAACACAATTTTTTATTTAAAGTAATGCAACCAAGTTAAACATTTATTTTTAATGACATTTCTTCATATTCATCCAACTTAAAATGCATTACTCCAACTGAAAGTGCATTCCTAAAATATCAGTGTTTCCCTGAGAATCTTCAGGCCTGATGGTATGCACTGACAAACCCCTAAACAGACGTGGCACGCGGGCTGGCATATTGACGTGGCTGGATGGTGCAGCAGGCGCTCTGCATTGCGTTCATATTTCTGCTCGCCCTGTATATTCAAGACTTAAAACAAAATGATCACAAGGAGAGGATGACTTACAGATTTCCTCAATGTATTTAGACACATTTCCTGCAACTAAAACTCATTTCTCAATACTATAAACACAAAACCAAAACGGTCAACTGTTTCTGTCAAAATGTAACACTATGTTCAAAACAATGTACTCTTCCCTCCAAAATGGCATTTTGCCTCCAAAAAACATAAACACAAGTCAACAGACCTTATGAATACCAATTACACACTGCTGTGAAAAATGAAAGGCACTATTATATCATTTAGGCGTCAGTATGCTTTTTCTTGTTCAGTGTTGTAATGTGGATTTACATGCAGTATCCTACATAGAGTATCCTGTTGTTTGAGTGTACTGGCCAACTCAAATATAAAAAGTTGCCTCCGCCATTGCTTGGAGCAGAGGCAGTCGTCGTGGGGGTTGCGGTTGTATACCTTCCGCCGAAAAACTTCTCTATTGGGTTTAAAAACGGTAAGGAGGGAGATACAGAAATGAAAAAACGATGGTTTCATTGAACGAGTTACGGACCAGAGCCGCACGGTGAAGAAACTGGCGACAGTGAGCTGGTCTGATCCGTCTTGTACTCTGGAATTAGGTGGGATGAAAAGATTGCGGAGATTGTCTAGGAGTATTAGGAGATGTGCAGTATTGTATGAACCAAAAGTGGCATGGCGATGGAGGACCTCCCGGTTGCTGTTTCTGGTTTCCTGTTCTGCATTGAATAATCATTGTCTATCACCACCATGTGGTCGTATTTCTATTCTGTAAAATGAATAAATACAATATTGACAACCTATAAACACAACTTCAATTTTTTAATGAGATTCGTGAAACATTGGTACTATGGTCCTCTTGTAGTAGTATACATGAGGTACTCTGCAGTACAGTCATCACTGAGTATTGTATTGATATGTTACAGTGAATAACAATAGAGCAGACTAACCTATTCTCATTTCTAAATGTTCACATCACAGCGGTAACCAAGATATTTGCTGAGATTCGGAACTCTGCCCAGCTTTCCTTAGGGTCAAACCATAGTTGACCACATAGTTAACCAAAGTCGCTCGGATCTCGTCCAACACAACACCTTTTGGCCATTTATTTGTGCTAAAGCTCTGATTGCTGATTGAATAATTAAAGCAACTAGTGTTTGACCTGTGAAGAGTGGGTGTGTTCAATTGATAATTGATGAGATAAATGAAAAACACTACTATAAAAGCTGTTAATGAATCACATGCTTTTTTATAACCTCTATACATTGTACCACAATGAATCACATGCTTTTTTATAACCTCTATACATTGTACCACAACATGCTACTGTAATAAGGTGCAAGTGGTACACTAAAACAGTGCACAATATCAAAATTTACAAAAATTGTATTTGTATGTTCCGGCAGACAAGAAATGTTGGTGAAACAAGTAAAGATTAAATTAAAGTAAAAATAATTCTAAATCCAAACTGTTCAACTAAAATAAAGAGTGAGGGTTTGTGCAGAATAACGATGAGCCAAACGCGACAAAGGAAAAAGGGATATGAAGTCCCTGGCCGTAGCCAAACAATAACACACCCCTATAAAACGGGCTCGCCACATAAACACAGGCAGAGAGGAGACTCTGAATAGCCACCACTAAATAAAATAGCGAGACAAGGAAAGGAAAAACAAGGCACCTTCGGAGCATGATTATAACACCCAATAATTGGTGAAATAAACTGAATAAAAATAAAACTCACCCTCAGAAACGAGAGAGTGGGAGCGTAGGAGAGGGAAAGAAAAAAGGGAATAGAAAAACGAATTCTCTTGGCTTCAAGGCCAGAAAATATCTCAAGAATTTTTTTTCTAAACTGCAGAGAGATAAAAAAATGACTAACCCTGACTTTGTTCAAACTGCAGAGAGATAAAAAAAAAATGACTAACCCTGACTTTGTGAAGGCACAAAATGATAACAAAGCACCCGGAAGTGGAAGCGGAAGCGAGAGGCTTAAATACCTAACAGGTAGGGAAACAGGTGAAAAGAATAATTAGCGGGGAAGAGCAAAACCCTGAGACGGAACGTGGAAAAAATCTGATAGATTGCTAACCGGCGCAGAGAGGAAGAAAACCGTAGCAAACAAGGGAGAAAGCCACAACCTATGGCATAAAGGATATAAAAAATGTCAGAAATAGTTGTTGCAGAAAGAAAAAGGTAATTTACGCTGCCTCAGCATTCTGTCTCTGGGCGGGGTCAGGCCAGAGCTTTTTATCTACATCACAGACAATGTTTTCCCTGGCCAGGCAGTGGGGGAAATACCCCCTGGTATGCCTAATCCATCCCTGGAAGGACTCCAAAACTATGTCCCCACAAGCTTGCCCCATAGCCTGGAGAAGGTTTTCCGCTCATAGCGATTTCGGTCACAGGACACCTTCTACCGCCATGCGGAGAAAAACTCCTCTATGGGGTTAAGGAATGGGGAGTACGGGGGAAGAAAGAGATTGACGAATCTTGGGTTGTCAGTGAACCAGTTGTGGACCAGAACAGCGCGGTGGAAAGTGAAACTGACATCGTCCCAAATGATGACGTAGCAGGGTCGCCCTGGCTCCCTCTGCTCCTGTTGGAATAGAGCATCCTGAAGACCATCAAGGAACACGAGCAGATGTCCTGTGTTTAAATGGACCAGGGTGGCATGGCGGTGGATGGCCCCATGATAGCTGATGGCATTATGCATAAATGGTGATGTTGCCTCCACACAGGCCAGGGACATTCACAATGGTATGGTGGCCAATAATGTTCTGTCCTCTTCTTCTTCCTCGGCCTCCTCGTCTCCTTCGCTAGGTTCCTCTTCCTCTCTCTCCATTGTTGGCCTCCAAAACAAATTAACTCACGTGTAGCACTTTATATTCATTCTAAAGTTCTGATTCCAAAGTCGGGACATTTTGCTCATTTTGCTCATTCCAAAGTTGGGACATTTTGTTCAAAGTTCTGATTCCAAAGTTGGGACATTAAGTTTTAGTGTGTAAGTGATTGAGAAAATAAGGAATTTTTGGCCTGGTGGGCCAGTAATATAGGGGGAAACAGTGAGTATGGTAAGGCAGGCAAATGAAAACCAACTCTTGGATTACAAATAAACAATACCTTTTTTGTTTTTGATTGACAGGACATAATCAGAGCTGTTTTTAACACAATCGGCAATCCAATTTGTGTGTGTTTGAGAGAAAAGAGAAACTTACTTGTTGCATGTTGTGCATAAGATTTCCATATTTCTGTATGTTGCTTTGGCAATATGACTTCGGTTATCATGCCAATAGAGCAAATTGAAAATTGAGAAAGTGAGAGAGATAGAGAGAGAAAGAGAGAGAGATATTATTTATTGTGTTATTTAGAGCAGTGGTACTCAAACTTGGTCCTGGGGGGAGAGAGAGAGAGAGTGAGTGTGTGTGTGTGTGTTTAGTCAGAGATAATGACACACATTGCAGTGATGGAGAGAGAGAAAGAGAGTGGGTAACTGTTTTAGCTGAGAGAGGGAGTGAAGTCAAGAGGAAAGCAGGTCAACAGAATCAGGCCCAATGGGGGATTGCTCACTGGGGCGTGAGACATCCTGAATGAGTGCTCTCTCTCTCTCATTCACATTTCTTCCAAATTCAAAAAGGCTTTTTGCCATAATAATAACAATAACAACAATAGCATACCTGTATATAACATATAGCTTGAAATATTTCACTCTATGTGTAATGAATCTATATGGACAAAAAATATTGAACTTTTTCACGATATTCTAATTTTTTGAGCTGCATCTGTATATTAAAATTAGTGGTGGGCATAGATTATTTTTTTTAATCTAGATTAATCTCACTGTAATCTTGGAATTAATCTAGATTAATCTAGATTAAAATGGCTCATTTGAATTCTGTTCTTAAAAATACATTTTCCCTGAAGCAAACCCGGCGGCTTCATATCGTGTATGCACTGTTTAGGTGACTTCGGGATTTTCCGAGGGGTTCGTGTTCTGCTACTTCCTGGTTTTCCTTACGCGTAATTGTATAGATTACTAACTCGTGCTAACAATCACTCGGGTGGTTTATTAGTTAAATGCACTTACTAAACCAATTAACATAAACGTTTACTAACGAACTAACGGTCTGTCTTATAGTTAGGTATTAACAAGATTAACCAGTTTGTCCGCGATCTCTGTTATTCGCCCCAGCTGTTTGTATGTAGTTTCACCTCTCGTGATTACTGAGCACACTCCGCTCCTCTTCGAGCCCGTTGTTTGTTATGCATGTTTCCGAGTCCCTTCCATGTCTTTGTTTCCGTGATTGTTTCATTGCTACCTCATGTGTTAACCTCACGTAGTTTGTTACCCCTCCCTTTCCTATACGTATATATAGACCCACATATCTGTTTGTTCCCTGTCAGAACGTACCCTTTATTTCCTGAGCCTGAGATTGTGAAAGCCAGAGACTCATTGATTACCTGAGACACCCTTTCCGTACGACCCGAGATAGCCTAGCGATTTTGTTTGTTTGCCATTTGGTTTCGACTTCTGATTGTTTTTTGACTTTGCCTTTGCCTGCCGTTTTTGTACCTCTGCCTTTGATTTCCGGTTTTTAGACTTTTGTTTCCTGACTACTCTTTTGCTTTCCGTTTTTGTACTGTATATATTCTGATATCCTGTCTTTTTGACCTCACCCTTTGAAATAAAACTACGTTTCTGCTTATCCCTGTCTGCTATTGGGTTTTCTGAGTCCAGACGTAACACCGACAGTGCAATTCGGCTAGGTATACATCCGCGCTAAAATATCAAGGTGAAAGTCATCATAGCTTGCGTAGTATAGACCCAGCTCCCAACCCAACTTTGAGAATAGATTAACGGCGATATTTTTTTTATCGCCCGATAAGAGTCTCACGCTAACGCAGCACGTTAACGCCGATAACGGCCCACCACTAATTAAAATATAACATAAAAGTAAAATGTATTAAAGTACCAGTAGTAGTAATAACAATAAGACCACTACTAATAATAATTTTAATGCTGAAAATAATGAATAGAAACACATAAGTGGTAGGGGTTAGGGGTCACTGCTGTTCCTCTACCTGTGGCAGGTAGCCACATATTGTGCAGACAAACTGTACAGCTCCTTTCCTCTCCTCTACAGTTTTTCTCAAATGTTTCGACACATTTCCTGAATCTATACCTAATTTCCCCAAAATATAAACACAAAACCAAAAGTTCAGTCAACTCTTTCCGCAAATCTTCAAAAATCTCTGTCAAAATTAAACACTATGTTCAAGGCCATGTACCCCCCCCCCCTAGACCTTATGAATACCAATTACACACTGGTGTCATAAATGAAAGACACTTTGGGCCTCATTCATGAAACGGCCCTAAATATGCACGTACATTTACATACGAAACAAGTTAGTACGAAAGATTTACGCAGGATTCATCAAACCGTGCGGGAAAGTTTCTAGTGGTAGCTGTGTGTCGCTGGCGGTGTGTTTGGTCGTGTGCCCCCTGCTGGGCCGGAGTCTCTGCCTTGTCAGGCTGCTACAGATGCCTGTCACTCCTGGGTGTCTCCAATGGGCCAGACCCCTGTGCCCTGGGCCTGCCAAACCGACCCAGTCACTTTATGACAGTAATTCACTTAATGACATTAATCACATGGGGCTCAATGTAGCAGATCTTTCTGTCATAGATTTCCCTCTCTATGTTCAGATTCCACAGCAGATAGCTCCTGTAATTAGTGCTGGCATATACAGTATGTATGTATGTACTGTGTAGAATAGAATAACTTTTATTTTCCTGTGACTGGGAACTTAGTAGTTGCCAGCAATAAAACAGACATGGACAGTGGGCCGACTATTAATATAATACATGTATGTATTATGTATATATACAGTCTATGTATGTATAAGTCTGCTGGCCAATGCCAGGACTTGCCAAACTCGGGGTGGTGGGCGGACGGCTCAGCCAGCAGACTTATACATACATGAATATGAGGTTAAAGTGTAGACTGTCAGCTTTAAATTGAGGGTAACATGATCTGAAATAAAGTCATCATATTTAGTACTTGGTTACAAATCCTGTGCATTCGATAACTGCATGAAGTCTGAGACCCATAGACATCACCAGATGTTGGGTATGTTCCCTGGTGGTACTCTACCAGGCCACAGGTATAAAACTATTTTCTCTGAGTAAAAGAATGCGTAAAAGAACGCTCAAGGTGAAAGTCGGAAATCTGCTTAAAAAAAAGTTTAGCATTTTCTACCTCTGCCTTTCGGTCACTATGTCGCCATATCACACTGACGCCAAACATTGCGTACATATGGTGTCCAACGTGTGCAGAGGTACGCAGATTCTCACAGCACGTGTTATTTTATATCTGAATCTCTGCGTGGAAACTCCCATACGCTGCTTTCTGAGGGCGGTTTTTTTCTGCTCAGCACTGTTTATACATGTGGCCCCAGGTCTGTACTGCAGTTGTCTTCAGTTCCTGTTTGTTTCTGGCACATTTTGCCTTCAGTCTTGTCTTCAGCAAGTGAAGCGCAGTTCAGTTGCATTCAGGACAGGTGATGGACTTGGCCAGTTAAGAACATTCCACTTTTGGCCTGAAAAACTCCTTGGTTGCGTTAGCACTGTGTTTGGGGTCATCGTCCTGCTGCAGGGTGAAGCGCCGTCCAATGAGTTTTGAGGCATTTGGTTGGATCTGAGCAGAAAAGATATTTCTGTACACTTCAGAATTCATCCTGCTGCTGCCGTCAGCAGTCACATCATCAATGAAGACAAGTGAGCCATTGGTAGTGGCAGCCATACCTGCCTCAAGCTCAACACCCACCACCACCATCCATGTTGAGGGGGGGGGGGGGGGGGGGGGGGGGGGGGGGGATGGTTTTTTTTTTTTTTTTTTTACACTTCCTCTTTCCATCACTTTGGTTCAGGTTAATACTTGTCCCATCTGTCCATAAGACTTTGTTCCAGAACTCTACAGATTTTGTCATGTATTGTTTTTAGCAAACTTTAACCTGGCCTTTCTGTTCTTGAGGCGACCCTTCTGAGGTTATACTGGTGTAGTCTTCTCTTTATAGTAGTTTTTGACATATCTATTGTCTAAATCTTGATCTGGTCGACAGTTAAAAATGGGTTTTTCTTTACAATTGAAAGTATTCTTCGGTCATGCACAACAGTGATCTTCCGTGCTCTACCAGGTCACTGTTATTGCTGAGCTCACCAGTGTGTGTTTTTCCTTCTTATGAAACAGTTGATTTTGAGACACCTAATGTTTTGGCTATGTCTGATAAATTTATTCAGATTTTCCAGCCTCATGATGGCCTGCTTTACTGGCATTGACACTTATTTGGTCCTCATGTTGAGAGCCAACAGCAACAGACTCCAAAAGCAAATTCCACACCTAGAATCAACTAGACATTTTGTTAGCTTTCTTGCGCATGATGCAAAGACATACATCTGTCCCATTACTTTTGCCCCCCTAAAATGGAGGGACTATGTATAAAAAGGGCTGTTATTCATTCCTACAGGGATCACCCGATATGAATGTAAATTCCCTCAAATTAAAGCGGCCAGTCTGCACTTTACCTCGTATTCATTGTTTTATTTGAAATCCAATGTGCTGGAGTAGAGCCAAAACAAAAAACATTGTATCACTGTCCCAATACTTTAGCATTTAACTGTACATATGAAAGCTTACAGAAAGGTCACATAGTTTTAAATGTCACATGGTGTGTCCCCCCCCCCCTCCCTCTACTATTCTGTACCAGTAGAGCTGTGATCACCCCCCCCCCCCTCTCTCTCTCTCTCTCTCTCTCTCTGTTTGTTGTTCTAGTGTGAGTTGGGGGGGTGGGGTGGGGGTGAGCTCCGGCCCTCTCATGCCCTCTGCCCCCTGTGATTCCCCTGTGAGCGTGCACGTGATGAAAGCCCCTCTGTGACACGCCGTGGACGAGCACATGGAGCCTCTGTTGTTCTGTGTGTGGAACTGTGGGAGAGGAAGAGAGAGAGAGGAAGAGCAAGGGAGAGAAGAATGCATCTCTGCTCTCTTACTGAAGCCTGAGTCTGGCTTTGTCGCAGCCGGGCTATAGAGCCCAGCGTTGCCACAGCACACTGGGCGGGGCACAGGGCGAGGCCTGATTACTGCGTAGGGCGGGGCCTGATCGTTGCGCATGGTGAGGCCTGATTACTGTATGGGGCGGGGCCTGATCAATGCACAGGGTGTGACCTGATCGCTGCGCAGGGCGGGGCCTGATCGCTGCGCAGGGCGGGGCCTGATTGATGCACAGGGCGGGGCCTGATCGCTGTGCAGGGCGATGCCTGATTACCGCACAGGGCAGGGCCTGATCAATGCACAGGGCGGGCATGATCAACGCATAGGGCAGGGCCTGATCACTGTACAAAAGTGTACTGCCTGCTTGGTAGTCTGGTTGTCTGTAATCACTCTAAGATTACAGGTCATCATCTTCTGTTGGGAAAATATGTAAAAATATGTAAAAAAGCATATTCCAGATGGGGTAGTACAGTGGAATATTGTAAGGCTGGAATGAGAATGCTGTGGAATGCCAAACACACAGTATAAGTACGCTGAGTGTGTGGGCGAGAGAGCGAGAGGGGGAGATGGAGAGGGAGAATGAGTGAGAGAGAGAGAGAGGGAGAGAGAGAGAGAGAGAGAGAGAGAGAGGGGGAGAGAGAGAGAGCGATAGTTTTTATTGTGTTAAGTTGAGTGGTTCTCAAACTCGGTCCTGGGGGACCCCTGCATGTGCTGGTTGCGATTGCAATCCCAGAAATTTTAACAAGCTGTTAATTTTTCTTAATTACATGTATTTAGTGTTTTGAGGGATTATTTATTATGTTCAGGGTCAATTTGACCCATTCAGTGTTTGACGTCGCTTAAACATCAATTAACCATATTTTTTCATCTGGATTTTTTCATCACTACATTTTCATCACTACAATTTTCCTAATTTGGTGGAATTATATAGTAAACATGCAATAAACACATTGCTATGTTTTCAAAAACCCTGTACCAATTTTGTATACAAAGGTGTTGTGTGGAGTCATTTGTGGGGCAGCTGTATAAATGTAGGAAAACATACAACCTTTTTTTATTTTTTATCTCAGATTGTTTGTGGGTGAATCTGGTGGCACTTTCCCATACAAGTTTTAAACTTCAAAAACTTTCACTTACCTCAGGTAAGGTAAGTGACACACTGATGAAGGCCTAGTCGCTGAAACGTCTGTGTTTTTGCTCGTCTGTGCTTTAAACAATTAAAATCAATGCAAATAACTCTTTGAGGTTAATGTTGTTTCCGCATCTTTTGAGTGTGAATCTACTTCTTAATATGGCAATTTCTCTCTTCTATGGGTTTAAACACACCTAATCTGCCTAATGAGACACCAGACCGGTTGAGCGCAATGCTAAATATTTTTCTTCAACTTACCTCAGGTGAAAAGTTTTTCTTTTTAATATTTAGGGATAAAAGGCTAGTCAATTGGGAGAGATTAATAAGGTGACACCCAAAGTGTCAACATTTTTTTTTATTGCAATTGTTTTGTGTAAGTTTAATCTGTTGGGGTCGATTTGACCATACATAAGACGTACGTACAATTTCAACATAATATGAGGGCTAAGGAAGCAATTATGAAAGAACTTAAACACGTGTTCATAAACCTTAACTTGGGTAAGAGAGAGGCTGTAGCAAAAACCAGCACACACAAGGGTCCTCTACTTTGAGTTTCAGATTTAGAGGAAGAGGCACTTTAATTAACGTGTCAATGTCACCCTACCAACAAGCTAGGGTGTTAAACATCCTCACAGAAAAAAACTAAATGAAAAATTTAAAAAATGGGATAATCTCTTGTCCTTGCAGCATGGCCGTCTGTCTGTGTCTCATTCCGTTTCAGTTCAGTCAATTCAAGAATTTAACCAAAAATCAAATGAAGAATTTTCCTGTATTTACAGCTGTGCTGTCTTCCGTGATTCTGCTGGTCAGTAATAACAAGCTGTAGGCTCACAATACAGTGTCACTTTATTCTGATGTGAGTTCTTCTACATGGGAGGACTATAAGAGGTCCTGCCTCTTCTCTGAGCATTGATACAGTGAGAGTGTTTAGTCTGTGTCTGCCAGCCATGGCCAGTGCTGATCCAGGGACTCTGAGTCGCCAGGCATATCAGAGGTCACCCACAAACAAGGACACCAGCTTATGTAGAAACAACAGCACAAATAAAGACTGGAGTCCTACAGTTTATCGTGTGTTTGTACGTGCGTGTCTGTTTGTACGTGTGCATGTGTGTGTTTCTGTGTGCATGTGTGTTTTCTCAGACACTAGTTATTGGGTGATTTCACATCACACAGACAGTTGCTGCATTCATTTTCCTCATCCTGTCTCTCTGTCACTTTCACAATTACTCACTCCACACAATGTTAAAGGGTAATTCTACCCAAAAATGATGTTTGGTTTGTAGAAAAGTAGCTCTCCTCCTGATTAAAATGAGCTCTCAGCCAACGTTCTACCTGTAGTGAGAGCAGAGATATCGCCCCAAACTACTGCGCATGTGCCAGGTACATGGTTTATGAAAAGCTAAGCACTAAGGCGCTTACAGTTCAGACAACAGGTTGCCACTCCCACTGAATGACATTACAGGAGCGGAGGCTGAGGTGCTGGGCATTTAACTGCTAGTGTAGTACCTGCATGCAGCTTTTCTTCAAGACTAGAGAGGCCATGTAACTCGCTGGAAAGTTAGCCACTTATATAACAGTTATACTGAGAAAATACCACCATCATTAGCTCAGTCTCCTGAAAAACGGGGGAAATACGGCCCTTCATTTATCTACGTTTGGCATCGTGAAAACATTAGCCAGCCTAGCCAGAAGTCTGTAACACTTAGCTAAGCTACTCATTTCTCACCCCTGTTCCATGTCAGAAACCCTGACCTCCCGTTTTTCAGTATAAAATGCTTTTGTATCGACCAACATGCCGACACAGAATATTAAACATATACAATTAAAAGTTAAAACGTCATTGTTGTAGGCTGTTAGCCGTTTTAGCTATGTTTGCTAGCAAAGCCAAAACTTTCACAGTGCAACTCGAACGCACTGATGTCGGTAAAAACATGGAAACAATGTGTTTATCACCGCAATATCTGACCTCCTTCCATTAACGAATGCAAGGTTAGCTGCTATAGCCTACTGCGCATGGCAAACATATTTTGCAAGAAGATATATGATAATTGTTTTGTTCTGTAAACAAATTTGCCGGTTTGACTGAGGGAGACGGATGGTAATTTGGCTGATGTTTACATGAGTGAGCAAAATTTCTCAGATATCTGTCTCTAACCCAGTCTCAGTTGCATCACACAGACAGGAAGTCAGAATTGCAGCGCCTGTTGCATCTTAAGAATGTGATTGTGGTTTTTCTGTACGACTACACTACCATACATCTGAGAATGCACACAGTGTTCTTTACTTTAGAATACTGCCTCAGGGCTTTGCCTCTGGCATGCTTATGGGACATGGCTCCTTTAACCCAGGTTAAACTCTGGCATGCTTATGGCTCATGGCTCCTTTAACCCAGGTTAAACTCTGGCATGCGTATGGCACATGGCTCCTTTAACCCAGGTTAAACTCTGGCATGCTTATGGCACATGGCTCCTTTAACCCAGGTTAAACTCTGGCATGCTTATGGCTCATGGCTCCTTTAACCAGGTTAAACTCTGGCATTTTAACCCAGGTTAAACTCTGGCATGCTTATGGCACATGGCTCCTTTAACCCAGGTTAGACTCTGGCATGCTTACGGCTCATGGCTCCTTTAACCCAAAGTAAACTCTGGCATGCTTATGGCGAGTGTGAATGTGGGGCGGGGGTTGATGAAATAGGCAGAGATGGCGGTGAGTGTTGGGGTTGATGAGATGGGCAGCAATGGGGGTGAGTGCTGGGGTTGATAACACGGGTGGAGATGGGGGTGAGTGTTGGGGTTGATGAGACAGGTGGAGATGGGGGTGAGTGTTGAGGTCAATGTGATGGGCGGAGATGGGGGTGAGTGTTGGGGTTGATGACATGGGTGGAGATGGGGGTGAGTGTTGGGGTTGATGAGATGGGTGGAAATGCAGGTGAATGTTGGGGTCATTGAGATGGGGTGAGGGTCGGTGGGGGGGGGGTGCGGTGGAATGGGGGTGAGTGTTGGGGTTGATGAGACGGGTGGAGATGGGGGTGAGTGTTGAGGTTGATGAGACACGTGGAGATGGGGGTGAGTGTTGGGGTTGATGAGATGGGTGGAAATGCAGGTGAGTGTTGGGGTCGTTGAGATGGGGGTGAGTGTGGGGGGGGGTGGGGAAACAAGTACCATTGGATAGCGGTGAGTATGGGGGTTGATGAAATGGGCAGATATGGGGGTGAGTGTTGGGGTTGATGAGATGGGGGTGAGTGTTGAGGTTGATGAGACAGGTGGAGATGGGGGTGAGTGTGGGGTGAGATGAGATTGGATGGGGGTGTGTGTGGGGGTTGATGAGATGGGCAGAGATGGGGGTGAGTGTTGGGGTTGATGAGATGGGTGGAGATGGGGGTGAGTGTTGGGGTTGATGAGACAGGTGGAGATGGGGGTGAGTGTTGGGGTTGATGAGACAGGTGGAGATGGGGGTGAGTGTTGGGGTTGATGAGATGGGTGGAAATGCAGGTGAGTGTTGGGGTCGTTGAGATGGGGGTGAGTGTGGAGTGGGGTGAGATGGGCGGAGATGGGGCTGAGTGTTGGGGTTGATGAGATGGGTGGAAATGGGGGCGAGTGTTTGGGTTGATGAGATGGGTGGTAATACAGGTGAGTGTTGGGGTTGTTAAGATGGGGGTGAGTGTGGGGTGGGGTGAGATTGGATGGGGGTGTGTGTGTGGGGGTTGATGAGACGGGCTGAGATGGGGGTGAGTGTTGGGGTTGATGAGATGGGGGTGAGTGTTGGGGTTATTGAGATGGGCGGAGGGGGATAAGTTTTATGTTTTATGCGAGTAGCCTCTGCCCCCTTCCTTCAGTGCTGATACATGGTGTCAGAGGGGCCACGGCTGTGGGATGGGGTGTAATTGGATCAGACATCACTGTTTTTACATATTTTACATATCTGTCCCTCAGCCAGGGAGGGGGGTTGTAATCTGCCCCTTTATCTCTGTACCTCCCGTCTCAAGGGGGACCCCCATTTTCTCCTGGGTAAGATATTATCTTTTAATAAACACACTCGCCTGTGTGTGTGCGGATGCACAGTTGTGTGTGTATGTACATGTGTGTGAGGTAGGGGGAGGGGTAGTACTATACACATAATTATACGAGACCCTGAGAGTGCATGACTGGAGTGTTTTAGTGGTGTGTCGTCATTTTATTTTGTCAAAACACATTTTGACAAATTTGTTTCTGCTGAATGGAAATTGATGTCTTGTTCTTCGTTGGAGTGGAGAAAAGCTTTGAGCTTACAGAGAGTGCTGCTGATCACAGCATAATCCAGGCATCAGCCGCTGACTGCTAACCACAGGATGTTCAGGGTCTGCAGTGAGCATTGTCACCTGCTCCGGTAGCAGCCGCTTTCTCACAAACTCTCCTCCATGTGTACTGTGTGTAACAGAAGGGTGCAGGAGATTGTAAAGGACATGTAGCGGGTATAGCAGCTGTATCGGGATGTAGCAGCTGTATCGGGATGTAGCAGCTGTATCGGGTGTAGCAGCTGTATCGGGTGTAGCAGCTGTATCGGGTGTAGCAGCTGTATAGGGTGTAGCAGCTGTAGTTGGTGTAGCAGCTGTAGTTAATGTAGTAGCTGTAGCGGGTTTAGAAACTGTTGTTGGTGTAGCAGCTTTATTGAATGTAGCACTAGAGAAAAGTGCAGGGACTTCATCTCTCTTTGAGTAACAATAACTGGAACACTAACGCTGTAACAATGTAACCTCGTTAATGCCATAACACTGCAATGCTGTAATACTGTTACACCGGAACACAGTACGCTGTAACACTGTAATGCTGAAATACTGTTACAGCGGAACACAGTACGCTGTAACACTGTAATGCTGAAATACTGTTACACCGGAACACAGTACGCTGTAACACTGTAATGCTGAAATACTGTTACACTGGAACACAGTACGCTGTAACACTGTAATGCTGAAATACTTTTACACCAGAACACAGTACGCTGTAACACTGTAATGCTGAAATACTGTTACACTGTAACACAGTAACGCTGTAATGCTGAAACACTGTTTCACTGTAAGACAGTAATGCTGTAATACTTTTACACTGTAACACAGTAACGCTGTAATACTGTTACACCGTAATACTGTTACACTGTAACAAAGTAACACTGTAATGCTGAAACACTGTAACACAGTAACGCTGTAACACTGTAATGCTGAAGCACTGTAACACAGTAACGCTGTAATACTGTTACACTGTAACACAGTAATACTGTAATTGTCATGGTTCGTTGCTTTTTATTTTTATTTTTTTTGCGGTTCTCGTCTAGGGTTTGCTTTCCTCATTATTATTTTCACCTGTGCTTCTACCTGCGGGGTATTTAAGTTCCTCACTTCCACTTCCCCGGTGCTTGTCTGTCATTTGACATTGCATCGAGCCAGGTATAGCCAGGTACTAGCGATCTTGTGATATTAAACGCTGTTTATGTTCATGAGGGACTTGCTATTTAGCTATTTTCAGGTATAGGATTTTTTCCTCCTGTAAGCGTTCTGCGCTATTTATTTAGTCTGTTGCTGTTCTCACGGAGACAGTTTTTCTTTGTTTGTTTGTTTTGGTTTTTCACTCTTCCGGCTCTGAGCTTATGTAGCTGAAGGTGTTCTTTTCTTTGCTAGATTTTCCGTTCTAGCTCCAGTATTGAGCTCGGGAGATTTAGCTGGTATTTCACTCGTTCTCGAGTTCGCCCTATTTTATTGGGTTGATTTTGTTTTGGCTGTTTAGCCACAAGGAATTAGTGTCCTGTTTTTTCTTTCTTTTCTTTATCTCCCCTTTATTGGTCCTCACTGATGTGAGCTGACTTGTTCTGATTCCCCCACCTTCGCGTTTGAATCTCCGCCACATGAAAACCCATTACAGTAATACTGTTACACTGTAACACAGTAATGCTGTAACACTAACACCACTGCCCCTCAGCCCTCTGAACACAGAACTGTACGTGTGTGTGTGTGTGCGTGTGTGTGCACGCTTGTGCATGTGTGTGTGTATCTTCTTATGTAAGGTTTTTTTTGGGGGTGGGGTGGGGGGAGGAAACTTGAGCAAACTTACGTAACTCTCAAGAACAGCATCAGAGGTTTATAATCTACTCTGTAATTAGGAAAGTGGCCACTGGCATTGGCATGATGCAGAATTTACTAATACATTATTAACTGCAGTCAGAGCTGACTTTAATGAGCCGTGCTGTGTGGCTGTTAGCTGCTCATCGCGCCACCGGGACCCCAAACAGGGGAGCCGTGTGTTCTTCTTTGTGCTGCGGGACCCTGTTAATGCGCTGTCCCTTCTTCTCCTCGTTTTCTTTGTCCTCCAGATTATTTTATTTGCAGTCGGCTTTCAATCCGAGGGGGGGTGCAGTAGCACAGGAGATGCAGTAGCACAGGAGATGCAGTAGCACAGGATATGCAGTGGGGGGAGATGCAGTAGCACAGGAGATGCAGTGGGGGAGATGCAGTAGCACAGGAGATGCAGTAGCACAGGAGATGCAGTGGGAGGGGGGATGTAGTAGCACATGAGATGCAGTGGGGGGAGATGCAGTATCACAGGAGATGCAGTATCACAGGAGATGCGGGGGGGAGGATGCAGTAGCACAGGAGATGCAGTGGGGGAGATGCAGTAGCACAGGAGATGCAGTGGGGGAGATGCAGTAGCACAGGAGATGCAGTGGGGGAGATGCAGTAGCACAGGAGATGCAGTGGGGGGAGATGCAGTAGCACAGGAGATGCAGTGGGGGGGGATGCAGTAGCACAGGAGATGCGGGGGGGAGATGCAGTAGCACAGGAGATGCAGTGGGGGGAGATGCAGTAGCACAGGAGATGCAGTGGGGGAGATGCAGTAGCACAGGAGATGCAGTGGGGGAGATGCAGTAGCACAGGAGATGCAGTGGGGGAGATGCAGTAGCACAGGAGATGCAGTGGGGGGAGATGCAGTAGCACAGGAGATGCAGTGGGGGGAGATGCAGTAGCACAGGAGATTCAGTGGGGGGAGATGCAGTAGCACATGAGATGCAGTGGGGGGAGATGCAGTAGCACAGGAGATTCAGTGGGGGGGGGGGGGGTGCAGTAGCACAGGAGAATCAGTGGGGGGAGATGCAGTAGCACAGGAGATTCAGGGGGGGGGGGGGGGGGGTGCAGTAGCACAGGAGATGCAGTGGCACAGGAGATGCAGTGGGGGGAGATGCAGTAGCACAGGAGATTCAGGGGGGGGGGGGGGGGTGCAGTAGCACAGGAGATGCAGTGGCACAGGAGATGCAGTGGGGGGAGATGCAGTAGCACAGGGTCACAGATTTTCTTCTCTTTGTCCTCCCATTTCCCCAGTCACACGGTCTCTCCCTCTCCCCCGGTTGCAGAAACAGTGTGGGGTGTTTGTGAGTGGGTTTGGGATTCGAGGCTGTCGAGGGCTGGGTGGAGAGGAGAGAAGAGGAGCCCGTTTGGGGGACCCTGCTAAGCTGCTGGCACGCTGCTGGTTTATTTTCAACCCCGCTGGCAAATCTGCTTAATTCCGGCTGACCTCCTCTGGCGTCGATCCAGAAGCGCACGTGTGATCCCCCTGAGCAAACCCCCTTCGGAACAGGGGCTATTGGGAAGGGGGGTCACCATGCACCTCTCCATGTTAAGTGCCTGGTTTTGGAAGGATACACATCATTACGCACTCCTAAACATAGCTGTTATTTGTGCTGGCCTGCTTTTTTGTTTTTAATGTGTGTAGATTTAATTACACAATAGATGGTATAGCCTGATGAACACTCAGAACAATGTTGTAAATTATATATTTGTATGATCATGTTGTGGAATATGAGGTGGAGTTTGTATAGACTGTATGTGATGAAGGATATGAGATGGTGCTTGTAGGGTGTAGGTAAAGGTTGATATGAAGTGCTGTTTGTGGCGTGTAGGTAACTATGGATATGAGGTGGTGTTTGTAGGGTGTAGGTAAAGGTTGATATGAAGTGCTGTTTGTGGCGTGTAGGTAACTATGGATATGAGGTGGTGTTTGTAGAGTGTAGGTAAAGGTTGATGGATATGAACAGAGGTGGAAATTCCAGGTTCAGAAAGTAAAAGTCCTCCCCATTATTATAGTATATAAGGGATCCACAAAAAAATGGGGTGTAGCTAAGCGTGGATATGAGGGGGGTTGTAGGGTGTAAGTAAGGGTTGATATGAGGTGCTGTTTGTAGTGTAGGGTGTAGGTAAGGGTGGATATGAGGTGGTGTTTGTAGGGTGTAGGTAAGGGTTGATATGAGGTGGTGTTTGTAGGGTAGGGTGTAGGTAAGGGTGGATATGAGGTGCGGTTTGTAGGGTAGGG
Organism: Ilyophis sp. 1 JC-2022; assembly: GCA_022702515.1. NCBI lineage: Eukaryota > Metazoa > Chordata > Actinopteri > Anguilliformes > Synaphobranchidae > Ilyophis > Ilyophis sp. 1 JC-2022. Next base: position 86,891,479 of record CM040402.1, on the reverse strand, counting down.
TGTAGGTAAGGGTGGATATGAGGTGCTGTTTGTAGGGTAGGGTGTAGGTAAGGGTGGATATGAGGTGCTGTTTGTAGGGTAGGGTGTAGGTAAGGGTGGATATGAGGTGCTGTTTGTAGGGTAGGGTGTAGGTAAGGGTGGATATGAGGTGCTGTTTGTAGGGTAGGGTGTAGGTAAGGGTGGATATGAGGTGCTGTTTGTAGGGTAGGGTGTAGGTAAGGACATGCTCCTCATGCAGGACGGCTGGCTCCTGTGATAGAGGAAGAGAGCGGGGAGGAAGAGGAGGGGCGGAGAGGAAGAGCAGGACCGGCAGCGCTTTGTCTGCGACTGAATGGCCCCAGTGTGCACTGTGTGTGATCTCAGCCCCACGCGTCCCGCGGCTGTATGCACTGACCTCAGCGCCGTGGCCCGTGCATCCCGCGATGCCAGTGCCGGGTCTGAGGGGTGAACGCGCTCCCACTGGGCTACAGGCAGGTCTGCCCCTCCCGGGAAGATTGGGAGGGGGCTTAATCTGGGGAGGAAGTGATAAAGGAGGACTGTTCCGCTCACAGCAGAAGCGCTACTGAGGTGCTGGTTCTGTGGTTTAGGTTTGTGGTTTGGTTCTGCGGTCCGGTTCGGCCATGCAGTCCTCTGGCACAGATCACTGCCAGGATGCACAAGTTGCCCTGGTGACTGTGCTTGGCGGCGGCCTGCTGGGGTCCAGGCTGCTGGTCCAGTGGGGTTCTGGACGGGGGCCCAATGTGGCAAGTGAGCTGAGCCGTAAGAGGGGAGGAGCGGGGAGGGGAGGAGTGATTCCACACACAGCTCTGGGTCAGCGAGGGGGAGGGGCTACACTGTTTGATGCTGTGAGCCACAGTGTCACACCTGATTCACCTGACTGAGGAATGAAGACCAAGACCAGCTGATTAATTAAATCAGGTGTTTTCATGCTGGGCTAAAAAAAAAACGGGCTCTTTTCCGGCCCTAAGGGCTTAAATCCCCCCATAATTAATCTGATTCAAACTTATTATCACATTACCTGATTGTAGCGTTACCTACTGATTTCTAGGAGTGTTTTTACTCATCCAAGCCTGGGGCAGACTGGCCTGTGTGTCTGGAAGGGAGCATGGATTGGCATCCTACGATTAACCTTGGGCTGTTGCTTTAATGCGCTAATACCCCAAACCCCACAGTGATCACAGAACGCCTGTGCTATGTTACATTCGCCTTCCAACGAAACCTAACGGTACGCGATTTCTGTTGAAGATGTCCAGGAAATAATATAAAAATAGTTAATGCCTTCAACACTTCATTGGAACTGCTGGAAAGGGGATACAGCGCTGCTGTTGATTTTTGCATAGCCTAGATTAAACTGAATCCCCATTTATAGCCTGCATGTCATAAACACCTACATTTGCCCCCCTGGGCCTGTCCCGCTACCACTTCCAGCTGACAACCCCAGGCGTCACGTTGATAAACACTCCAGGGAACGCAAAACCCCTTCAATGACAGGGGGCGCAGACAGAATGCGCGTGCTCGTGTTAACCAGCTGTACTGAAGATTCCATGAGGCTCGGGCAAAATCGCAGTTTCTCGAGCCGCGTCCAATCCCGCAAATCATGCCTGGCAGTCGGTGCAGCGCACGAGCCAAATAGCTCAACGGGGTCTCTGACAAAAATCTGGAGAAATGGTTTGAGTTAAAAAATAAAGTAGGCTACCTATAACGAGACATCCGGAGAAGTCTTTAACCCAGCGATATCATCCAGGCTTTCGGGGGTTTATGTGTTAAACACGGTCTATTCGCAGGATGCAGGTTCTGAGGAGGGGAAAGAACAATGCATTTCTGAATGCAGACCAAAATTCTGCGCCATATTTCCGAGTTCAGGGTGGAGGATTTCACAAAGTTCCTTGCCTTTGGCAAATGTAGATCTATACATTAGCTACGGTATTGTCTGAATCTATTGGGTCACGTCGCTATGTAGACTAGTGCAAGCTACGGTAGGCTATACATTATCCCAGCAGTTTGATAACTTGATTATAAAGGAAGGTTGCGTGTTAAAGGCAGTTTAAGAAGTGCTACTGGAAAGTACCGTGCTATGTCGCCTCCCTCTCTTCCACGATTTTTTTGTCTCTCTGTTCAGTCCCGGAGAACGAAAAGTTCCATTTAATCCTTTGTTTACAACCCCCCCTCGTCTGGTCCCAATTACACCATGCTGAAGAAGAAAAGGGGGCAGCGTGTCTGTCAGTGCTGCTGTTTCTCAGAGCAGGAGCCAGTCCCGACGCGGCATCCTTGTCTGTTTCCCTACAGCGTAGTGATGAAATGGGGCAGGACCGCTTCGATGGAGTTTCATGTTAGGAGCAATTAGTATAGCCCACTGTCGCCTAGCTTACTCGCGTTTGTCGATTAAAACTGTAAGCGATGTAATGCGTTTGGAAACGCATACAGATGTAGTCTGCAAGTGATCCTTCGATTAAAATGCTGTATTACATATTAAGCAGTACCGGTGTGCGCACTGTGCGGTGTTGAAAAGATAGAATGCCGCCGTGCTGAGACGGTGCGCAAGAACACGTCCTGTGACTTGCCGCTTCCATAGTCGTGGGAGGGGAGGCGCTGACATGTGGGAAGATGAATTAATGAGACTGCAGTCTGGAGTTTTTGTTTTTTTATATTTCCGCATGTTCCTTTCAGAGTCCCCAGATAACAATCCGAACCCTTTGTTATCTAACTTCAACCAGAGATGATTAGCAATTATCCTCTGAGATTGCGTTAATAGTTTTTATGTTTATTGTGATAAAATAATCTGTACCCAAACGCTTTAAAAACCAGAATCACTAAGTATGAGGGGCCTCTGCATTATGTTTAAACACCACGTGCTTACATTAATTGTTTCCTCTCCAACGCACTGACCTTGCTCTTCTGCGGCTCGTTTATCGGCGGCCACTGAGGGCGCCTAGCGAAGGGAACTCTTCCTTTCATCATTCTTAGAGAGGGAAGGAAGAGACTTGTTGAAGCTCAAACGGAAACTTTTCACATCCTCCTGCTTTACGATTTACACAATCCCCGCCCGTGCGCAGGCCCTACAGTTTCCTTCCATAAACACAAGTTCAGATGACCGACCTTTGAATATTTTAGGAGGAGGGCGACCCCTGGAGGCTTTTTCGTTTTTATGCGCAAAGGCACAAACGCTACATAATCTCCCATCTTGGGAAGGCTTTCTAAAGTACCAGTTTCACTTTGGCGACTGCCGTGTTTTGGGCTCGACACTAGATGGCAATGGACGTTCACGAACATAAGATTAAGATTCCAGAATACATGAAGGAAGTTACATTATATTTTAGCATTTAGCTAATCAAGAGTGACTTTCACAGATTGTATTTTGTACATACATTTATACAGCTGGATATTTACTGGAGCAATTCAGATGAAGTACCTTGCTGAAGGATAGCCTACAATGGCGGTGTCCCGGCTGGAAATTAAACCCACAAGCCCTGTTCCCGAACTGTTGCAATAGCACTGCCTCTTTACCTCTAATGTTCATCATGCCTTTAACGGTTGTGTCTCAGTCCACTTTTTTCTAAAAAGTTAGCTCAAACAATTTGCAGGAAATAATCCGTCCATCGGATAGCATGTAATTCTGTAAAGTAACTCTGCGTTTTGTGATTGTGGGTACATGCACATCATATCCTGTTAAACAAGATTTTGCACTGAGATCTTTGATCAAAAGTGGTGGTTTTCCTGATACTTACACTTAGCATAAACATAAAAAACGTGCTCACGCCAGTGAAGCTTCAGATACAAGTAGCACTAAAATGTAGACAGTTTAAACGTAATCATGTAATAATCTGTTTTCCAGTCTCAACGTAAACTCAGTTGACCTTTGCTCAAGAATGGCACATTGTACACCAGTTAATGGGGGAAGTCTAAAACTTTGACCTTGTGTCCTTGCCTTGATTTTGGAAACTCAAAGGTCAAGCCATGGTTTGAGAATTCTTAGTTCTGAGTGACAGCGTCCAACTGCGGTTGCCGTGGAAATGGCAGAATTCTCCCCAAACAGCACTCCCCAGGAATCCTGGGCCAGACAAAAATATCCACAGGAAAAACAGGAAAATCATTCCTGGCAGAATGTTAAAATGCATGTGTATTTAAGTTTGCCTATCTGAGGGTTCAACAGTGAATCAACCCCTAAAAATATGAACATTTATAAACATAGGCTACTGTCGGTTTTTTTATTTGTTCACAGTTTTGATGTGCAATGTTTTTAAGAGAAGGAGGGATTTAGGTTTGTTAAGGTTTCCTCTCCGGAGCCAAAGCACACAGCTGAAAAGTGTTAAATCCATGGGCGGGCACTAGCTTGTTTCAGTAGAGCATTTGTGAGGTAATCCTGCTCTGTGGTTGGGTCCCAGTGATAAAATAACAGAGAGACACAACGCTAGGCTCTCATTCTCCTCACTGTAGATGACACAATGCTTTCTGAGTAATAACAGAATGTACTAGAGGGGGAAAGTGAGAGGAGCAATAATTGGGAAGAGAAAGAAAGAAAAACTTCCCACTATGTAGTGAAAAAGAAAGCCATTCCACTCAGGGCCGATTCCAGGGAGAGTAAGAGCCATTGGTTGAGTTACAGGTATTAATCTTCACTGTGGAGACAAATTAGCTGATCCGGTTTAGTTTAAACACGTCACAGCGGTCATGGCCCTTGGCCAATGCAATGAAACACGGCCGCTATGCTAGTGGCGCTACATCAAATATAGCCACCATGCTAGTGACGCTATATCAATTATGGCCGCCATGCTAATGACACTACATCAAACATGGCCGCTATGCTAGTGACGCTACATCAAACATGGCCGCTATGCTAGTGACGCTACATCAAACATGGCCGCTATGCTAATGATGCTACATCAAACATGACCGCCATACTAGTGACACTACATCAAACGTGACTGCTATGCTAGTGATGCTACATCAAACATGGCCGCCATGCTACATGAAACATGCTAGTGATGAGTGAAGCTGCCACCTAGCCTTGGTCAGATAGAGCATGTGTAGCTGGCATGTGTAGCCGGGGAAAAGCGATTCCCTGGCAGTGCTGGGGCAGTACTGTGTGGGCAGAGGACAGCTGGGGCATTGTAAGGGAACAACACAAAGGGCTTTTCTGTTATTTCTGTGTGTTTTAGTAAAATTAGAGCAAAGAGCAGCTTTTACAGGGAAGGAGGCGGCACGCTAGCGTACCTGGGCATACAATGCACTGCCAACATGGGGCATACACTCCGCTATTCAGAGACAAAGCGCCAATCCAGGTTAGTGCTGTGTGTGTGTGTGTGTGCACGCATATATGTGTGTGAGTGTGTGCATGCCTATGGATATGTGCATGCATGTGTGTGTGTGTGAATGTGTGCATATGTGTGTTGCTGTGTGTGTGTGTGTGCGTGTGTGTGTGCTTGTTTTATGTGTTATGTATAATTTGGGAGGAAAGAAGGGGCTTTGTACACCAGTGTAATTTCCCATGACTGAGTTAAATACCAACCATAATTATAATCACAACCATTATGTGAGACAGTTTACATTCTCCAGCTCTAGTGAGTGCCATGTTTTTATAAAGGTGACATGTTTACCTGTAAATGTTACTGTAATTCCTCCTCAGTGGCGTTTGGGGTTTTCCCAGACGCAGGGAACATGGCCGTCTGCGGGGTGAAGGCAGAGAGCAAGCTGCTGCACCTGATCATGTTTAATAGGAACTGGAAGCACAAACAGCAAGGGGGGTGTGAGGGGCGTGTTTATGGGTGTGGCGAAAGAGGAGGGCTTAAAGTGCTGGCAGCACGGTTCCAGACACAGAGATGGTAGCGGAGTGCTGCGGTTTCTAACCTCTCCTGTTCCTGTACAGTGGCAAGTCCAGGTCTAGGGGCCAGGTGTAGGAGCTGGTGAGCTGTTCCATTTTCACCCCCATGTGAACAGCTGCCATGGCAACATTAGTGACAGGCCCCTGATTGGTCAGTTAGAGGTTGTGTGCTGCTAGCTGGGCTTGTGAATGGCTGTCTGTGTGTCTGTCCGCAGTGCACTGGGAGAGGTAGCCCATTCGCCTTCTTCTGCCCCAAACAGGCTTTTTGGTCTCAGGACAACATTTTGAACCTGCCACAGCAGTTTGCAGGTTAATGCTCAGGCTGAATGGCTGTGATTGTGTGAGAAACAGCATTTTGAAAGCAGGGTGAGATGTGGCATTGTTGAGCTCAGGCTTTTTAAACTGCCCATAAAGATGCACTTAACAGCATGAGAGGCTGCAGCTACCACTATCTTCTCGGACCCAGGCCATCTCTGACCCCCCCCCCCCCCCATGTCCTCTCTGAACCCGCCCACCTTCTCTTTGACCCCGCCCATGTCCTTTCTGAACCGCCCATCTTCTTTTTGACCCCGCCCATCTTCTATTTGACCCCGCCCATGTCCTCTCTGACCCCGCCCATGTCTTTTCTGAACCCGCCCATCTTCTCTTTGACCCCGCTCATGTCCTTTCTGAACCCGCCCATGTCCTTTCTGAACCCGCCCATGTCCTCTCTGACCCCGCCCATGTCCTCTCTGACCCCGCCCATGTCTTTTCTGAACCCCCCCATCTCCTTTTTGGCCCTACCCGTGTCTTTTCTGACCCCGCCCATCTCCTTTTTGGCCCTACCCGTGTCTTTTCTGACCCCGCCCATCTTCTCAAGACTCCCCTGTCACAAACACATGTACTTCATTTGGCCCTGGCCATGTAGCACACTCACACTCTATCCGACGCACACGCTCAGAACAGCCCAATAAAAGTACCGTAATGCAAGAGAGCAAGCGGCATCTCAGCTGGCTTAGGTCTGAAAGCTTTAATATGGCACTGAGCTGACCGTGCGGACGGAGGGACGGAGGGACGGAGGGAGAGAGAGAGGGAGGGAGGGAGAGAGAGAGAGAGGGAGGGAGGGAGAGAGAGAGAGAGAGAGAGGGAGAGAGAGAGGGAGAGAGAGAGGGAGAGAGAGGGAGAGAGAGGGAGAGAGAGAGAGAGAGAGAGAGAGAGAGAGAGAGAGAGAGAGAGAGAGGGAGGGAGGGAGAGAGAGAGAGAGGGAGGGAGAGAGAGAGAGGGAGAGAGAGAGGGAGAGAGAGAGGGAGAGAGAGAGGGAGAGAGAGGGAGAGAGAGAGAGAGAGGGAGAGAGAGAGAGAGAGAGAGAGAGAGGGAGAGGGAGGGAGAGAGAGAGAGAGAGAGAGAGAGAGAGAGAGAGAGCACAACTGAGTGCAGGGGCTAGTTGGTTACAATAACTGTGAGTTTCTGCTGCTGGAGATGCCTGAGGCACACATGTGTGTTTGATACAGCGAGCTAATGTATGAGAAATACAGAGAGCGAGTGGGTATGCGTGTGTGATGCAGATGTGTGATGCAAATGAGTTTGTGAGAAAGATGGAAAGTGAGTGTGTGTGTGCATGTGAGATGTAGACAGTGTGTGTGGGTGTGTGTGTGTATGAGAGAGATGCAGAGAGAGAGGGTGTGTGTGTTGGGTGGAGTGCGTGTACTTTTTCATTTTTGGCTTTTGGTTCTGGTCAGCTGACTGAGATGGTGGGCTATGATTGGCTGGAGCAGCGCTGTACAGCTGGTCTGTGGGCAGATTTGAGTGAGACAAGGCAGCCAGTGTTTCCCAGCGCAGGGCAGACACGCAGACACAGCGTAGCGAGCGGATCTTAAGCGTTCCCGGGATCTGCGGCGTTCCCGGGATGCAGACATGGGCTGCGCCGCCAGCGTGCTGCTGCTGCAGGCGTTCCGCTCTGCAGTGCGCGCAAACTGCCCCTACATCTGCCCCCAGCGTCAGGGGCAGCCATCTCTGGAGATCCTGTTCCAGGAGGAGGGGGGCACTGCCAGACGACCCCACACCATCATTGTCATGGTAACGTGGTGCCCTTGTCTGGTAGGGGGAAGGGGGGGGGACTGGGGTTGGTTTACACATCTCTGGTTTCCAAACCCCCCTGGTTTTTTTTTGTGTGTGTGTCATCGTTTCCTGTGCAGCTGTTCGCCTCCTTGTATTTATTTAGTGCAGTTGTGTTCCTGTGGGAGAGAAGTCTGGCCGTGACTCAGTGTGATGTGACTTTGTGTGATGTGACTTTGTGTGATGTGACTCAGTGTGATGTGACTGTGTGATGTGACTCAGTGTGATGTGACTGTATGATGTGATTCAGTGTGATGTGACTTTGTGTGATGTGACTTTGTGTGATGTGACTCAGTGTGATGTGACTTTGTGTGATGTGACTCAGGACTGGATTGTGACTGCTTTTCTGACGCAAAAGCAGTAGCTTAAAAGTCGCAACATCTACATTGGATTTACTAAACGGTCGCGATAGGTAAAAATCACTTTTAGGTTGAAAAGTATTCCATCTGATTTACTAAAGCAGGTATTAATAGCGACTCCATTTTTTGCGTGAGAATTTTTAGATCTCCTGAAAGCAGGCGTAATTTGTCTGTGCTGATATAGCCTATAGCTCACACACATGATGCATGAGAAGGCTGTTGGGCTGTAGGGAGAATGCATCCTCTAATGCATAGCACTTGAAAGGAGACAGGATTTAAAACCTATTTCACACATGTTTCCACTTCTCACTTTCAGATATAGGCTAATATGACATTACATTTTGTTTTATTGAAAGGACGCAAGACTTCTATTGATGTCATCAGCTTGCAGTTAGTATAAAAACGCAGTTCTGAATTTAAACAATTGTTGTGCCTATATGCGTTCAGTAGGGCGTACAGTTACGTTCCGTGTCTATTCGTCCGTGTCTATTCCTCCCACTCCCACGCCTTGCTCATTTTGCATACCTTCCACCTTTTGTTCTATCTGTGTTAATATGATATTCTTTCTTTAGTTGGATCACCTGTGTCATTTTCCCGCATTATGTTGTAAGAAAGTTTTTCTAAAATTGCCTTCTTTTCTTTACATCCTCTACTGTTCATAAATACAATATTTTTATGTGATGTCATTTCAAAATGTTTTCTTTTCCGTTATTGTTGTATAGGCTGTAATACAGCGTTGTGTTCCTCGTAAATTTTTCTTGTGGTTATCTCGCGACTTCTGCCTGGTTTTCTTAGTAAATCCGGCCCTCAGTGTGATGTGACTTAGTGTGATGTGACTTAGTGGGCTCTATTTTCCGGCTGGCGCATGGCGGGTGGCGAGCCAGCACATTGGTGAAGTGACATTTTCGGCATGTATTTTTACGCTCCTGAGCCCTTTTGACTCGTTGTGCGCCGGAGTGAGAGGAGAGTCCTTGGTGGAGGTGTGTCGAGTCATCACTGGCAAAGTTGCAATTTCATCACGGATGTGCACGCATCTGAGCCCGTTTGGTGACTCGCCGTGCACGCATCTGAGCCCGTTTGGTGACTCGCCGTGCGCTGAAGTGGGAGGGAAGCCGCTGTTCTGTTGGTTAAATTTTAGTGCAGCGGAATGCGATTTTGGGGTTAGATTAGACTGCGATTCGCGCCGGTACTGCCCGCCAGGTGAGACCACATTTCCGGCGCAAATCGCACCACAACGTATGGCCAGTTGCTAATTTTGGGGTTTCCCGAGCAATATGTGCAGGAACCTATTAAAAAGCCAATCAACCATTTTGTGGATCATGTGTGGTCCAATCTGACTTTGAAATAAATCTCACAAGCAAGAAAAATTTATACTTTGCATTTATTATTCGTTGTCTTTTTTCTTTTTTATGTTATGCTAATTCCTGTATTTATTTATGTTTTTAATTGTTTATGGCTGTTATTATAATACTGCACTGTGGTCCCATGGGGACTGTATTCTTTCTTACACCTGTCTGAAATGAGAAGAATGACAAACTTGGTCCATATTCTTATTGCATGTATAGTGATAAAAATGTACCTCTTAACTCAATTGCATTCAATGAAATCAATGCAAAATAGACAGCCTACAGTCTTCCACTGCAGAATCCTAAAGAGTGTTTTTGACTGATTGGAGGCTAAGGAAATTATTAAAATATTTTTATTTTTCACAATCCAGATAACCTATTATTGACTTTTGTCACCTTTAGGATTCCATAGTAGTCGAAAATTGACAGTTGGTGGACTCGTTCTGCAAGCGGGAGGCCTCCCGACCATGACCGGATGGGCGTGTTCTGCTATCATTTTTCACTAAACCATGTAAGGCGGGATAGCCCGACATGGTCAAAACGAGTCCACCCAATACCCGGGGTCGCAATGCACATGGCTCTTAAAAGAAAAGAGGTAAATTGATTAGCTATGGTTGAATCCAACTAAAGCACACCCACTGATAAATATTCAGCATAACCCAGCCCATTTTCAACCTGCGCAGTGCGCTGTTAGCTGTGCGCTTCTCGCCTCTGGTCCAAAAATTTGGAAATTCAGGAGCCACGCCCTGTGCGCCATATGCAGTGGGGTGGGGTGTAGTTCTCTCTCTATCCTGCGCCTTCTCTAGGGTTTTATGAATGGTTTGCTCATCTGTGTGACTATGGCAGAATGAATGAAACTTGCTTGCTGTGTTTTATTTATTTATGGAGGTTTGATTTGTCTAGGATCTCAGAGGAGCTGAAGAGCAGCGTGGCGTTAATCAGATGCACACATCTGTGAAAGACACAGCCAGACATGTGTGACAACCCCACCCTTTCATCCTCTCCTCTCCTCTCCTCTCCTTTTCTTTCCTTTCCTCTTCTCGCTTCTCCTCGTCTTTAATGCAGAGCTCATAATGTCATTGTGCCGAGAGCGTGCAGACTGCTGGAGCTGGGATAGAGCAGGCAGGATGTTATTTATTATAATTGTTAAGTGGGGCCGTGGTGCATTGTGGGGCGTGGGAGGCATAGCGGTGCCAGGATAGCACTCTGCCATACGTAACCCCCCACCCGTCTCTTTCTCTCTCTCTCTCTCTCTCTTTCTCTCTCTCTCTCTCTCTCTTTCTGATGCTTGCTATTTATATTGTATATTGCACATTCAGCAGGTTTCATTGATATGGTCTTTACCTCTGCCCGAGGGACAGAAATTCTCTGCCCTCCACTTCCTGTTTTATTGCCCTGCAGAGGAAGTAGAACTACACTCTGGGTTTTTTGCCTCAGGATGGCTGTACTCAGTAGAAAGCGCTCACTAAAATGTGTTTACCACCAGAATCTTAGAAAAGCAAACAATTTCATGAGCAAGAACAAATGGAAAATGCTATTCATAACTGCGAAACGAAATAAATCAATCAATAAAATGGCAAGACCTCTGACATCTGACCATGTTGTGAGTACCGATTTACACAGACAATCAACACTGTGTGCCTCAAACTCTGGCCTTCTGCTGCCTGCGCACTTGTAATTATATTATAAACATTATCCTCAACACCCACTTTGCAGAAGTGTGCCATGCAGTCCTTTATGCCAAATAGAATCAACCCCCAAACCTTTTTGTTTTTCCCACTCTTTCTCTCACTCTCTCTCTCTCTCTCTCACACACACACACAGACACACACACACACACACACACACAGTTTTTCTCTCTTTGTTTATAATAAACCCAGCTGCTAATTCTGTCATCATTCTATTTTGATCCTGCACAGCTGTGGTTTACCGACAGAATCTCCCTCCTGCTGAGAGAAAGATGGAGGGAAGGAGAGGGTGGGAAGGAGAGGAGGAGGACAGAGGGAGGGAAAGGGGAGGAGGGAAAGGGGGAAGAGGATGAGGCAGTTAAAGAAGAGAGAGCAACAGGAAGAGGGAGGTTTTGGAATACACAGCAGGTGTTGAAAGTGCTTGTTAAATATATTTTGGTCTTAATAATTGAACGCTTGCAATGCAGACTGAGAGTAATTGTGACTTTTCAGCATTCAGAATGGCTTGCATATCGCATGGCAGTGTGTGTATAGCATGCATTTAATGTAGAATGCCGCATTAAGCAGCGTAAAAACAGACTGCCAACTGGCATTACTGCTCTCACCTTCCACAGTTCAGCATCAAGCTCTGTGTATGTTCCTCTGTGTGACCTTCAGGAACAGTTTTAATGGATCCGTGAGAGACTCTATCCCTCTCTCGCAATGCATGTTTGTGTGTGTGTGTGTGTGTGTGTGCAGTGGTGTGGCTGTCAGCAGAGAGGCGTGGCTGTTAGCAGAGATGTGGCTTTCAGCAGGCGGTGTGGCTGTTCGCAGTGGTGGTTCTTCTAAGTAAAGGCTAATAGACTCTTCTGTTTTTCTCATATGATGTGTGAAGCTGTTTGGGTCACCTTGTGCAGGGACATGTGCTAGGCTAGCTGGTTAATGCTGCAATGTAATCACCATCGATCACATAAAACCTGTTGTAATGTGTGTGTGTGCGTGTGTGTGAAACGGGCCCATGATGCCCTCTGTTAAGGACGACATCCTTGCAATAAAAGTAGAATTGTTATTGCAGCATTATGAATGCTGTAAGGCTGTAGCGACTGCTAGAACCGCAGAGGAAAACTCAATTACATTTCTTTGTTTCAACGATCAATAAAGGAAATAAATGTCTTTGTATCTCCTTATGCAATCTGCAGAAAATGGCTTCAGCTTGTAATATCATCCATGTGGAAATGGGTTTACTGGGCTCTGCTGCTGCTTATGGTTTACTGGTGGACTTCAAGTGTGAAACTGTGAGCGCATCAATGTGGGGGTGTGTGTGTGTGTGTGTGTGTGTGGTGTGTGCGCATCTCTTTGCCTGCAGTCACATGGTCACATGCACTCTGAACTTCCTGGGTGAAGCAGCAATAAATCATCAGCTCGATTCACTCAATTTCCCATAATCCTAAACTGTCCACTCTGTGGACATGCATCTGTAGAAAGAAGACTTTGTTCATGCGCAGTCAGAACTGAGAGAGATTTGGTGGTTGACTTTTTTGTCATTTCCTCTCTCTCTCTCTCTCTATCTCATTCTGACATCATGTGTATCTCGGGCGACTTCCTCCCCCTCACCACCCTGCACTCTGACAGGTTTAGTGGCTCAGTGGAAGTTCTGCTTCTCAGAGCTCAAACACATTATCTGTGAGTCTGTCCCTCTGTCCACGTGTCCGTCGCTCTGGCGACCCCCAGCAGGATGAGTTTCAGGAGTAAAATCACCTTCCGGAGGAAGATAAAGAGCCGTCGCGTGAGGGGTGATTTTAACAGACTGAGCTGTGTATGTATAACCCCTAATGCCCCTCTCTGTGTGTGTGTGTGATAGAGAGAGAGTGTGTGTGAGTGTGTGTGCCATGACAGGTGCTATGGAGGCTCCACTGCATCCACCAGCCTGGCTAATGCGCTAACATGCTCTTGTTGATCCAGAGCAGCGAAAGTTACGAAGCAGCAGTGTTTAGTGCCACAACACGATGGCCTGGATCCAGTCCACATCTCTCTTAACTCGGATTTAAGAATAAATTCAAACTTTTGAACTCAAAAACAGTTTGGTTATTTTATTTTGGTGGCTGCCAGCTTGCCAGCTCAGCAAACAATGTTTGTGCCGCTTATTTGTAATTGAGAGTCAATGTTGATTTCAGGCCGGTATGTTCTCCGGCTGTTGCTGTAACATCGTGACATTGTTACCTTTGGGTTACTGTGTTCTGCTGAAGCTGACAAGAAGGAATTTCCCTGGCTTTACCACCTCTCTGTGAGATACAGGCTTTAAGTCGCTTTGTGGTGGCGTATGGATAAGATTTGATAGTGCTTATACGGAAGAGATACGTTGCTTCCCATGTGACTTGCACTTTTATCAGATTGAATGGTCCAGACTTACAGATTAACGGAAGCTCTCTATATAGAACGTAGTGTCCCTCTGACTGATGAACGCTCATCACCTCACCTGTCTTATAGTGTCACTGTCTTTAAAAACGGTGTTGTTATTCTGCGTGTGTGTTTATATTTACTTGTCGTATTTATTTGTGTTTGTGTGTGTGTGTGTGTGTGTGTGTGTGTGTGTATATGTGTGTGATCTGTGGTGTGCTTTAAAAAAAGAACATCAAATGTGTCACTTCCCCCACAGAAGGCATACATACAGAAATGGCATAATTAGAAGACAGTTCTTGTCATTTGCCAGTCAGATCAGCTATTTGTAACTGCAGGTGAGATTGGCAGGGGGAAGAGGCCCGCCTCCGTTAGACTGACTGCAGTTAGAGGCTCTCAGTAATAAAATAAGCCACTGCAGGTACAGACCAGGGGAGTCAGTGTTTAAAGAGCTCACTACAAGTACAAATCAGGTGGGTTAGTGTTTAAAGAGCTCACTGCAAGTACAGACCAGGGGAGAGCTCACTGCAAGTACAGACCAGGTGGGTTAGTGTTTAAAGAGCTCACTGCAAGTACAGACCAGGTTGGTCAGTGCTTAAAGAGCTCACTGCAACTACAGACCAGGTGGGTCAGTGTATAAAGAGCTCATTGCAGGTACAGACTAGGTGGGTTAGTGTATAAAGAGCTCATTGCAAGTACAGACCAGGTGAGTCAATGTTTAAAAAGCTCACTTCAAGCACAGACTAGGTAGGTCAGTGTAAAAAGATGTCACTGCAAGTACAAACCAGGGGGGTCAGTGTTTAAAGAGCCCACTGCAAGTACAGACCAGGTGGGTCAGTGTTTAAAGGATCTCACTGCAAGTACAAACCAGATGGGCCCGTGCTTAAAGAGCTCACTGCAAGTACAGACCAGGTGGGTCAGTATTTAAAGAGCTCACTGCAAGTACAGACCATGTGGGTCAGTGCTTAAAGAGCTCACTGCAAGTACAGACCATGTGGGTCAGTGCTTAAAGAGCTCACTGCAAGTACAGACCAGCATTGCTTTTTCTCACTGGTTTCTGTTTTAACACAGAAAACAAAACCCTGAACGGGACTGTTCTTGTAAATGTTGTCAGGGTTTTTTTTAATGGATTTTTTTTGGGTCATGTCGAGCTGGTGATTCACTGCACAAAACCACCGACCATTTTCCATTCTTTCCTCCCCTCGTCTGTTTGGGGGTCTTGCGGTTTGGAGGGAAACTAGAACCTGTCACCATGGCAACGCAGTCCCATGCAACCCTGTTGTGTGCCGATGATAGTTTCCTGCCCAGAGAAGGTTGGAATAAGTCACAAGCCCACCCATGTCCAAATATGAGTGAGAAGGTAGAGCAGGATGAAAAGGAACTACTTTCTTAACCCCACACAACCATTTTTATTGTTTAAAAATTAAACTGATTTGACCACGTGCATGCTTCAAAACTTAGTTGCATGCTATTTAAAGCTCCAAACCCCTTTTTCCTTTATTTTATGCCCTAGACTTTTCAAAGAAAACTTTTTAAAACATTACAATGCCAATTTTCTAAGTAACTTTCTCATGTCTTTCAATTGCTTGCACCTGTTTTTTTCCCTCAAAACGCTTCACTCTGCTTTGTCATCACTGATAATTGCACTGACTTTGTGAAAATACAAGCTGATTTTGTGCAAGATGTTCCCAAGTGAAGTAAAACCCCATGTGTCCTACAGAGTAGTGATAATGCTGCATTTTCTAGTTTCATTTCCCTGCTTAAAAAAGAGGAAAGTAAGCGAAGGTGTCCTCAAACTCCATTCTTCACATGTAAATATGTGTACATTGTTTCTAATGGAAACAGTGAGCAACAGAGGAAGCTACGACAGCGATATTAAGCTTTACTAAAGCAATACGGCACTCGAGGCCGAGCTGTGTCGTGAATACAGTCAGGGCTACAGGGGTGTTGTTAGGCACAAAGCTGAGTGTCGGCAGCCCCCTGTTTACAGAGAGGCTGTTTGATTAACTGTTACTGTATCAGATTTACAATCACTGTGTAGAACGTGGTCTCAGCCAATCAGCATCCAGGATTAAAAAAAAAAATAATAATTTATAATGATGAATACAACATCGTTCCAACACGTTACCTTTGGTAGCTTTGTTTGTATGTTTGGCTGGCTTGTTCATGTTTTGTTTATGTCCCACCCGTTTTATGAAGTAGTTCATGTTATAGTGTACTGCTGGATAATATGTGTCTAATGCGTTTGTATAACCCCTGATTACTGGTTGTATTCTGTGTTTGAAAAATCTCTTTTGCTGATTGATTGCATTGTGCTTAGGTTGATTCTCTCATATATATTGAGCCATTCAGGTTATTCAGTCAGACATGTTAGTACTGTTTCTGTACTCGTTTGGATGACCTTCAGTTGTGTTTTCCCTTTGTATATACTGTTGCCTTTCTGACTGGTTTGTGTCAGGATCTTTCACATGCTGATTGGTTTGCATCAGGATCTCTCACATGCTGATTGGTTTGTTGTCTAGATCTCTCACATGCTGATTGGTTTTATCAGGATTTCTCCCAGGCTGATTGGCTTGCATATTTTTCAGCTGCTGGCTGAACTGTGTTTTAATTTGTTTATGGTTCTATGGCAGACTGGGTTGGGTATTGTTCAGTGTGACTTGTCCTCATTTGTGTGTTGTTTGTGGGCTGGTGTCTGGTCTGTTTTTGACTGTGGTGTGTGTTGTTTAGAAACTGGTTTCTGGTTTGTTTTTGGCTGTGTTGTGTGTTGTTCCGGTTTGTTTCTGGTTTGTTTTGGGCTCTGTTATGTGCTGTTCAAGAGCTGGGGGGTATACTACAAAGCAGGATTACTGAGTTAGATGGATAACTGCACTGAGTAAAACCCAGAACCCTCCCAAATCTGGAGCATGGACTGAAGTAAAAAGAGCTGTTCCGGGTTTTACTCAGTGCAGTTATCCAGCTAACTCTGTAATCCTGCTTCATGGTATACTTCAGGTTTCTGGTTTGTTTTTGTCTGTGTTTTGTGATGTTCACTTTGACGTGCTGTCCAGGGGCTCGTTTCACGAAAGTTGCGACGTGCGAGCTGCGATCTGCGAGATGCGATCAATTTTCCTGCACTTTTTGGAGTGTTTCACGTAGAAATCGCAATTGCAAGCCATGAACGCATGTCGCAAAAGCGCATTCATGTAGGCAATCTGCAATCGTTCTCATCCCCCTGCCTAGTTTTTTGTATTGAACTGTCAATTATCCCAAAACGCAAAATAAAGGTGGCACTATGGATTACAGGGTACTACTGTCTGGAAATATTCAATGTACTTTTAATAACCGAAATTATGTTACAATTTATCGTGTCTGACTTTAATCCAAGGTTATAATATAAAAATAGCATAGTAAAACTATGTTAATGGCCAAAGCACAATTCACATTTGCCCTTCAGGAAAAAATCTGCTGAATGCTGAACCTTAAGGATACATAGCAAGATTGTATCGCCCTTCGTTCTGTGTGGGCTGACCACGGGTGTAGCCAAGGTTGCAAGTGGTATCTTGGGGAGGACTGAAAATTTCACCTTGCAGTCAGATTGAATTTGAATTACGCGTTGTAGGCTAATATAAAAATGTGATTTTAAATATAAATTTTATTTTAACTATTAGGTCTCTATAGTAACGTTATGCGTATTGCTTATATTAAAATTAAACCTACCCATTGTCACCTAGAAGCCATCCATCAGTAATACAAATTGCTCACACAGTTGCTCCAAATGTAGCTGTCGTGTAGACAGTGTTTCACGAGTGTTAGGCTACTTTTCTACACACAGAAGTGTGTTCGTTCTCAGTCGATGCCCTGGTGGGAATTTGCGACTCATCAATTGCACTAAGGAGTTTTGGGAGACCACTCTTTTCCCTTGACGTCTGTGTTGCGGGCTAAATGAAATCAGTAGGCTATTTACAAAATGTAGCGCTGTCGTCACTTTACGGACGAATTGGACGTTTCGTTGCTTATTCCATAACATTGTCCGATGTCCGATAACCCAGAGAAAGCTGCCGGGTGCCAGGAAGCGCAGAGCTGTCACTATTTGAAGCGAGACTGGTAGGGCAATGCTCTGTTACATGTTGTGTATGGCCTAAGAAGGTTGCATAAGCGTCGCCTAATATTCCATCCCTTACAAAAAAGAAGTTTATAAAAGAAGGCCTATGTCTTTACACTTTTTCTGAACTAAATCCCAGACAGTGTAGGCTACTTAAAGTGCACTTTCATTTTAATTTGCAGAAGCGGTTTCAAGTAGCCTACAAGTTTAGAAGTAGTTCATAAATGGTAGTAGCCTATACTTAACGTTTAGTTCCAGGAAATACATAAATACTGGAAATACTTTAAATACATAGGCCTATTTAGTTTTATAAAGTTGTCAACGTAAAATATAGGCTAGTCTACTTTAAAATAAACTTGATGTACTTAAGTATACATTTAATAATGAACTTTTATGTAGGCTACTACGTTTTTTGTAAGTGATATCTTTCTAACAACTAATCTCCGTAATTATGTAAATGATCACGATCACAATGAAGATTCTGCCTCCGTCTCCGCACAATCAAAGGAAACGCCATGCTTGTGAGGAAAAAATGTTTTGCGAGCAGCCTGTAGTCGTCGCACTTTTATTTGTCATTTGCGAGGGATGCGCATGCGATGCATTTTTGTGAAACGCGTTTTGACAAGAAATTACGATCTGCAAGTGAAAATTCTCGCAAATTGCTTTCGTGAAATGAGCCCCTGTTTGATTGGCTGACCCGTGTCTCTGGTTCACAGCAGGAGAAGCCCAAGGTGATCGACCCTTTGGACTATGAGGCGGTGCTTTCTGAACTGGACGCTGAGCTGAAGGAAGACCCCCTCAGAGACCTGCTCCTGTTTCCCGATGATGACTTCACGGTACGTAGGGTTAGAGAGAGAGAGAGAGAGAGAGAGAGAGAGAGGTCTTTTGCATGATATATGCAAGCCTCTTCTTCCTCCTCTTGGTCTCCCTCTGTGTGTGCGTGTGTGTGTGAGGCCTGCCGCTGCTGGTGCTTACTCACAGTAATTGAGGCCAGTGTTCATTAACTCTGTACTGTCTGACTAATGCAGCAGTCAGCTGGTCTGTACACAACAGGCTCAGTGTGCTTTTACTGTGCAGTACTGCAGAGCACCCAAACCTGCTCACTTTCCTTCATGACTCCGCACTCTTTGCTAATCTCATTGTCTGACCGATCCACTTCTCAGGCACATTTATCTACCTGCCATTCAGCCATTTAGAACATTTCAGTCGTCTTTCTGAGGGGATTCTATTAGTTTACCTCTGTTCAATGAGTTAGCACAGCATTAGAGCATTGTGTAAGGATGTACAGTATAAATGCGTTATGTTCACATCCTTCCATCGCTGCACGGATCATCTGCTGAGCGTGCCCACGCCCGCCTCAAACGGCCCGATTCATTGGTCCTGAGTCCACACCTCACTGAAACTGCGGTGGGAATGAATGCATGCATGTAAGATGCGGCGTGGGGTGTTTCTCCGTCCTGTGCCTGAAGCCAGGCCACGCAGAGAGCCTGTGTGCAGAGAGCCTGTGTGCGGAGAGCCTGTGTGCGGAGAGCCTGTGTGCGGAGAGCCTGTGTGCGGAGAGCCTGTGTGCGGAGAGCCTGTGTGCGGAACGCAGCTGGGTCGCAGGCGCGCTGCAGGCGGCGGTAACGGGCTCAGCTCGGCCTCCAGGTCGACCTGAAAGAGGATGTGGTTGGCGCACACCGTCTGCACAGGCCCCGTGAAGGGGAAGCTGCTCTGGGCAGAAACATGAGCGGGCGGCTCTCCTGGGCTGAAGGTCTCTCCTGCACTGAACACCTGCATCCATGCACTGCTGTCTGAGACGACTTTCCCTGCGCTTTGCAAGAGCTGCCTGTCAGGGGGGGCTCAGCGATTCTGGCGTACCCACAGAAGAGCCTGCTCATCATCTACTAAGCAGTGTATCTGTTGGACATTTTCCAATGATAACAATAATAATAATAATAATAATAATGCAATGAATTATTTAACTGATTTAAAGAGCGTCCCCAACAGTGGCAGCCCAGGTCAGCGCTGCCGTTCCTGATTCCCGGGTCGTAAAATTACGGCCGATGAACCATTGCTCTGTGATGGGCCAGCTCGAGCATAACGTTTTCCCAACGTTGCTTTGACATCGATGTACGGTTGCCACCCTGCTGACTGTGTTAGGAAAACAGCATGGCGTGTGGCCTGTGGCATGTGCCATGTAGGCGAAAGTGAAACGGTCGCAGAGTGAAGATAAATTGGGGGGGAGTTTCCTTAGTCTTAGCGCTCTGCGTTTGTGAGTCATGGGAAGGGAGTTTTGCAATGCTTGCCCCTGCCGGCGTTGTGGTTCCCTGTTTGGATTTGTTGGGTTGTGAAGATACGCCCACACCCTGTGAAATGGGCCTAAACGCCACCGGACTGGATAAAAGAAACTTGCGTAGAGGAATTTACATTTTAATACTTCCATTACGCTCCGCGTTATTTTTCTTAAACTTCAGATATTTGCCCATTAGCAGTTTCCTGAGTGAGCTAATGTTCTCCTAAAATCACAGCTCAGATTAAGTTGTTTTAATTAGTTGTTTTAATTACCCCGGTAGATCCCTAGGTTTATGTTTAATGCATGACTGTGTAAGAAATGGCCATGTTTAATTTACTCTTGTCTTGGGAGATTTCAGAGCGTTTGATTAAATAACTAATTGGACCTCGTATTCAGAAATGCACATTTTTGCGAAAAGTTTTTTTGTTTATTCTTCAGAATTTTAAACACCTCGCTGAAGAGAATTTAAACAAAATGAAGTTGTAAATTGAACAGTCTTTAATGGCGCAGTTACAAGGAAATTGCCACTGCTTGTTTTGTGATGCCGTAGAATAATTTAGTTTGCTCCCGCTCCTGTGTGTTAATAATGATGTAATGAGATGGTTTGCTATATAAAAAAGATGCAATGTATTTCATTTTATGCATTTTTGTGAAATACCCAAATCAAAATGTATAATGTATGAAACTTTTATAGGGAGAAACACTTTGTTTTTGACAGGAAAATTTGATTAGACCTTGCTTAATGTGTAATACATATTTACATGTCCTCTTTGTAATTTAGTTTTAATGCGATCTTTCACTTTAGGATGTTCCTACCCACAGGAAGTATGTATTTATTTGGCTTATTCCTGTTTGAATAATTGGTTTAGTTTAGTTGAAATCGATCTACAGTTGGTTTTATGGATGTTCATTAAGGATGCAGCTTATTCAAATCCACAGGAGTCCTATTTTTGCAAGAATCCCTGCATGCACATAGAGAAGATGGAGATTATTGTTCCCAGCATGCTGAAAATGGCCTGGTTTCTGCTGTAAAGATGGCAGCAGTCAGCACTGGGAATTAGCTAACTGCCCCCAAACCAAATGCCCCCAAACCAAATGCCCCCAAACCAAATGCCCCTAAACCAAATGCCCCTAAACCAAATGCCCCCAAGCCAAATACCCCCAAACCAAATGCCCCCAAGCCAAATACCCCAAACCAGTTAGTTTTTGCTTGTTACCTTGAAACCTTTTCTGGATTCCACCTCTGCTTTTGGTAGAAAGCCACCCCAATCCAGGGACACACACACACACACACACACACACACCCTCTGCTTCCTCATTTCTGACGCATCTCTCCTCGCTGGTAGGTGTCCACGGTGCCTGTGGAGCGACGGACGCTGCTGTCCACAGTGCCGGACAAAGCAGAAGAACAGGCTGAGTGTCTGCTGGTCAGACAGGTGAGTGTGTCTCTAACAGGTGTGCTACAGGTAGAGCTTTTTAGTGTGTCTCTAACAGGTGTGTTACAGGTAGAGCTCTTTAGTGTGTCTCTAACAGGTGTGCTACAGGTAGAACCTTTTAGTGTGTCTCTAACAGGTGTGTTTCAGGTAAAGCTCTTTAGTGTGTGTCTAACAGGTGTGCTACAGGTAGAACTCTTTAGTGTGTTTCTAACAGGTGTGTTACAGGTAGCGCTCTTCAGTGTATCTCTAACAGGTGTGTTACAGGTAGAGCTCTTTAGTGTGTCTCTAACAGGTGTGCTACAGGTAGAGCTTTTTAGTGTGTCTCTAACAGGTGTGTTACAGGTAGCACTCTTCAGTGTGTTTCTAACCGGTGTGTTACAGGTAGCGCTCTTCAGTGTGTCTCTAACAGGTGTGTTACAGGTAGCGCTCTTCAGTGTATCTCTAACAGGTGTGTTTCAGGTAAAGCTCTTTAGTGTGTGTCTAACAGGTGTGCTACAGGTAGAACTCTTTAGTGTGTTTCTAACAGGTGTGTTACAGGTAGCGCTCTTCAGTGTATCTCTAACAGGTGTGTTACAGGTAGAGCTCTTCAGTGTATCTCTAACAGGTGTGTTACAGGTAGAGCTCTTCAGTGTATCTCTAACAGGTGTGTTACAGGTAGAGCTCTTCAGTGTGTTTCTAACAGGTGTGTTTCAGGTAAAGCTCTTTAGTGTGTCTCTAACAGGTGTGCTACAGGTAGAACTCTTTAGTGTGTTTCTAACAGGTGTGTTACAGGTAGCGCTCTTCAGTGTATCTCTAACAGGTGTGTTACAGGTAGAGCTCTTCAGTGTATCTCTAACAGGTGTGTTACAGGTAGAGCTCTTCAGTGTGTTTCTAACAGGTGTGTTACAGGTAGAGCTTTTTAGTGTGTCTCTAAAACCAACTATTAATTGAATATATCTGCCATTCTACCCATTACTGTCACTACTGCTAGTGCTCTTAAATTATAAATACCAACACACTTTTTTGACTTATATTGTTAAAAAGATTATGCATTCTTGAATAAGAAGAGTAGCACATTTTTAGCATTATATTGTTAAAAAGATTATGCATTCTTGAATAAGAAGAGAAAAATGTAGCATAAATAGTAAACATGTATCATAAGAAATAAACATAAGAATTAAATAAATAAGAAGAGTAAACAGTGTATCATAACTGAATTAGTCCATGTTAAATAAGAAGAGTAAACGGTGTATCATAACTGAATTAGCCCATGTTAATAAAGAAGAGTAAACGGTGTATCATAACTGAATTAGCCATGTAAATAAGTAAACGGTGTGAATTAGCCCATGTTAAATAAGAAGAGTAAACAGTGTATCATAACTGAATTAGTCCATGTTAAATAAGAAGAGTAAACTGTGTATCATAACTGAATTAGCCCATGTTAAATAAGAAGAGTAAACGGTGTATCATAACTGAATTAGTCCATGTTAAATAAGAAGAGTAAACGGTGTATCATAACTGAATTAGTCTATGTTAAATAAGAAGAGTAAACGGTGTATCATAACTGAATTAGCCCATGTTAAATAAGAAGAGTAAACGGTGTATCATAACTGAATTAGTCCATGTTAAATAAGAAGAGTAAACGGTGTATCATAACTGAATTAGCCCATGTTAAATAAGAAGAGTAAACGGTGTATCATAACTGAATTAGCCCATGTTAAATAAGAAGAGTAAACGGTGTATCATAACTGAATTAGCCCATGTTAAATAAGAAGAGTAAACGGTGTATCATAACTGAATTAGTCCATGTTAAATAAGAAGAGTAAACGGTGTATCATAACTGAATTAGCCCATGTTAAATAAGAAGAGTAAACGGTGTATCATAACTGAATTAGCCCATGTTAAATAAGAAGAGTAAACGGTGTATCATAACTGAATTAGTCCATGTTAAATAAGAAGAGTAAACGGTGTATCATAACTGAATTAGCCCATGTTAAATAAGAAGAGTAAACGGTGTATCATAACTGAATTAGCCCATGTTAAATAAGAAGAGTAAATGGTGTATCATAACTGAATTAGTCCATGTTAAATAAGAAGAGTAAACGGTGTATCATAACTGAATTAGCCCATGTTAAATAAGAAGAGTAAACGGTGTATCATAACTGAATTAGCCCATGTTAAATAAGAAGAGTAAACGGTGTATCATAACTGAATTAGTCCATGTTAAATAAGAAGAGTAAACGGTGTATCATAACTGAATTAGTCCATGTTAAATAAGAAGAGTAAACGGTGTATCATAACTGAATTAGTCCATGTTAAATAAGAAGAGTAAACGGTGTATCATAACTGAATTAGTCCATGTTAAATAAGAAGAGTAAACGGTGTATCATAACTGAATTAGCCCATGTTAAATAAGAAGAGTAAACGGTGTATCATAACTGAATTAGTCCATGTTAAATAAGAAGAGTAAACGGTGTATCATAACTGAATTAGCCCATGTTAAATAAGAAGAGTAAACGGTGTATCATAACTGAATTAGCCCGAGTTAAATAAGAAGAGTAAACGGTGTATCATAACTGAATTAGTCCATGTTAAATAAGAAGAGTAAACGGTGTATCATAACTGAATTAGTCCATGTTAAATAAGAAGAGTAAACGGTGTATCATAACTGAATTAGCCCATGTTAAATAAGAAGAGTAAACGGTGTATCATAACTGAATTAGTCCATGTTAAATAAGAAGAGTAAACGGTGTATCATAACTGAATTAGCCCATGTTAAATAAGAAGAGTAAACGGTGTATCATAACTGAATTAGCCCATGTTAAATAAGAAGAGTAAACGGTGTATCATAACTGAATTAGTCCATGTTAAATAAGAAGAGTAAACGGTGTATCATAACTGAATTAGTCCATGTTAAATAAGAAGAGTAAACGGTGTATCATAACTGAATTAGTCCATGTTAAATAAGAAGAGTAAACGGTGTATCATAACTGAATTAGCCCATGTTAAATAAGAAGAGTAAACGGTGTATCATAACTGAATTAGTCCATGTTAAATAAGAAGAGTAAACGGTGTATCATAACTGAATTAGTCCATGTTAAATAAGAAGAGTAAACGGTGTATCATAACTGAATTAGTCCATGTTAAATAAGAAGAGTAAACGGTGTATCATAACTGAATTAGCCCATGTTAAATAAGAAGAGTAAACGGTGTATCATAACTGAATTAGTCCATGTTAAATAAGAAGAGTAAACGGTGTATCATAACGGAATTAGCCAATGTTAAATAAGAAGAGAAAACGGTGTATCATAGCTGAATTAGTCCATGTTAAATAAGAAGAGTAAATGGTGTATCATAACTGAATTAGCCCATGTTAAATAAGAAGAGTAAACGGTGTATCATAACTGAATTAGCCCATGTTAAATAAGAAGAGTAAACGGTGTATCATGTTAAATAATGAAAACAATCCATTCTTGTTTGCAGTGTCCTCAGACATTTAGCCCCCACTGTACATCTGCCTTTAAACGTACAGTAGGTCCGGATCCAGTGCCAGGCAGTCTAATGTAACAGCTGACACTGGATTCATATCAATCATCTGTTTCATGTGTCTTTCAGGCTTGCAAATATTACAACTCCCCGCAGCACATAGTCCAGTATAAATACGAGGACTACGCCGGGGATTACCGCCAACTGCCCAGGTACACTCTTCTTTTTCATCTTTGTTCTGAGGAAAGATCATGTTTTTATTTTTCTTCCATTCTGTATGTCGTGGGGACTCAGGCAGTTTATGATGGTGCAATTTACTTGGTCACTCACAGTTATTATGTGTAGCAGTCTGGTCAGGAAGGTGGGGAGGTGTTGCGTGTTTGGGATGGGTTAGCACTGCTGCTGCGCCTGTCCCAGCTGCTATATAAGTGGCAGAACGAGGTTGTCGCAATGAGGTACAGAGAGGGGTGTCCCATTTAAAGCTGAACTCCCATTGAGGGTATAGAGTGGGGTGTCCTATTTAAAGAAGGTGTTTTCAAGACCATTCCTCTCTTGGAAAAAATTTCTCTGTCTTTGCTGGAACCACAGATAAGATGTCGCCATTGTCACTATTCACATAGAAACCAGTGAGGAGCTGTCCTCCAATCAGGCGATGGCATGCGTAGACCACACTGTGAAAGCAATTGAGATTGTGCAGATGTGTAGATCTGGGTTTAGCACCCTCACTGATCAGCCAATCCCCAGCCTCTCTGGAGGCCACTCATCTTTCA
Organism: Ilyophis sp. 1 JC-2022; assembly: GCA_022702515.1. Taxonomy (NCBI): domain Eukaryota; kingdom Metazoa; phylum Chordata; class Actinopteri; order Anguilliformes; family Synaphobranchidae; genus Ilyophis; species Ilyophis sp. 1 JC-2022. The sequence goes on along the minus strand of CM040402.1, from coordinate 86,865,768 downwards.
ATCACTCAAGCTGGATGAGGTCCCAGCCCTAGGGCGTCCCTGGAGATGACCTGCGTGAAAAGACTGGTCCTGCCAGGCAGAGTGCAGTCAGTGCAGATAGGGTCGTTAAAGGGCAGCTGGTGTTTTCAGCTCTGCGAGTCACAAACAAAGAGGCCGCGCTGATTCGGGTGCTGGGGCAGGGGGTGAAGGAGCTCCTTTTGTGCCTCCCTGTCAGAGAACAACACCCCAGAATGAAGGGCTGCTGGGATTTGTGTAGCCAGCTTCACTGAAACGTGTGACAGACCAGGCGCCCTGACAGAGCCCAACTCTACCCCCTAAAAACCACCGGGAAACAAAGGGGATACCCTGATACACAGTCAGCTCTGACTCATTACTTTACTCTCTCTCTCTTTCTCTCCCCCTCCCTCTCTCTCTCCCCCCCCCCCCCCCCTCTCTCTCTCTCTCTGCAGGAAGCTGCATAAGGCAGAGAAGTTGCCCTCCCACTCGTTTGAGATTGACCACGAGGATGTGGACAAGGATGAGGTCAGAGCTTCCGCCCTCTGAGTGGCACACTGCCGATTCGCTGCCTTGGCACAGGAAACCCAGATCACTCCTGATTCATTAATAATGTATTTCACTGTGCAGTTACTCAAAACTGAGCTTACGCACTAAACAACAGTTTCACTTTCCAGAATACTCCGACTCATATTTCTATCATGATGCAGTCTCTGAATTCTGTTGTGCTTTGATGTAGCACACCTCGCAACTAAAAAAAGGTCGAAATGGATGACTGTTTTATGCCTCAGATGGCGTTAATGCTGTTTTATAGGGGCGCACCCCCATTTCAACAGACTCCCTCTCTTTCTTGCAGGACACAACGTCGTTATCGTCTTCGAAAGGAGGTGGAGGGGGTGGCGGAGGGGGAGGGGGCGTGGGGGTGTTCAGGTCTGGGTGGCTCTATAAAGGGAACTTCAACAGCACCGTCAACAACAGCATCACTGTGCGGGTAGGCACACTCTGACTCCTCCCACTTTCTGTGTCAGTTTCCTCTGTCCCTCTCTCTCTCCGTCCCTCTCTCTGTCTCTCTTCTTTTTCCCCACCTCTCTCTATCTCTCTGTATGTCTGTGTGTTTCTCTGTGTCTCTCGCGGTGGCCCACACCATCTGTTGATGCCCTGGTCCCCGTCCACGTCATGGCAGCGGAAGGTAGACAAATGCTGAGCTTTGCCACAGATTTTAATTTTGGCTGCACTTCGATAATCAGATCGTTGGTGTAGCTGAGCTGGCGAAAGCACAAGTACACTGTGCATGTTGGCGGTGCATTGCATCCTTCCCAGAATTCCTCACCCTCTCTGTGTCTCCACCTGTGTGTGTGTGTCAGCAGCAGATCCCGTCTCCTCTTGGCAGCAAAGGGGAGATGGGATAGCCAATCACAAACCACTGTTCTCTGTAGAAACGAGGAATTTCCACAACCTACAAACAATTGAAAAAGCATTATCTGTGCTTTTCCGAGTAGGGTTGGTTCTTCCCTGTGGAAGGATGCTCACGTTATTTCTAACTTCTTTTCTCTTTACAGTCATTCAAAAGGAGGTATTTCCAGTTGACCCAGCTGACAGACAGCTCTTACATCATGAACTTCTATAAAGATGAGAAGATCTCAAAAGAGCCCAAAGGGTGTATCTTCCTGGACTCATGTACAGGCGTGGTCCAGGTGGGGCACTTTGCACACAGTCCCTTCATATAATACATCATGAAAAGAATAGAACAGAAACCTCTTTTTTTGTGTTTATTTCCTGTGGAAACAGTCGGTGGCGCTAGAGGAAAGGTCATGGGGTCACCAATATCAAAAGGCTTCTTCCTGTTAGTAACATGAATGTTCACAGCAAATTACATGGCAATCCGGCCATCACCTTTAGTTTTGAGATATGTCAATCACAAATTGAAAGTTTGGCATGATGGTGGCACTAGACATAAAGTCATGGGCTCACCAAAATCAATAGGGTTCTTCCTCTTGGGAACATGAGTGTGATATGTCTGTCACAGATGGACAGGCAGATGGACAAATTGATAGTCATGATTATATAACCTCTTTGGTGGAGGTAAAAAGGAGAAAAACACTAATAAATATAGTTTTTAATGCTGAAGTAGTCTGGGGCTTTGAAAAGACGTTGCCAGGCGCAAGTAACCCTAGTAACGCCAGCCCCGGAAACCTGTTTTAAAGCTTCAGTGTGGTTGAGACCTTCGCCTTCACCATTACGCAGGCAGTATACTTCAAACCATGAAAGTACTTTATGAACAAGAACCACGTGCGAAAATATCCCCATACACCATTGTCAGTATACTCAATACAAACTCAATGTTCTTTGTTTTATGTGACTCCACGCTGCTGGGGGGGGGGCAGAGTGATTACAAGGCAGCTGCTATCAGACTATTACATATGGGGCCTACCCTACACCAAAAAAAAAAACAAGACCAATCATGAGATATTTGGACCAATTGCAGACAGGGGGAGTTCTAAGAACTGCTTGCGAACTGTTCGTCCTGGGGGCTTGCATACACTGCGCCGTACAAACTCAAAACGCTGTGTCTTTGTTTCTTGTTTGTAAGGTGTCGTTTTGCTTGAAAATTTGTGTTTAATTTTGAGTATACTGGCGCCTTTAGCCTGCATGCCCCAGACAGAGACAGATTTAGCTGAGAGAGTGCGAGTTCCAGATAAAAGCTACCAGTTGGCGCTGGAGTCGGATCCTTTTAAATCAGCAGCTGTTAATCCTCTGTTTGAGTGTGTGATATGGCCTGATTGTTGAGTGACAGCGTGCCCCCTCCCCCCTAGAATAACCGGCTGCGGAAGCATGCGTTCGAGCTGAAGATGAATGATGTGACGTACTTTGTTCTGGCGGCCGAAAGCGAACAGGACATGGAGGACTGGATCTCCACACTGACCCGAATTCTGCAAATCAGCTCTCCTGACGGCCCGGTTCTGGACCGCAAGAGCATCGACCTGACCGACACGCGGCAAGGTGAGTCCGGACGAGCGGAATCATAGAACGGACCAGAACAGCATCTCTCTCTCTCTCTCTCTCTCTCACACATGATGGAGTGATGGTACGGCGGTGGCGTGTCCTGTGTGTTTTAAGAGCAGAAAGCGTAAACCAGACGATGGGAAGAGGATCGAACGGGGCGGCTAAATTAAAACCCGCCTGGCCAATCACAGCAGGGGGACCCTCCAGCAATGGCTGCATGTGTTTCTGGTTTCAGTTTCTGAACGTTGACTGCATGTCATTGTTTATTCATTGTTTTCAGATATCATAGAGCTATCCTTGAGTGACACCAGTCTCCCTGACAACGATGAGCTGTCAGAAGACTGTTTAAACCCTGAACTGGCCAAGGTGGGTGCAGATGACCCCGTTAACATCTCTCTTCTCTGAGCCATACACACATTTACTGGACACATTTATATGAGTCTGTATGTTGCTGTACATTTGGTCTGTAGACTTTCTGAAGCAGTCTATGCATGTGCTATGGTATTAGCTGTAATATATAACTCTGTGATATGTTAACAATGAAATGAACAGCATTTAAAAGGGATGAATGCCTTTGTTTGATAGTGTTTTTTCCCTGCAGTATATCAGTGAAACCGAGGACACGGTGCACTCTGCCCGGCAAGAAGAGAGGCTCAACCTGTTCTCTCTGGACTCGGACATTCCTGTAGGTGCCCAGGGAGAGGCGGGGTTTCAGTGAACCTTGGTTTTTTACTTGGGGGGCTTTTATCTGTGGAGTGTTATAACTGCAGGCTGGATTACTTATGGGCTGGTTTACCTGTGGGCTGGTTTATCTATAGACTGGTTTACCTGTGGGCTGTTTTACCTGTAGACTGATTTACCTGTGGGGTGGTATACATGTAAGCTGGTTTACCTGGAGGCTGGTTCTTCTGTGGGCTGGTTTATCTATAGACTGGTTTACCTGGGGGCTGGTTTACCTGTAGACTAGTTTACCTGTGGGTTAGTTTACCTGTTGGCTGGTTTACCTGGGGGGTGGTATACCTGTAAGCTGGTTTACCTGTGGGTTAGTTTACCTGTGGGGTGGTATACCTGTAGGCTGGTTTACGAGGGGGCTGGTTTACCTGTGTCTTACCTGTGTTGCAGGTGCAGCGGAGCTCCCGTGGGGAGTTTCCAGCTGGCGAGCCGTGCTCGATCCGGCCATTTGAGGAGAAGCTGGGGAAGAGGCTGATGATCTCCTGTCGAACCCTGAACCTGACCTTGCAGGGCTGCGTGTGTGAAACTGAGAACGGGCCCCTCACAAACGTGAGCCTCCATCCTTTCACTTCTCCATTCTTTCATCCCTCTATCCTTTAATTTTTCATCCTTTCATTCCTCCGTCCTTTCATTTCTCTGTCCTGTGTGTTCTGTAAGCCTGGTTCTGACCAGAGGGGGCAGTGTGTCTTCTGTAAGCCTGGCTCTGACCCACAGAGGGCAGTGTGTCTACTGTAAGCCCAGCTCTGACCCACAGAGGGCAGTGTGTCTACTGTAAGCCCGGTTCTGACCCACAGAGGGCAGTGTGTGTGCTGTAAGCCCAGCTCTGACCAGAGGGGACAGTGTGTGTACTGTAAGCCTGGCTCTGACCCACAGAGGGCAGTGTGTCTACTGTAAGCCCAGCTCTGACCCACAGAGGGCAGTGTGTCTACTGTAAGCCCGGTTCTGACCCACAGAGGGCAGTGTGTGTGCTGTAAGCCCAGCTCTGACCAGAGGGGACAGTGTGTGTACTGTAAGCCTGGCTCTGACCCACAGAGGGCAGTGTGTGTACTGTAAGCCTGGCTCTGACCCACAGAGGGCAGTGTGTCTACTGTAAGCCCAGCTCTGACCCACAGAGGGCAGTGTGTGTGCTGTAAGCCCAGCTCTGACCAGAGGGGACAGTGTGTGTACTGTAAGCCTGGCTCTGACCCACAGAGGGCAGTGTGTGTACTGTAAGCCCAGCTCTGACCCACAGACGGCAGTGTGTGTACTATAAGCCCGGCTCTGACCCACAGATGGCAGTGTGTGTACTGTAAGCCCGGCTCTGACCAGAGGGGGCAGTATGTATTCTGTAAGCCCAGCTCTGACCCACAAAGGGCAGTGTGTCTACTATAAGTCCGGCTCTGACCCATAGAGGGCAGTGTGTCTACTGTAAGTCCGGCTCTGACCCATAGAGGGTAGTGTGTGTACTGTAAGCCTGGCTCTGACCCACAGATGACAGTGTGTGTACTGTAAGCCCGGCTCTGACTCGTATTGCTGGTTGTACAGATCGAGCCCTTCTTCGTGACGGTGGCATTACTGGATGTGCGAGAGGGGAGGAAGGTCTCGGCCGATTTCCACGTGGATCTGAACCATGAGGCTGTGCGGCAGATGCTGGGCGTGGCTGGGGGCCCGGGGACAGTGCAGGAGAACGGCCTCAGCTCACCTGCAGATAAGAGATCTGGAGACTGCCAGCTGCCTCCACACCTAGACACCTGGCTGCATTTCCCGAAGCAGGTAGTCTCAATGGGCGTGTCCTGGGTGTATGCTTTTCTTACCCGCTGCTGTAGAGGTGTAAATATTAAAATGAATCTGAAGAGAATAACCATTACCTGTGTGTGTGTGTGTGTGTGTGTGTGATCAGGCCATCTTCTCAGTGACTAACCCGCACTCGGAGATTGTGCTGGCTGCCCGGGTGGAGAAGGTGCTGATGGGAAATATTGCCAGTGGGGTGGAGCCTTACATCAAGAACACTGACTCCAGCAAGGTAGCACTCAGGAGTCAACACTGTTACATTAACACTGACTCCAGCAAGGTAACACTCAGTATTCAACACTGTTCCACCAACACTGACTCCAGCAAGGTAACACTCTGTATTCAACACTGTTTCTCCAACATTGACTCCTGCAAGATAACACTTCATATTTAATACTGTTTCACTAACACTTACCCCAGCCAGGTCACACACTGTATTTAACACTGTTCCACTAACACTAACTCCAACAAGGTAACACTCCATATTTAACACTGCTCCACTGACTCCAGCAAGGTAACACTCTGTATTGAACACTGTTCCACAAACCCTGACTCCAGCGAGATACCACTCCACATTTAACACTGTTCCACTAATACTGACTCCAAAAAGGTAACCCTCCGTATTTAACACTGTTCTACTAACCTGAATTCAACGAGGTAACACTGACACTAGATACCAGATATTTCAATGTTAAGAAAGAAAAAATAAATTCTGGATTGTACTGCCCTGACGTGCTAACCTTGCTGGAGTCAGTGTTGATGGAACACTCCATATTTAACATTGACTCCAGCAAGGTGAGCACCTCAGGGCAGTACAATCCAGAATTTTCTTTCTACTTTTTAGTATTGAAATCACTGCTATCCAGTGTCTTCCCAAAAATACCAAGGACCTTTCTTGTAAATTCTTCTTATTTTCGTGTCATAAATCGTGCAGGATCCAGATGGTTTTGACATCATTTTTACCTCAAAGCATCAAAAATGTCTCCCTCTCAGACTAGAATTGTTCATAAGGATAGTGCATCACCAGATAGAGCCAGTCCGTGCCAGAATCATGACACGATTGTGATTTAAGCTTTTGCGTAGTGCAGGCCAAGAAGAATTTATCTAAAGCACGACTGAAGTTTGGTAGAACTTTGGGTTGTGTAGTTACCTGGCCATGACGTGAATCCAAATGGTGTCGAAATATGTTCGTTATTTGCTCTGTGCTCCCCTGGGGTGATAATCCAGAATAGGGTACGTTTTTGTTTTGTGTAATTAAAATTATTTATAAAGTAGCCTACTATTTTTTTCAATGTTGTTAGCAAGCTACCAGAAAAGACAAAAATGTCGGCAGGTCGGACAATAGATATATACTGGTACTAGTATATACTAGTTCTAGGAACGTATGCTTTTGTGGAAATTTGGACCAATGAGTTGTTTCTGATGCACCGGCGCATTAACGCTGTTTCTGGCACAAGAACATAGCCTTGGCTAGGCTACCTAATGGATCTACATTCCAAATAAAATACGAAAAAGCCAGGAAAGGACCATTTAATAAAATTATAGAAATATGTACGAGAAATGCTTACTGCTTGTATTGACATAATCCGCTTAGTTCGCGATCATATATGTGCTAGAAGTGTCATTTTGAGACCGTTTTAGCTTCCCCATAGAAGTGAATCGGGAGTGACAAATATCCTATTCTGGATTATCACCCCAGGGGAGCACAGAGCAACTAATGAGCATATTTCGCCACCATTTGGACTCATATCATGGCCAGGTAACTACACAGCCCAAAGTTCTACCAAACTTCAGTTGTGCTTTTAGCCCTGACACTTAGAATATTAATGCAGCAGACTGCCTTCTTTAATGTAGCGTTTTGTCTCTTTTTCAAAAAATGCTTAGATGGTTCAGAAAATATTGAAGTCCAACAAGCAGTTCTGTAGCAAACTGGGGAAATACCGAATGCCTTTTGCCTGGTGTGTGAGGTGAGTTTCAGAGTGAAGTGCATGTTTCTGTGCTTCCTAAAGTTTCAGTCTAGCGCATGTTTCTCTGGAGATTAGTGTTGGTGTTACTTACTGTTCCTTGTTCAACTTGACATGGCAGCTGAGAGTAGGTTCTTGTTTTTGATTATCTGATATAAAACAAGACTTAAAACTTAAATAAGTTGTATTTAGGTGATAATGAGCAGAGTTGGTCAGAAGGAAGGCCTGCCGACTCAGTCCCTAAAATGGCCGCCTGACTGTGCAGCAGCAGCGTGCCCCAGCTCTGTGGTGATGGCAGCAGGATACAGCAGGTGTCTGTGGAGAGCTTCCTGTTTGTGTGCGATAGTGCGCTGTGGTCGTGGTCGTCCCCATGGTCTCAGCGCTCCTCTAACACTCCACCTCTCAGGTCCGTGTTTAAGGACAGCCAGGGCACCCTGGACAGAGACTCTCGCTTCTCCCCACTCTTCAAGCAGGAGAGCAACAAGATCTCCACAGACGACCTGATCAAGCTCATCTCTGAGTACAGGAGGTACGGCCTGGTACACATCCGTCAGTGCCTCACAGTTGGAACCCCAATCCTGCCCCAGGAGAACCCCTGTGTCTGCTGCTTTCATTCCAGTCACACTCTTTATTATTTAATATGGTGGAACATGTGCTTATGTTCCATAGTTTTGTGCTGAAAAAGACTATAACACAGTGCAGGTTTGGATAGACCATTTGTTTTGTCTTTCAACTCTTAATTTCCCACAAATGTTTTAGTTTCAGTGACCAGGTGTCACACCTTCGGCATTTAGCACTCTGGGACTTACAGAATGATTTTGCCTCCCCCTTTGGGACTTATGGAATGGTTTCTCCCTGGCAGGGCGGAGAAGACCAGTAAGTTGCAGACCATCCCGGGAAGCCTGGAGATATCGGTGGACTGTCTGCCCATGGAGCATCCCAGTACGTCCCCCTCTTACGTCCCCACTGTGTGTGTGTGCATGTTTGTGTGTGTGTGTGGAAATATATATATATATATATATATGTATGTTTGTGTGTGCATGTGTGGGTACGTGCATGTTTGAAGCCCTTTTATTGATGGCACTCTGCTGGTGGCCTGATTAGAAAGGGTTCTGATGGGAAATATTTCCCCAGGGCACAGCCGTACATCCCACAATTCACTGCAGCCGAATTGTCTCTTTTGTGCACTGTGTGCGTGTGCGTGCATCCATGTTTGTGCATGCACAGTCCTCTGTACACTGTGAGTCTCTGTGTGTGTGGGTGGGTGCCTGTGTGTGTAACATCCGGTAGTCCAGTCAAACTGCTGTATTTGGTTTTAGTTACTGGTGAGATGTAGCAGGCAATAGAAATTAAATTTTCCGAAGGACAAATGCTCTGTTATTGAAAACGTGCCTGAGCCTGAGACTGGTGGCCCAGACGCTGAGCGTCCTGCAGGAGCCGAGGCTGTGAGAGAGGGGTAATGAGCAGGGGAAGGAGGCCCGCTCCGCACAGCGTCCTAACAATAGCGCCGCTCAGCCCTCGACCACATCCACAACGGCCCAACGTTCTGCCTCTGCTGCTTTAAACCTGTTATTACTGTTCTGCAGTGTCACGGCAGCAGTATCATTATGTGATGCCTTGGCTGGGAGGTTAGCACTTCCTGCTTCCTGTTTTTTATTCCTTTCTTCATTTGATTGGCAGGTGTATAAGGTTTGTGTCCATCGCTGCAGCAGCAGGTGATGTTATAGTAGCTATGCCAGGCTGCGGAAAGCAAGCCGTGACATAACGTGATAAACGTTGTACCTGACGGAACCCCAAGCCCAACCCCGCCACAACCCTGGGACCATGTATGTGATTTAAATGAGTTGACAGATTAGTCGGCTCTTGGGGCTCCTGATTATTTTCAGCAGGAGGATAGTGACCTGGATTGATGTGGGTCACTGGATCGGAGTAGAGGAGTTCAGTGAATTCATCACAGCTGGGTGTTGTGATCGGAGGTGGAAAGTCCAGGTTCGGGAAGTAAAAGTCCTCCCCAGTATTTTGTTCCAATCATTAGCTAATTTGCACAATTCTTCGGCCAGGAGGTAGAACTAATTAGTGAAATCAGCTGGCTGAGTTCATGGGTGGAAGAAAAACATGGCAGGACTTTTACTTTTTGACCCATGGACTTTACACCTCTGGTTACGATGATGCCCTGTCTGTCTCTACGCAGACTGCGTGACGTCCTCGTATGTTCCTGTGAAGCCGTTTGAGGACTGCGAGCAGCATCCGCCTACCGTGGAGGTGGAGGAGTTTGTCCAGGAGTCGCCCAAGTTCTGCCAGCCATACAGAGTGTACAAGAACCACATCTACGTGTACCCCAGACACCTCAAATATGACAGCCAGAAGACTTTTGCCAAGGTAACGCACTCAGAGCGTCGCCAAGGTCACACGCGGAGCGTTGCCACAGTAACACATTCAGAGCGTTGCCAAAGTAACACACTCAGAACGTCGCCATGGTAACACGCTCAGAGCTTCAACAAGGTTAGACGCTCAGACCAGGTGGTGTAAAGTATCTCCCTGTGCTCAGAGAGAGTGTTGCTCGGGTTCAGTAGATGTAGTGAGTAGTAAAAGGCACAGCTGAGTTGGCTGGGTTTCTGTGCTGATGAGTCCTTCGATCTGATTCCCAGGCGCGAAACATTGCCATCTACGTGGAGTTCCGGAGCTCTGACGAAGACACGGCCAAACCCTTGAGGGTAATGTTTCCCAGTCCAGCTGACAGAAGCTCCATGTCCCAAATCCCATGGGCATAGAATTCCACAGCCTGCACCTAACATAAAGGAATTACAAATGAGAGTCTGCTCATATCTGTGACTGTGAATGATCACTCCAGCTGTGGATTTCTTCCCCCCTGCAGTGCATCTACGGAAAGCCAGGAGGTCCAGTTTTCACCACGGCAGCCTGCTCCACTGTCCTGCACCATTCTCAGAACCCTGACTTCTATGATGAGGTTGGTCACAGATTCCTGAAACTAACCAGATGATCAACTCCACATTCTTAACATTGTGTCTGTTTCTGTGAAGCTGAAATGTTCCAGTTTGAGGCACACATCTGTAACTTAGTGTACTGGCATTGAAAAGATTCTACGGACTTGAGTAATCAGGATTGCTGAATGCCAGAATGTAACCTTCAGTCTTACGCACACACAAACATGGACTACTTACAGATATACACACTCGCACACACATGCATGCAGTCACCCGCTTTCGTCACATGGGGTCTTTGTTTTTGCCCAGACCATATACCCTGCCTCCTTCGAGACTTGGTATATGATCAGTGTTTTTTGCCCACTCCCCACCCCCCCCCCCCCCCCCCTCCCCCCTTCTTTTGCACCCCCACCCCTACCCCACCCCACTCTGCTGTAACTATGCAGTTTGCATAGTTTATAGGAAACGTCAAGATGGCCACGCCTATGTTTCGGCTGCTTGTCTCTTCTCGTTTCCGCTCCTGTTTGTCGCTTGTCTGATTATATTCTGTATTTGCTCTGTAAAGCACTCTGTACATTCGTGTTGAGAAGGGTGCTATATAAATAAAGTTTACTTACTTACTACTACTACTTACATTGAGAGATGCTCTTATCCAGAGCGACTTACAGTGCGAACGCAAGTGCAAAGATGAGGGACCACAGTGCAGTAATTCTCCAGAGGGGGAAAGCATAGTCCCCAGAGAGACAGAAAGTGTAAGACCCCCTGGGACATTAAACTAAGTTCTACAATCAAGAACAAAACTACAACAATGAGCATCAAACCACAGGTTCTGAAAACAGGAAGTTACACATAGAAGTTTGGCTGATATTCACACACTGTAATGTAGCCCAGGAGACTCCTGGATGGACGGAAGGAATGCAGGATATAAGTATCTGATTAATTAGAGAATCTGTGGTTTGCGTGGCCAAGCAAGAGTAAGCAGGATTCCCCATTGCAAAGTGGACCGGTTGCTCTGATGGAGACTCTGTTGTGGGAATCTACACTATGCAAAGTGACGCTCTCTCTACATTCTGTCTTGTCACTCAGTTGAAGATTGAACTGCCCACCCATCTCCACGACAAACACCACCTGCTTTTCTCCTTCTACCATGTGACCTGTGACATCAATGCCAAGACCAACGCCAAGAAGAAAGAGGCGCTGGAGACTCCCGGTATGAAGAAACGGAGTGAGATTGTACACACACACAAACACAGGCACACAGACTTTCCTCCTGCACATTTCAATGTTGAACATTGTAAGGCTAGTCACAGTGGTAGTCACAGTCAGTCGTATTCTTAAGGCCCGTCCACACCAAGAACGATAACTATAACTAAAACTATAAATATATATCGTTTTACAAAATCATTCTAACTCAAGTGGATGGCGGAGTCCACACTAGAGTGCGGATCGGACCGCATATTTCTGTCCGAACCCGACCGAGTTCGAGATAGTAGTAACCGAGCCCGACCCGAACCCGACAGGAATTCTGCTTTTTATGTCCGAACCCGACCCGAGCCCGACGCAGTTAATGTAAGGCACTGAAGCGCTGACATTGTGTTTCCCTGTCACGCAGTTGTTGTTACCATGGTTACAGCTTCCCTGTTTAGTGGACACTGGGCACCTAAATGACTGTCAAAAGGCATTGTTTTATTGGTAGATAACAGACACACACACAATATTCTGTATCATTTTTATTTATTTCACACTATATTTTCACCAAAAACAACTTGAAGCACCATGTGAAGTAAGCTAACCCATCCTAATTAGTAGTTCAAAAGTAAAATGTTCGCTAGTTGTTCGGCCGCCGTGACCGAGCCGGACCCGAGCCCGAACATCATTTTAAAAGTTTAGTCCGAGCCCGGTCGGGTCCCGTCGGGTTCGGGTCGGGTATCCACCCTCTAGTCCACACCACAACCATAACGACAACGACAGCGACGCACGATATCGTTGGGATCACTCAAAGTCATCGTAGATCTGGCATTTATCCAGATAAATATTTTACTGAAACAATGCAGGTTAAGTCAGTTTTTGCATAAAGGGTAGTCTGTGTGCCCCACCTGGTAGTTGCTGCCTGTGAGTTTATAATTCCGTAACACCTGTGCTCCATTGCCCCTCCCTTCTCTGTCTGTGTGTCCTGGGACAGTGGGGTATGCCTGGCTCCCCCTGCTGAAGGAGGGGCGTCTGGCGTCTCAGGAGTACAGTCTCCCCATATCCAGCGTCCTGCCCCAGGGGTACCTGCTGACCAAGGAGCCTGGATCAGGGAAGGTGAGTCAGGCGCCCTCTACTGGCCTCTTCTGGAAAAGAGCTGTCCGTGTGTCTCTAAGTCTCAGTCCTGAATGCCTGTCTGTGTATTTACAGAACGGGACAGACATGAAGTGGGTGGATGGCGGTAAGGCCATATTTAAGGTGGCTACACACGTCCTGTCTACAGTCTACACTCAGGTGGGTGCCAGTTGTGTTAGACTAGGAGGTTGTTTGTGTGCGTGTGTGATTGTGTGAAATTGTGTGTGGTGGTCACCTTCACTGCTCTGTGACCGACCCCTCCTCTCTTCTCTCTCCTCTCCCTCTCCTCCCTCTCCCCCTCTGTCCTCCCTCTCTCCTCTCCCTCTCTTCTCTCATCCCGCTCTCCCTCTCCCCTCCCTCTCTCTTCTCCTCTCCCCTCCCTCTCTCCTCTCCTCTCCCCTCCCTCTCTCCTCTCCTTCCTGCAGGACCTCCACCTGAACCGCTTCTTCCAGGAGTGTCAGACAGGGGAGCTGGATCTGTCTGAGCCGCCTACCTCAAACTTTCATAACTGCCTGAAGGTGAGAGAAGCCAGCACAATGCATGCTGGGTAGAAAAGGGATTTTATGAGCAACATGAGCTGTGAATCAACAAAATAAATGAGTTTGTTCCCCTCTTGAAAAATATTTTGACCTCTCAATGTGTAAATGAAAAAAATATATATATTTTGAATGGATTTCCTTAATATTGGTGCTGATAGTTTAATTATTTAAATGTCAAAAATCTGTATTTAATTATAAAGATTGTGTAATTTGTCAAACTTTACTCGCTTCCTGTTTTTGCTTTATGGTGTGCTGATGCTGGCTTTCAGTAAGAGTAGTGAGCCAAGATATGTCTGCGTCTGTAATTCTGTCTGTGTCCGTGTTTCTGCGTCTGTGAGCCTGTGTGTGTCTGTCGGTCTGTGCATCTGTAATTCTGTCCGTGTCTGTGTGTGTGGCCGTGCATCCTCCCGTAGCGCTGGCAGATTCGGCGTTGTGTAAAGTTTGTGTTTGTTTGTGGCTGTGGGGCAGGGTCTCCTCAGTGTGGAGAAGATCCATGTGATCATCCGCTTCCTGCCCGTGCTGTTTAACCAGCTGTTTAAGGTCCTGACCCAGAATGACAACGACGAGGTCACTACCGCCACCACCAGGTAGGTGCTGGTACCACAGGGAGTGTCTCGCTGTCAATTTCCTGCACTTCAGCTAATGGGCCGATGATCATCTTTACTTCCCTAGCATATACCTGAGATACACCATTAATGCATCACTCCTTGCATATACAAAATGTAGATTGTTTGAACTAATATTCCGCGTCCCCTAATAACAAGTGATTTATTGACAAGAAATGCATCACAGTTTAAATGAATAGATTTCATCCTGTAGCAGATGAATGTAAAATCCTGCAGTTTATTCATTATTTATTATTAGTTATTAATTATTATTCATTATTGATTAGGACTGAATCAGTTTAACAAAGCCGACAGGGCTTTCTGGTCTGTGTGTGTGGCTTTGTTCTGAAGACATTTGCAGCCTTTGATCTGGTTAAAATCCAGGATCTGATTAATTGAGTGCTGATACATGAATTATTTGCAATTAATTTTCTTCACCACCCCTCTCTTTGAGTTATTGTACAGTATGTTGTATATTCTATTATAGCCTGTATCGTGTCCGTATAGTGTCTGTATCGTGTATATTGTATGTTTGTACACATGTATTTTAAGAGGACCTGTACTCATTATTTGAGCTGTCTTTGTCTGTGTAGGGTTCTGGTTCACATTGTTTCTAAGTGCCATGAGGACAGCCTGGAATCCTACCTGCACTCTTACATAAAGGTAGCACCCTCTGTCTTTAACTCACCTGACCTACTACTGCATTGTGGGTAGAACCCGCAGACACAGGAGGTTGTATATTGAGTAGCTCTGTGAGGACCTTTTTGTGAAGCTCATGGGGGTCTTGGTCCCTCGGTCACATGGAGAGATGCAGACCCGTTTCTGGGGCAGGGAGATTCACCTGTGAGTGTGTGTGTGTGTGTGTGTGTAGGCTGTGTGTACATTTGTATGAGTGTGTGTAGGGTGTGTGTGTGTGTGTGTGTGTGTGCAGGGTGTGTGTGTAGGCTGTGGGTCTGTGTATTTGGTCTCAGTCCAGGTTTTTCCTTTTGTCCAGTTTGTGTTCCGTACAGAAAGTCATGGCTTTCGGACGGTGCATGAAGAATTGACCAAAGGCATGACCTCTGACCTTAAGAGCAATGAACAGACAGCCGTGAGGAACATCCTTAAGGTATGATAACACCCCACCCACGTGTCTGTGTGTGTGTGTGTGTGTGTGTGTGTGATGATTCTTATGCTGAACTCATGGTTTCAATAGCCCTATCTATACTACATAAATTACATCCTCAAACCTATTTGCTACTTAAAGCACTGCGGTCTCAGCCTCCCTCTTGCACATACTATGTCACTGAACATTATTCTGCAGGTTGATGCATTTACTACTTCTATGTAAGTGATGTATTACTCACTATGATCGGTTGTGACCCTTATGACCGTTGGAACCAGCTCTTTCTTGGCTAAACCTTTTTGTGTGTGCGCTTATGTAACTGGCTCTGGATCAGAACATCTGCCAAATGCCTAAAGATAATGAAAATATGATGAAGATGAGAGTGATGAAGGGGATGTGATTTGTGTTCTCAGTTCTCCTGGTTCTTCTTTGAGCTGATCATCAAGTCCATGGCCCAGTACCTGATGGACTCGGACAAGCTTAAGGTAGAACGCAAAGAGCCGTTTCTCTGAAAGAGGCACCTCCTCCTGTGTTTGTCTGCGCGCTTGTATTGACCGCAATGTGTCTGGTCAGCTCCCTCGGCCGCAGAGGTTCCCTTCCTCGTACCTGAGCAAGCTGGAGGGTCTGATCATGACCACGGCTGACCACGTCTTCTGGAAAACCAAGGATATGCCGGAGGAGACGCACAGCGCCAACCTGGCAGTGGCCAGCTTCATTAAGGTGAGGGACTGAGAGAAAGGGGGAAATAATGTATTTGTGTAGTGTGTGTGGGGACTCGAATGTTACTGTGCAGTGATGCTCTGGTAGCTCCATGTTCTCCTGCTGGCTGGCTCCTCTTTTTCTGCACATTCCCCCATATCCAGAAGATGTTCTGCGATGCCCAGAGAAGTGTGTCATTCCTTATGAGGGAAATAAGAGAGGATGTCTGCCTGTGCGTTATCTCAAACTTACTGAATGAACCCATTTCCTGTGCCCGTTCTCCACAGCGGTGCTTCACCCTCATGGACCGAGGATTCACCTTCAAACTGATCAGCGGCTACATGAACATGATCGCAGCCGCTGACAACAAGGTAACGCACTTTAACCAATCAGAGTAGGAACTGGTTTAACATTAGCCAATGAGATAGTGTCTTCTCTCCGGTCAATTTGTGTTGTATATTTGAGTGTGCACAAGGCCAATATTTCCTGTGAGTTGTGGTGCATTGTGGGAAGGTTAACACCCGGTCCTTGTCGCAGACGCTGTGCGAGTACAAGTTTGAGTTTCTGCGGGAGGTGTGTAACCACGAGCACTACATCCCTCTCAGCCTGCCAATCCCCTCCTCCCGCATCACAGGTGAGTGGGGTCAGAGGTCACATGGTCACAGGTCATGTGTATGTTCAGTTCAGTCACTTCAGCCAGGCATGCAGTGTGAATGTACCTTTCTCAAAATGTCTCTGTCTCATTTTAATTTGGTCCATCAGATAATGCCTCTTCATCGGAAACACAAAACGCACAGGGTACGTCTGTCAGTTTCCATTTTTACACTTCCTGCATTAATGGCACCAGCACTGCACTGAAGACTCCTCATATTTTGCCGATGAATTAAATGGTGTGGAGCCTCTTACTACAGTGTAACCTGGTATACTTTCTTGTGCCCTGCAGTGGATGTGCCGGAGTACAGCCTGACAGGGGAGTTTTGCAGGAAGCACTTTCTGACTGGGCTGTTGCTACGGGAACTCGGCCTGGCGCTGCAGGATGAGCAGGATCTGCGACACTTGGCGCTTGCCAGCCTCAAGAACCTGATGGCCAAGCACTCTCTGGACTCCCGCTACACCCACAGGGTACGCCCTGCCTCTATGCCCCGCCCTGCCCTTGTGCCCCTCTTTGCATGGGTGCATTTCTCTTTCTTCCTCTTTTCATCCTTTTGCTCGTGTCGGAGGTCATAACTGTGGTAAAACACAGCACACAGCTCCTCTACACTCTTCACAGTATCACAGGTTTTCACTTTATTGTGTTATTCCTGTGTAAGAGAGACAGGAGACAATGCAGTAATTTATCCAAGAGTCTCTGGGAGGAACAGCAGTGAGACTAAAGGTACAGAACAGCAGGAACCCATTATGCACCCGCTCCCCACTCCCCCCCCCGGAAACTGGATAATCCCTGGGACTGTGTGAGAGCTGGGAGGGGCGGGGCCAATTGCCAGTCACACAGAGATTAGCATTCTGGAAAGCAGCACACCACAGCGGGACAGCTGGAATTAGCCCCAGAGCCAGGAACAAGTCTCTCTCTATCTCTCTCTATCGCTCTCTCACTCTCTACCTCTCTCACTTTCTCTCTCTCTCTTGCTGTCTCTCTCTTCCGCTTTCTCTGTCTGTCTCTTTTTCTCTCTCTCCCTCCCTCTCTTTTGGACCATCTGACATTCTCTCACTGTTTGTTTCCGGCTCTCCTGTGCACACGTGCCGATTTTCTGGGAGGTGACATAACAGACTTTATTAGCGTTACAAAAATAACTGTTTCCATCACCACATCAAGCTCTCGCTAAGCCCATCACTAAAACAATTACTGGCTGAAAACTTTTCTAATAGTTATGACTTAATCTTCAGGGTTTCATTTCTGGCTCTAGCATTGTGTTTCTCTCTCTGCTGATCTTTCCCTGGGTAATCAGACGCAAAGCCCACTGCTTGTTAGTCATACCTAGGTCATCCTACATTCAGGTCAGTTCAGGTCTCAGCCATAGGTCTAAACTGATAAACACTCATTCACATACTACCTGCTACCTCAAGTTACAGCCAAGTTTTGTGTCATGTGTTGACTGTGACCTTTGACCTGTGTGACCCCTTCCCCCTGCAGGACTGGGAGGCACGGATTGCGGCTCTGTACCTGCCCCTGTATGGCCTCATCCTGGACAACATGCCCCGCTTCTTCCTCAGAGACATCTTCCCCGTCTGCTTCACCTCCAGCGACCAGGTACACCCTGCCCGCTCTCTACTGCCCCACGCCACCCCACGCCGCCCCACCCATTCTCCCTGCCCTGCCCACTCCCATGCCTCTGACCAGTCTTTCATCCTGCCTGGGTCACTCTGGGGTCAAGGGTCTCTTTGAGCACACAGGAAGTCGTGTGATTTATGTGGGAACGGCGCACGGAAGGTGAAGTTTCCGGACTGCCACTGAACAGAGACATTAAGGCCTTTTACATACTCTACACAAGGGACGCCAATGCAGATTCGAGATGAAAACATCTTTGCTTACATACCGTATGCATGGTTACTGGCCTCTTTTAGCCTAGGTTAATGTGGTAGGAGTGAGTAATTTTGGAACGGGGTACTTAAAAATAGCTACTGTAGATTGTTTGCTGTTATACATCCTCACTTTTATGTCAAATAAAAAAGATCAAGACTGTTCTTTTTTTCAAAACAGTTTATACCGGAACTAATAAGAGTACTCAAGTGACTATGTCACGCTGGTTTTGGAAGTAAATTCCCCATTCATTTAGAGCGTAGACATTAACTAAAGCTTACTTTTAAACCATTTCTACTGATTATGTGTTACCGTCAATTTCCCGGATTGTTGAATATAACTCCCGTTCGCGAACTGATTTTCTAGACCAGCTTTGAGTATATTTTACGTTTTAGTATTTTTTTTTGTGAACATACCACTGCTAGCACTGTTTAAAAACTTCACGTCCCATAATTCTCTCCCAACGTGCAGCCTTATCTCCAGACGTTGTCATATAACGTTAGCCAGCAGTAGCACACAGCTCCGTTTTTAAACACTAGCTAGCTAGCTTGAAGGACTAAAAGCTAGAATTGCTTTATGTGGTTAACCTTAGCATAGTTTCTGACCTTGTCGGGCGGGCTTCTCTACTTAAGCCAACGGTAGCTGGTCTTCAGTCTCCCATCTGCCACAGAGCAGACAGACGAGATGATGATATCTTATTGGTCGAGAACCACCCGTCCGGATATGTAGTCCGTTAAAGTGGACTACAAGTCAAACTACATTCATTAATGCATTACTTTAAAAAAATATTATTTGGAACATGCGATATATGGAATATATCCTTGTACCACACCGGCTAATCCAGGAACGTTTCGACTCATTTTATAAATCGGATTTCAAGAAATAGTCGATAGTCTCCGAAGCCCATTCTATCTTCCATAGGGAATTTACTTCCAAAACCACACTCCGCCCACGACTGACATACTCACTTGAGTACTCTATTACTTTGTTTGTAGTTGTTTGTTGACCAGAATTTACATTTAGCGCTTCTTAACGGAAAAGCGTGGAATAGCACCGCATGTTTGTGTCACATTACAAAATTTGGACTACACATTTTGCTATGTAAGAATGCGAGAAACGGCTCTTGCGTTCCTCTTTGCGTCGCTGTGTGTGTTACTTTCATAGCGTATGTAAAAGCATTTATATTGTGAAGAGGTCTGCAAACGGCCCCATATTCTAACTGAACCTCAACTAGAGTCCCTGCCTGTTTCTCAAATAATTTGTCCCTATACTGCAGTCTCAGTGCAGATGGGGGTTCTTCGTCTTAATCAGCGACTGCGTGGGCTGTCTGGAGAATGGATGAATATAGTATCTGTGTAATTAATGAGGCCCCTCATCATGCCAGGGGTGACACCTCACTGTCCATTTTTACATACGTCCTTGAGCTCCAGATTTGATTGGATGATTCATGGGTGAAATGAACACTGGGTACATCTGTCAAAATCACCTCACAAATGCATCCTCACACACCTGGCAAGTCATCTTGGATGTGAACTCACAGGAAATGGTGCTAACAGGAAGTGAGGTTCACATGAAGTGATGTTCACAGGAAGCGGAACTCATTTCCTGCGCCCCCTTGTTGTGGTCCTTCTCCACAGGGGTCCCGGGACGACCTAAGTGTGGGAGGGGGGCTTCCTGGGCAGATGGCGCTGGCTCTGAGACACGGCAACTCTGTGGACGCCTCGTTCTCCAAGGAGGTTCTCAACTCCATCACAGGTACATAGCTACCAGGCTTGTGCTCACCTGTACTCATTGGATTTTAAAGGCACAGGGATTTCTCAAACACCAGCCATTTAAGTAATTGAATCTATGTAATTAATGAAACAACATCAATTAATTATTTAAAGGGTAACATCACAACAGGATTCCTCATGCATTACATTGTGGCTTTTGTCAAAGATCATTAAATGTGCAAATATGGGTGCGTGGGCTGAGATTTGCAGCAGAGAAATCAGAAGCCTCCATTCATGAGTGTCTCACACACAGCTGTGGACACACACCCTCTCTCTCTCTCTCTCGCTCTCTTTCTCTCAGCCATATGAGTGATTCATGGCTGCAATATTCTTTATCATTAGCAATATGAGACTCCAAGTCACACACATTGAAGCCTTCACATTTCTCAGTTCAGCTGAAACCTTGTGCACTCCGTCTCACTTAATTCTGTGTTGCCACTGGTGAAGAGGTTATATTCCCTCTGACCTTTGACCCTCTTCCCCCCTCCCCAGCCTTCTCCTCTCTGGCAGTTTCCACCGGTAACCATGCAGACTCGAGGGGGTCCCTGATCAGCATCGAGTCGAACCCGAGCACCAGCGATAAGCACAGCGAGAAAACGGACGGTGTGAAGGTGAGGATGAGGATGATGAGGCATGAAGAATAAAGGCTATGGCCTGGACTCAGATCGCAGCTGGCATTGTCTTGCAAATGTTGTAGTTTCTGTTCATTAACACAGTGTTTTGTGTTAATCTTGTCAGTCACCAAACTGGGGAGAACAAAATAAAACAGAACAAAAAACCAACAGAAATTCAGGCCTGGGGTGTATGTATAATGAGCTAACTACACTGAGGTGTGAGTATAATGAGCAAACTACACTGAGGTGTAAGTATAATGAGCTAACTACACTGGGGTGTGAGTATAATGAGCTAACTACACTGAGGTGTATGTATAATGAGCTAACTACACTGAGGTGTAAGTATAATGAGCTAACTACACTGAGGTGTATGTATAATGAGCTAACTACACTGAGGTGTAAGTATAATGAGCTAACTACACTGAGGTGTAAGTATAATGAGCTAACTACACTGAGGTGTATGTATAATGAGCTAACTACACTGAGGTGTATGTATAATGAGCTAACTACACTGAGGTGTATGTATAATGAGCTAACTACACTGAGGTGTATGTATAATGAGCTAACTACACTGAGGTGTATGTATAATGAGCTAACTACACTGGGGTGTGAGTATAATGAGCTAACTACACTGAGGTGTAAGTATAATGAGCTAACTACACTGGGGTGTATGTATAATGAGCTAACTACACTGAGGTGTATGTATAATGAGCTAACTACACTGGGGTGTAAGTATAATGAGCTAACTACACTGAGGTGTATGTATAATGAGCTAACTACACTGGGGTGTAAGTATAATGAGCTAACTACACTGAGGTGTATGTATAATGAGCTAACTACACTGGGGTGTAAGTATAATGAGCTAACTACACTGAGGTGTATGTATAATGAGCTAACTACACTGAGGTGTATGTATAATGAGCTAACTACACTGAGGTGTGAGTATAATGAGCTAACTACACTGAGGTGTGAGTATAATGAGCTAACTACACTGGGGTGTGAGTATAATGAGCTAACTACACTGGGGTGTGAGTATAATGAGCTAACTACACTGAGGTGTATGTATAATGAGCTAACTACACTGGGGTGTGAGTATAATGAGCTAACTACACTGGGGTGTGAGTATAATGAGCTAACTACACTGAGGTGTATGTATAATGAGCTAACTACACTGAGGTGTATGTATAATGAGCTAACTACACTGGGGTGTGAGTATAATGAGCTAACTACACTGTGGTGTGAGTATAATGAGCTAACTACACTGGGGTGTGAGTATAATGAGCTAACTACACTGGGGTGTGAGTATAATGAGCTAACTACACTGGGGTGTGAGTATAATGAGCTAACTACACTGAGGTGTATGTATAATGAGCTAACTACACTGGGGTGTGAGTATAATGAGCTAACTACATTGGGGTGTGAGTATAATGAGCTAACTACACTGAGGTGTATGTATAATGAGCTAACTACACTGTGGTGTGAGTATAATGAGCTAACTACACTGAGGTGTATGTATAATGAGCTAACTACACTGAGGTGTATGTATAATGAGCTAACTACACTGGGGTGTGAGTATAATGAGCTAACTACATTGGGGTGTGAGTATAATGAGCTAACTACACTGGGGTGTGAGTATAATGAGCTAACGACACTGAGGTGTGAGTATAATGAGCTAACTACACTGAGGTGTATGTATAATGAGCTAACTACACTGAGGTGTATGTATAATGAGCTAACTACACTGAGGTGTATGTATAATGAGCTAACTACACTGTGGTGTATGTATAATGAGCTAACTACACTGAGCTGTATGTATAATGAGCTAACTATAATGAGCTGTATGTGTAATGAGCTAACTACACTGAGGTGTATGTATAATGAGCTAACTACACTGGGGTGTGAGTATAATGAGCTAACTACACTGGGGTGTGAGTATAATGAGCTAACTACACTGGGGTGTGAGTATAATGAGCTAACTACACTGAGGTGTATGTATAATGAGCTAACTACACTGAGGTGTATGTATAATGAGCTAACTACACTGAGGTGTATGTATAATGAGCTAACTACACTGTGGTGTATGTATAATGAGCTAACTACACTGAGCTGTATGTATAATGAGCTAACTATAATGAGCTGTATGTGTAATGAGCTAACTACACTGAGGTGTATGTATAATGAGCTAACTACACTGGGGTGTGAGTATAATGAGCTAACTACACTGGGGTGTGAGTATAATGAGCTAACTACACTGGGGTGTGAGTATAATGAGCTAATTACACTGAGGTGTATGTATAATGAGCTAACTACACTGAGGTGTATGTATAATGAGCTAACTACACTGAGGTGTATGTATAATGAGCTAACTACACTGAGCTGTATGTATAATGAGCTAACTACACTGAGCTGTATGTATAATGAGCTAACTACACTGAGGTGTAAGTATAATGAGCTAACTACACTGGGGTGTGAGTATAATGAGCTAACTGCACTGGGGTGTGAGTATAATGAGCTAACTATACTGGGGTGTAAGTATAATGAGCTAACTATACTGGGGTGCAAGTATAATGAGGTGAGGTGAGAGGGCTTGATTAGTTTGGTGATTATGTAATGATGAGGGTGTGTTTGGCTCCCCTGGCTGCCTCAGTTTGCACGGCCCCAGTCTCTGATTGGCTTCGGCTCCCGGTTTGATAAGCTGGACCAGGCAGAGACCCACAGCCTCCTCCTGTGTTTTCTCCACATCATGAAGACCATCTCTGAGGGTGAGCCACTCCCCCTGCTCTGGCCTGGCCACTCCCACTCTTCACTGCAGCAGAGTTTAGCCCCTCACAGCAGTGCATAATTGAGCTTTTAGTTTACATCATGCTCACACTGCACTGTGTGTGTGTGTGTGTGTGTGTGTGTGTGTGCGTGAGCGCGTGTGTGAGTATGTGCATATAATCTTTTGCGCATATTGTTCACTTATCAAACAAAAAGCAATATTCTGATTTCAGGAAGTGGATATTCTTATTTCAGCTTTTGTACGAAAGGCAATCATGCAAGGATGACAGCATCATATCTCCTTTTTTGGTTTTTAATATTTCAGATGTCATGGTTTCCTACTGGCAGCGAGCAGTACATCAGGAAATCTCAGACTTCTTCAACATCTTAGAGTAAGTATCTGTCATCGCTTCAGTTTAGCTTCACAGCTGGTTACACACCTCAGCAAGTGGGTCTGCACACCGACACACACCTCAACGCCTGGGTCTCAACACCAACACACACCTCAACGCCTGGGTCTCAACACCAACACACACCTCAACGCCTGGGTCTCAACACCAACACACACCTCAACGCCTGGGTCTCAACACCAACATACACCTCAAAGCTTGGGTCTCAACACCAACATACACCTCAACGCCTGGGTCTCAACACCAACATACACCTCAAAGCCTGTGTCTCAGCACCAACATACACCTCAACGCCTGGGTCTCAACACCAACATACACCTCAACGCCTGGGTCTCAACACCAACATACATCTCAAAACCTGGGTCTCAGCACCAACATACACCTCAACGCCTGGGTCTCAACACCAACATACATCTCAAAGCCTGGGTCTCTATACCAACACACACCTCAACGCCTGGTCTCAGCACCAACATACACCTCAACGCCTGGGTCTCTATACCAACACACACCTCAACGCCTGGGTCTCAACACCAACACACACCTCAACGCCTGGGTCTCAACACCAACATACACCTCAAAGCCTGGGTCTCAGCACCAACATACCCCTCAACGCCTGACCCAAAATTATCATTCAATTTTATTATTTTTATCAGTAACTATTATTACTGCTGTTCATTGTGTTTCTTATTATTTTTGAGGATTTGTATGTGTTTGGCTTTCCAGGCTCTGTCTGCAGCACTTCAGGTTTCTGGGGAAACGGCACATCGCCAGGTGAGTGTGGCACAATGCCCACCTGTGCCCTGCTGAGGGTTCCAACAGAGTCGGGAAGAAATATGACCTAAAGGGGACTGTCTGTGACAACACACACACACACCCGTGCATACACACACATACACACACACTCCTCCACACCCTGTCCCAGCTGCTGAAGACAGACTATGGCCCTTAATCATACTTTTTGGCTGCCTATTTTCCTCTGGTTTTGACACAGGGGTAGAGCCCTTGCCAAGCTGAAATATCTCTCTCCCTTTCTCTCCATCTCTCCCCCCCTTTCTCTCTCTCTCTCTCTCACTCCCACTCTGCTCCCTCTTTCTCTCTCCCCCTCTCTCTCTCTCTCTCTCACTCCTCCTTTCTCTCCCTCTCTCCTTCCATCCCTCCCTCTCTCCAGCTGGGTGGCCCTAGTAAGATTGTGGGGGGAGGGGGAATGCTTATTCATGGCGGAAGCGGGGATGTTTAATAGTGAGGGGGGCGAGGGTCAGGCTGGCAGGCCCAGCCAGAGCCGTGTGATTAGAACAACTGCAGCACGGTCTCCACGGCAACCACAGAGCATTCTGGGAGCTATGACAGCGCACAGCTGGGCCTAACAGAGCTGCTCTAAGACTCGCTGTCATCGCAGGCCCTGTTAACCCCTCAGGATTACAAAGAGAGTGCAAACACTACCCCTCTCTCTTTATCAGGACAAATTTGCTTTGCCTTTTTTAGCAGCATACTGGAATAAAGCACCATGACTGACACTATCTCAGACAAGTTTCCTGGATTTGTCATTCTTCGCTGCTAATTAAATTAGCTTTGCCAATCAGGGCAGATCATTTTTTATTGTGGGCCAATGAAAGCAGGAGTTTGTGGTTCCTAACGCTGTGAGGAGTGAGAGGAACAGAGACGACTCTGCTCAGACCCTGCAGGAACTGCAATTTAACACCTTCTCTAATATGGAGCCAGAGAAATTAGCATAGTCTCTCTCCCTAAGGCATAAAGCTGTGCCTTTGATGAGTAACTGAATCCTGCATTCGCTCTTTCTGAAGTGCGGAAGGGCTAATGCAGTTGGTGGTACTAGAAGTTTCCACAGGCATTGCTATAATTTATTGAAATGTTTTGTAATTTTTTTGACTCTATGTTGCCAGGGGTGTAGTGCACCAACATTTCTGAGGGGGCACAAACTCAAACAAACAAAACATGTTGTTTATTTACACCATTAAAGAGATAAAAATAAATTGACGGGGCATGATTGTGGACCGAGGGGGGGTAGTAGAGGGGGTTTTGGGGGGGGGGGGGGGTCAAAAAATCTGAGGGGGCACGTTAATGGGCACAATGCCATTGTATGTTGTACGTGTGCTTAATTTATCTTGAGTATGGTTAAGCTGTACCCTTTGGAGTATTCAGGTGAACAGAAACACAAATCCCCATTGATGCTGGTTGTGTTTGTGTTGTGTTTGTTGTGGTGTTACAATGTCCTCCCAGTTTTTCCGTGTGTTTAATCCCTTATTCACCAGGGCTTCCTGTGTGTGATGTAGTCTGTTGGTGACATGCTGCTTTTGTGGAGTGTTTGCTGTGTGTGTGGGTGTGTGAACTGCATGATCAGGCCTGCACGTTCATCTCATCACACCATTTTACCTCTTCTTCTCCTCATACTCCCTTTGCTGTCCTCTCCCGCGCGTGACAGCTCATTTCCGCAGCTTGCTTTGTGTACAGTTGCACATTGAGTCATTTCAGGTCACGTGCTTTGTGCTTCATTCACAGTCAATACCCGCAGTTCCTGGGCATTTAATCCAGTCTCCTCACCAACACATAACGTTCTCACAATGTTGCGTGGGTGTTGCGCCAGCTCAGTCAGGCCATGGGTAGAATAACCACAAAGCCACATCAAAGGCCACTGTATAACTATGGCAACGGAGGCTGATGTATAGCACGGGGTGCAGAGGAGACCGGACATGCCACTCCCTCAAACACACCAAGCTTTTCAGGGTCCATTTGAACCCTTTTAGTCCTGTAGCTGGTCCGCTCAGCTCTGGAGTTTAAAACAGGACCTTAAACGCAGAATTTCAGACCTGCCAATGGGAGGTTTACTGCGCATTATACAGTTGTTAAATCCGGAAGCTCTACTGCATGCAAACACAACCTGCAACCTCATGGAAATCTTCCCTGTAAGGCATTGTAAATGCTCTCCAGGTCTCAAGCCATGTTAAATAAGCATTAACTCACAGCAAAATAAACCAGCTCTAACCACTGACCTGCATAAGAACTGGAAAGGAATTTTTTTCTCAATTTGGAGATTTTGTAGTGGCCCATGGACTTTTCTCTCTTTTGACATGTCACATGAAGATGGTAATTTTCCCTGTTTTTCATAGCTGGTTATGTTTGCCTCTGTTACTCTTAGCCAGCTTGGAGTACCGTTATAGCGGACCAATTTAATGCATTCAGTTTGAAATGAGAATGTTCAACTAATTACTTAACTAAAAAGCAATTTGAAGCTGACATGTTTGCCTCAGTTGCTATCATTCCCTACTGTTACTGCGGAAGCATACGCTAGCTATATATGTTAATTAATGCTAGTTATCTAGCTAGCTACCTAGCACCTGATTAGCATGATAATGGCTTAGGCTAATTTAGATAGCTAGCTAAGTTAGCTAACAGCCAGAGGTGTAGATGGTACAGGCTAACAGCGCTTGTTACCTCATTGTGAAGTCTGTCCATAGACATAGTAAATGTGTTAATGCATTTAGTTCCAGTTTATTATTCAAAATAACAACAATGGCAATAGCTTGGCTAACATTAACTAGCTTAGATGTTGGAAAACTGTTTGCTGGCTACAGTGACTAGCTATTTACCATCGGGTATCTAAATAGCTTGAGCCGACCATAGCAAAGATCTAACAAGATGGAAATGTTTGGCTTAAGTATTAATCTAAAATGCTACATCTTGGTAATGTTAGTGAAGTCCTCCAGTTGGGATGGTGTTTTGAAGCCACGAAAGGATAATTTAGGCATCATCAAGTGACCTTGTTACAAATATCTTGTTTTTTGACAAATCAGAGACCAGTGTAGCTAGGTAGCCAGTAATGTGCTGAGCATTTTTGATAATGTTTTTCTCTACTTGGTTCAGCCTAGACAATGTTTTGAACCAGGAAAAAGGAAAATGGATATTGCAGATTTCTGTTGATTACCATACCATAAGCTTTTGACGAAATTGCGCTGTGAGTGAAGTCTATGGATTGTACAAGCCTGCTAGGAACAAATAACATACTGTAGCAAATAGCAGGTGTTATGGCATGTCTGTTATGGCAGTTCTTGTACAGTTCTGTGCTCTAACATCACTAACCCCTTGCCCACAACATCGATTTTTGCCTGCACTGATTGGCTGGGCGTGGCTCTTTCTGTTTGCTGAAGAATGCAGTCATTTGTGCCTGTTGAGAGATTAAGAGCAAGCTGATGAGGAGGAGGGTGTGAATGTGTGTTTACGCTGGTATTAGAGGAAGCTGATGGTGATGTGTGTGTGTGTGTGTGTGTGTGTGTGTGTGTGTGTGTGTGTGTGTGCGCGTGCGTGTTATCACTGGTGTTAGAGGAAGCTTATTGTGATGAGTGTATGTGTGTTAACACTGGTGTTGTTGGCTTGCTAACAGGAAGCTAGCAGCAGCGATCAAGCTGGCTCAGTCCACCCACAACAATGGCACCCTGAAAGGCTCAAACACTTCCAACCAGTCCTCCGGCCTTCTCCCGCAATGGTAACCACCCGCCACCAGGGGCACCGCTGCGCCTGATCCGATTCAGTTCAGTTCATTCAGGAGATTAAATGAAATTCTTTTCAATTAATTGAAAAACGTTCTATGAGGATTTTTCAGTTAATTAAAGTAATCTAATTTCCTAAATCGATTGACTTGAATTGGAATTCACCCCAACTCAGAGAAACAGATGGGCAGGTGGACTCAGATGTGCGGTTGACACGCCGGCATGTAGAGCAGACCAGTGAAGATGAAGGGAAGATGGAAATGATGGAGAACAGAACAGGCTAAATTTAAGAAATGATGAAATACCCCAGGTGGGAGTTTTCTGTGAGACAGCATTCTCCCCTCATAGGGGCTGCCACTGTGGTGGCATGAGCGTTCGGGCTGTGTGTGAACCCCACCATTTGGATTTCTCTTATTCACGCTCCCTCCATGTTGTCTCCATACATCAAATGTCAGAACCCACGTACGTCATGTGACGCGAGACACCACACAGGTGCTTTTGTGTTCCCGGCATGCTTTTCCTGTGCTGTTTCGTGACACATTCCCAGTCTCTCTGACAGCCTAGAGATGCCTGCACGCCAGAGCTGTATCGATCGATGATTGAATTAATACCCTGAAGCAATAACTGTTGATTAAACCCTGTTTCTGTCTGTGTTTCGGTTGATAACTTGTCTGCTGGACTCCTTACACACAGGACTGTCAGTGTTTGGCAGGCTGATCATATTCTGAAATCGCCGTGTCTGCCATGTGTTAACCACCCTCTCCTGCCCCCTCTGTTCTCCCACACTGGGACCAGGATGCTCTCTGGTCAGGACGGTCACCGCCACGCCCGGTCACAGACCATGCCCATCATCCGGGGGAAGAATCCACTGACCAGCTCCAGACTGCTTCAGATGATGGAGTCCAGCTGCACCAACTCCAGTACGACCCGGTCACATGACCACCCGGCACACCATCATCCAATAATATTGCATTGTGCAGAGCTTCTGAAAAACTGTCTTTACCCATTAACCAAAGGCATTGAAACATGATAGACACAAACTACAAAACAGGCCTTATATCTGAACGTATACCACCTTTGAAATTATGCTTTTATATATTTCAGAATATCTGCGGGTTACTCACCCTCCCTATCAGCCTGACTCAGACAGGGTCAGGCCAGTGTGTCCAAGTTTGCCGGCTGGTTTCTGTAAATCTTGGCGCTCTGTTTCTGTGATTGTCCCTGTCCTGTTGGGCACACAGGTGGTAGCATGTCGGACGGAGACTCCTTGAGCCCCACGGCCATGGAGGCCAACCTGTCCACCGAAGTGGCTCTGACCATCCTGGACATCCTGGGGCTCTTTGTCCAAAACCACAAGGTCAGCAAACTCGGGACACTGTCAGCTCAAACTTGGGACACTGTCAATCAATCAAACAGAGGAAACCCTGTCAATTTCGTGCGCAAAACAGTCTTTATTTCTGTAGCAGGTTGTCACATAGTGTTTCACAACAGACATTTTCCAGGGATAATAAAACGTATAATAATAATAAATAAATAAAAATTAACAGCAAATTTGGGGAAAACAGGAAAATTATTCCTCAAGCTCTCCAAAGGCAACCAAGCCTAGCTCCTAGAAAATGTTTGAATGCAGGAAACCTCTCAGTGAAAAAGGATAAGAAAAGAACTTGACAACAATGCTGACACAGCGTCTGTATTTCACCCACCCTGAGGGATGGGTGCCCTTACAAAGCTCATCCAGCAGCTGGGGTCTGCTCCAGAAAGCAGGATTACAGAGTTAGCTGGATAACTGCACTAAGTAAAACCCGGAACAGCTCTTTTTACTTCAGTCTATGTTCCAGATTTGGAGCAGATTTTTACAGTTATCCAGCTGACTCAGTAATCCTGCTTTCTGGAACAGGCCCCAGATCAGAGTGAATAAATCTCTGCTGCCATCTGCTGCTTCCATGAAGCAACTGCAAGGATGGCTTCTAATTTTTTGTGTGAAGTAGCCTATCTCTTCATGAATCGTACACAGTCCATTAATTAGGCTTTCTTCCAGTTTTTTGTGAAGGGGTTACCATGGTACTCAGTCCCCCCCCCCCCTCTTCACTCACAGAAACAGCTACAGCTGGAGGAGGGACAGAACTCATTGATGAAGAAGGTCTTCGACACCTACCTGCTCTTCTTCCAGATCAACCAATCAACCACCACTCTGCGGCACGTCTTTGCTGCCCTGCGGCTCTTTATACACAAGGTCTGCTTAGTTGCACACCTTACTCACCTGTTACACACACCTTACTCACCTGTCACACATACACCATACTCACCTGTTACACTCACACCTTATGTTACATATGCACCCCGCTCTCCTGTCACACACACCTCATTCACCTCTTTTTCTCTCTCTTTCCCTTTTCTCTCGCTCTCTCTCTTTCTTCAGTTCCCTGCAGTGTTTTTCCAGGGTAAAGCAGACCTGTGTGGCTGTCTGTGTTATGAGATTCTGAAGTGCTGTAACCACCACAGCAGTTCCACTCAGACAGAGGGCTCTGCCATGCTCTACTTCTTCATGAGGAAGAACTTTGAGTTCACCAAGGGGAGGTCTATCGTGCGCTCACACCTGCAGGTCAGTCTGTCGCACTTCACACTTGCAGGTCAGTCTTTAGCACACTCATTCACACATGCAGGTCAGTCTTTAGCACGCACATTCACACCTGCAGGGCAGTCTGTCACACTTCACACCTGCAGGTCAGTCTTTAGCACACTCATTCACACCTGCAGGTCAGTCTTTAGCACACTCATTCACATCTGCAGGTCAGTCTTTAGCACGCACATTCACACCTGTAGGGCAGTCTGTCACACTTCACACCTGCAGGTCAGTCTTTAGCACGCACATTCACACCTGCAGGGCAGTCTTTAGCACACACATTCACACCTGCAGGTCAGTCTTTAGCACACACATTCACACCCACAGGTCAGTCTTTAGCACACACATTCACACCTGCAGGTCAGTCTTTAGCACACACATTCACACCTGCAGGTCAGTCTTTAGCACACACATTCACACCCGCAGGTCAGTTTTTAGCACACACATTCACTCCTGCAGGTCAGTCTTTAGCACACACATTCACACCTGCAGGTCAGTCTTTAGCACACACATTCACACCTGCAGGGCAGTCTTTAGCACACACATTCACAGCTGCAGGGCAGTCTTTAACACACACATTCACACCTGCAGGGCAGTTAGCTTTAAAGTGGTTAGAGTCACACACCTGAGTATGAGTGTGTGAGAGACATAGTGTTCACAGAGATCCGCACTAGGACCCCGTTTACAGAGAGCCGTAAGGGAGAAACACTGGTAACGGTATTCGTCCCTCTTTCTCTTCTTCTCTCCGCCATCCTTCAGCTCATCAAGGCGGTGAGTCAGCTGATTGCAGATGCTGGTATCGGAGGGTCGCGCTTCCAGCAGGCCCTCGCCATCATCAATAACTTCGCCAACGGAGATGCGCCTCTTAGGGTGAGTCTGCTGCGGGACAGGAGGCTGCAGGGCATGTTTCTGTACCCCGTCCAAGCGTACAGAGATCCAACAGCAGCACAGTCACAATCCACAGCCCTGTAACACACAGACATGAGAACAGACTCAGCAAGGAGGGCAGACTCGGTTCATTAGTATTCATATGGCTTATTAAAATTATGGTACATGTGCTGTATTATAATTATGGTAGGCTAGATACGGGACATCATAAATAACATGCATGATGTTTATTATAATTGTGTATTTATCGTACAGTAAATGATACGCTTGGTGAATGCTGTGCGATATGAATCTGTCCCTCTGGCCCTGCAGAACACCTCGTTCCCAGCGGAGGTGAAGGACCTGACCAAGCGCATCCGCACTGTGCTCATGGCCACATCCCAGATGAAGGAGCATGAGAAGGATCCAGAAATGCTGGTGGACCTGCAGTACAGCCTGGCCAACTCCTATGCCAGCACACCGGAGCTTCGGCGTACCTGGCTGGAGAGCATGGCTAAGATCCACGTCCGCAATGGGGACCTCTCTGAGGTTAGGCAGGATGCATTGTGGGGACCTCTGAAATTAGGCAGTGTGCATTATGGGGACCTCTTTGAGGTTAGGCAGGGTGCATTATGGGGACCTCTTTGAGGTCAGGCAGGGTGCATTATGGGGACCTCTTTGAGGTCAGGCAGGGTGCATTATGGGGACCTCTCTGAGGTCAGGCAGGGTGCATTATGGGGACCTCTCTGAGGTCAGGCAGGGTGCATTATGGGGACCTCTCTGAGGTCAGGCAGGATGTATTATGGGGACCTCTCTGAGGTTAGGCAGGGTGCATTATGGTGACCTCTCTGAGGTTAGGCAGGGTGCATTATGGGGAAATCTCTTAGGTTAGGCAGGGTGTACAGTATATGTGTTATCAATATCAGGACCTCTCTGAGATTCCTTTGGGCAGGTTGTAGAGGAGATGGGGCAGGAGGGTAGGCCATATCATTTATCATTTTTGACTGTTAGGATATCTTGGTTGGTATGCCTCTTTAACCCCGATTACAATTAAAGCTCATATCTGTCCCCCCCCCCCCCCCCCGCAGGCAGCTATGTGCTATGTTCATATCTCTGCGCTGATCGCGGAGTATCTGAAGAGGAGAGGTGAGTGTGTTTGAGGTGCCTGTAGCTGCCGGCTCTGCATGTGTGTGCCCCCACCCCCCACCCACTGAGCCCCCGGACCCCCCACCCCCCATCCCAGCTTGTATAACATCCAGGGTTATTGAGACCTCTGTATGAACAGGGGAACGACTCTCTCCCCCATGAGAGAGATCCCCATTCAGGCAGATACTGCTGGATAACCTTGTGCATCATCTTTCCTCCTTTTAATACTGTAACAATATTGCATACATTTGATGCATATACGTATGTGTACTGTATAATGCATATATCGCATATATATTTTCATATATGCCTCTGTTATATGAGGTTCCACTTGAGTTTCACATTCTGCATGCTTTGGTGCATGCTTTATCAGCATTCTTATTTCTTACACTTTTATTTTAATTCTGCCATTGTGTGCATATAGCATGCTTGACAGCACATTGCTTGTTTAAATATAAAAGCACATGGAAGTAAATTGTTGAACTCCTACCTCATCACAGGTTACTGGAAAACAGACAAGCCCAGGAACTCAAGTGTGTTCCCAGAGGAGGCTAATGGCATTAACTGTAGCTCCTTACTAACACAGCGGGACGGAGAAAGTGAGTGCCTTCATCTCTGATGCTCATGTGGGACACAGGGGGACCCCAAGTTAGAACACATACACACCCCCATGCGGGAGACAGGGACCCAGAATTCAAAACACATACACATACAGGGAAACTGGGTGACCCCGAATCCAATGTACACAGTTACAGGGATACAGGAGACACTCCAAGTCTAGTTGTCCTACCCTACACACAGTTTGTATCAGTTACTGTCAGTGGCAAATAATTATCTTATATCCTTACAAAAATATTGAGAAAATATGAGCTTGCAGAAATCCTGTGGCAAAAATACGCAAAGGTTTGCGGCAAGCTCATATTTTCACATGCAAATTAGCTTTGTGGGAACTGCCATTCACTTCTAGCAAAGTTTTTAGTTCACCACTACTGGCAAACACTGACAAACCTCTGACAACATTTTGTGGAAAACAATTAACATAACGCAAATGCGTTACATATTAGCTGCAAGTTTGCGGCAAACTATCCAGTTTTGCAAGAGTAGATACTGATATTCTAGCCCAGCGATGCTCAAACCTGGCTCTGGGAGGCCAGTAGTGCTGTTGGGTTTTTTTCTGGTTGTTAATTGTTGTGGTATGTGTGTTTTTCCTTACTACTATCCTCCCCATCACCCCCTCTTGTTTGCTGAAAAATGTTCAGAGACTGGTATGTGTGCTCTTATACAGTGTGAGCTGTGGGAAACATTACTATATCGCTAGTGAAACATTAGCAGTGTGCTCTGATACAGTGTGAGCTGTGTGAAAGATTAGTAAAACGTTACTGAAACATTAGCAGTGTGCTCTTATACAGTGTGAGCTGTGGGAAACATTACTATATCGCTAGTGAAACATAGCAAATGCTGTGCTTACACTGTGAGCTGGGTGGGAAACATTACTAAATCGTTACTGAAACATTAGCAGTGTGCTCTTATACAGTGTGAGCTGTGGGAAACATTACTATATCGCTAGTGAAACATTAGCAATGTGCTCTGATACAGTGTGAGCTGTGGGAAACATTACTATATCGCTAGTGAAACATTAGCAGTGTGCTCTTATACAGTGTGAGCTGTGGGAAACATTACTATATCGCTAGTGAAACATTAGCAGTGTGCTCTGAAACCGTGTGAGCTGTGTGAAAGATTAGTAAAACGTTGGTGAAACATTAGCAGAGTGCTCAGTTTCTGTTTGCTTCCCCAGCCTCGTTCTGCATGGGCTGGGCGGCCTTCCTGTGCATCACGCCCAACGTGAAGGAGGAGGGGGCCATGAAGGAGGACACCGGCACTCAGGACACGCCCTACACCGAGGTACGGGGTACAGTGACATGCCCTAAATCGTTACGGGGTACAGGGTATGGGAACACGCCCTGCGCCAAGGTACGGGGTTCACCGACACGCCCTACACCAGTGGTCCCCAACCCTGTTCCTGGAGATCTACAGTCCTGTACGTTTTCATTTCAACCCTAGTTTGACACACCTTAATCTACTAGTTAGCAGCTCAACGAGATCTCTAGCTGTTAAATGAGGTGTGCTTTGTTAGGGTTGGAGGGAGAACCAACAGGACGGTTGATCTCCAGGAACAGTGTTGAGTACCACTGCCAAGGTAGGGGGTACGGGGACAAGCCATTCACTGAGGTACGGTGTACGGGGACACGCCCTAAACTGAGGTACTGGGATTCGTCCTACACCAAAGACGGTGAAGGATGGGGTTTGGGGGATTTCATGCATTTCTCTATGAATGGAAAATCCTCACGAACTGGACCCTCATATTACATTTCCCCCCTCTCTACACCCCCCCACTCTCTCTCTCTCTACCCTCCGCCCCCCAGGACACTCTGGTGGAACAGCTGGAGCTTTGTGTCGATTACCTGTGGAAGTCAGAGAGACATGAGCTCATTGCTGACGTCAACAAACCCGTCATCGCCGTCTTCGAGAAGAGGAGGGACTTCAAGGTACTAGCAGGCCGTACACCGGATCTCACCTGCTCACCTGTTTCTTTATCTACTGATGTAACTCTACAGCTGAATAAAGTAAAATCGGTTATATAGACAGATAAATGTGTACTATAAGGTCAGGCCCCTCTTTATGAGGGGGTCAGTGATCTGCTACTGACCTCTTCTAAAAATGGGCAGCAGAATTACCCAAAATTCTGAAATCTGAAAGGATAGAGTATTCCTTTATTATTTATTCATTTATTAATTTCCATTTCTGTGTGTGTGTGTGCTCCTCCCGCAGCGTCTTTCCGAGCTGTACTATGACATCCACCGCTCCTACCTGAAGGTCACAGAGGTGGTGAACTCAGA
This sequence comes from Ilyophis sp. 1 JC-2022, assembly GCA_022702515.1. Classification (NCBI taxonomy): domain Eukaryota; kingdom Metazoa; phylum Chordata; class Actinopteri; order Anguilliformes; family Synaphobranchidae; genus Ilyophis; species Ilyophis sp. 1 JC-2022. The sequence goes on along the minus strand of CM040402.1, from coordinate 86,829,981 downwards.
GAAGCGGCTGTTTGGCCGGTATTACCGCGTGGCGTTCTACGGGCAGGTGAGCGCACCGGCTCAGGGTTTTCTGTGAACACCTGAATCTCTGCTGCTACTTTATCAGTCTCTTTAATTCACTCGTCTGCTCTCTTCTTCTTTGTGTTTGTCTTTACCAAAGGCTGCGGTAAGTTTTTCTTCCTTTCTTTTTTACTTTCTTCCCTTCTCACCGCTCCTCTCTAATGTGTGCCAATAAAACATGAGCTCCGTCAATGTCCACCGCTTACATGTGTGTATACATATATATGCTACATATTTCTGTATACGTATATATGTATATATGCTACATGTGTGTAGTGTGTGTAGACAGACATGCTACATGTGTGTGTGCCATATGTGTATACATTCATTCCACTGTTTTTCCCTACCAGAAGATCCCTGTTTCTAATCTGTAGCTCTGTGATGTGTGTTCAGCGTAAAAATGCTGTAATAAGACACTTTAATAGGAAGGATGGTTCAGTCTGCCCCAGTTATATCCTGTTATATCCTGAGAATGTATGTACATTCTGAGACTTCCTGTAACTACTGAGAGTTCCTGTAACTGCTGAGAGTTCCAGAAACCTGTCCGCAGAGTTTTAACCACAGCAATCCTCTAAATCATGGCGCTTCATGCCATCAGAACCTTAACTGTGTCCCTAACACGCTGACCTTAGATTCTGTTTTTCCGTTTCGTATGAATAATTCTCCCAAATACAGAAAAAAACGCATTGATGGTGTTGCATCACAGGGGCAATGAAATCGTAAAAGCAGGTGGGAAATTCAGACGGAAAGAAGGTTTTAAACGAGGCTGTTCTCAAAGGCACTCTGAGAACAGGAAACGACCTCTTGAGCGCCAGGTGTTAGCGTTTCCTGTTGTCTGTGGGTTTTAGTGCTCCGAGGAGGTAAACGGAAGCGATAAGAGTGTTTAAGCCCTGCCTCTCCCAGTCCCCTCTAATATGACTTTGTCCTGCAGCCATTCAGACATTTTAATCACCCCATCTTGTGCTTTCGGCTGCAATAGGTTTATTTGTGTTGTGGATGTGTGACATCCTTCTCGCACACGTCGTTGGGCTGCTTTTGGGGTGTAACAGAAGAGTCCTTCTTACCAGGCATCCAAGCACACTTTAGCATAATTAGAGGCTTCTTTCAATGACCAGAGGTATCTTGAAATAAGGCTTTGAAATTTTAAGTAAGAATTCTGTGGTCTGGAGCGATCCACATAATAATTGACTTTGGGATCCCTGGATTGTTAGACAGCCTCTCTGTCCTAGAAGTTTCTTACACAGGTGATAATAAGACAATAAAGTTATAAATATATCTGTAAGTCTGAGCCCATTCAAATAAACCTGGAGCCATATCTTATACCGCCGTATATTCAGAAGGTGCACAGAATGTATCACAGGTAATATGGTACAATGCTATTCATTCAGCTTCCACTGGGGGGCATTTTAGACTAATATGTGCTTTTTTTTTCTACGTAATTGCTGGACTCCATAGCAAATTATGGTGGTAATACAAGGAACCTGAGGGTTTAACCAAACTAGATTTTATATGGAGCTTTTTAGCCAGAGGCATTAGTAGGGTATGTAGGATGTATGCCTTTCTGATGGATGGAGAAGGTGTAGCACTTTAGTCTTCTGACTGGGGCATTCACTGGATTTGGAGATGTTTTAGGACACTGGCCCCCTACGGCACTGAAAGAGAACAGGGTAGGGTCCCAGGTAGTTTAGAATGGTATCACACACTCAGTCACATTGCATGCACAGGAAGAGACACATTTGTGAGCTAAGAAATTTACACACACACAGACACATAAATAAATCAACGAGTAGAAAGACGGGATGTAATGTAATAAGGGGTATTTCTGACAGGGATTCTTTGAAGAGGAGGAGAGTAAGGAGTTCATCTATAAGGAGCCCAAGTTGACCGGCCTATCGGAGATCTCCCATCGACTGCTCAAACTGTACTCCGACAAGTTTGGGGCTGACAACGTCAAGATGATCCAGGACTCCAATAAGGTATGGATACCAGTGGCACCGGGAAATACGACTGACCCTCCAGCCAGCTGTTGTGCTCAGCTGCTGTTTTGATATGATGATCAGCACCTCGGGGCCTGTCTGCACCACTGTCCTTTGTGTGACTGTTCTTACAGGACTGTGATTGGTTCAGCTCAGCAGAACCCAGCTGTTTTTGGCTCAGCTCAGCAGAACCCAGCTGTAATTATCTCAGCTCAGCAGAACCCAGCTGTGATAGGCTCAGCTCTGCAGAACCCAGCTGTGATTGGCTCAGCTCAGCAGAACCCAGCTGTCATTGGCTCATTTCAGCAGAACCCAGCTGGCTCAGCGCATGATGCTAATGGGCAGCACGTATACAGGCTGAAGCTGGGTTCGCATCAAATCCGGCGAGGTGCCTCGGTTCGACGCATTCTATTCATTTTCTATGGAGAGCAGGAGATGCGATTGCGTGGTGCATGAAGCGGCCTGGCGAGTGGTGTGGTACGTTCACCGGTTCTGAATTTGCGTAGAATATACTCCACCATCATTCTATGCAAATTAATCCATACAACGCAGCTCGTCTGGCTCACAAAAATAGGATCTAACTGTCAAAGTACATGTTGCAGATCAAATATGAATCAAGATTTAGCAACTCCATAGCCTATTTCTCTCCTCAAAGGTTTTCAGAAACTTATTTTAGTGGACTGTATTTTAGGTGGAATAAAAGAAAGTTTATGAACAGGCCGCCATGTTGTTCCGGGTTGAAAACGGCAAGGCGAAACCAGGGGCCGCAGTACATCTATCCAATCAGGTGCCGTTGGTGTTCCCTGGTAGGCTACTGAACCCGTTTAAATTTACGTAGCACCACCCATCAAACGGACCATTTGGGGGTCCACTGCGTTCCCATGCTTCCTCACCGGAATTGGTGAGAACGCACCTTGACCTGAGAGCTTGCATCACCGTCAATCTGGATTGCTTTCCCTCTGTTGAAAAGACATTGTTCAGATGTGAAAGCACACACTCACATCCACACCTCACTGCCTGCTTGGCGGCAGAGCAGACATCCTGAAACCCATCTTCACATCTTTCTTCAGGTCAACCCCAAAGACCTGGATGCAAAGTTCGCCTACATCCAGGTGACGTACGTCACACCGTACTTTGACGAGAAGGAGCTGCAGGAGAGGAGGACAGACTTTGAGAGGCATCACAACATCAAGCGCTTTGTGTTTGAGACGCCCTTCACCCTGTCTGGCAAGAAGCATGGAGACGTGGAGGAGCAATGCAAGAGAAGGACCATACTGACTAGTGAGTGGCACAGAGACTGAGCTACTGAACATTCAAACGTGCTGACCAGTGACTCCCCATACTGACCAAACCACTGACCACTCAAACATACTGACCAATGAGTCGCACACTGACCAAGCAACTGACCACTCAAACATACTGACCAGTGAGTCTCACACTGACCAAGCCACTGACCACTCAAACATACTGACCAGTGAGTCGCACACTGACCAAGCAACTGACCACTCAAACATACTGACCAGTGAGTCTCACACTGACCAAGCCACTGACCACTCAAACATACTGACCAGTGAGTCCCACACTGACCGAGCCACTGACCACTCAAACATACTGACCATTGAATCCCCAAACCGACCGAACCAGTGACTGTGGCACTGTCCCGGCCAATGACCAAGAAACGGACCAAGGCTCCGAGCAAAGATTGGTTGAGTAACCCTGTTTTTCTCGGTCCGCCCTCTGCAGCAAGCTCCACCTTCCCCTACCTGAAGAAGCGTATCCAAGTGGTGGACCAGCAGAGCACCGAGCTCAACCCTATAGAGGTGGCCATCGATGAGATGTCCCGCAAAGTGTCTGAGCTCAACCAGCTCTGCCACATGGAGGAGGTGGACATGATCCGTCTGCAGCTCAAACTGCAGGGCAGCGTCAGTGTCAAGGTATCTAGAGCATCTCTACCTGTACCTATAGCTGTACACCTGTACCTGTACATTTGTACCTACACCTATACCTGTAGCTACACTGAGACCTGTACCTATACCTATATACCTGTACACCTGTACCTATACTTGTATATCTCAAACTATACCTGTACCTATACCTGTGTACAAACCCCAATTCCAAAAATTTAATTGAAAACATTACAAATAAAAGATATTTAATATTTTACCTTATCAACTTGATTTTTGTAAATATACGCTAATTCTGAATTTTAAAGTTTAAAAAAAACACCTGTTTGGAACATTCCACAGGTAAACTGGTCATGCTATCATGACTGGGTATACAATTATATTAAAAGACTCTTGATATCTTATTTTTAGGTACTCTTACAAGCGATACTATAACCTCTCTGCATTTGAATGGATCTCTATGGGAATTGGGGGGTGGGACGAGATTAAGCTGTAAATTACACGGGAATAGTATGGAACCCATGGTTGGCTAAATGACTAAGTCATCAAGGGTCTGTGGTATCAAACGAGCCTCAAACCATCACTCTGCTGCCAGATATGCAGTAGATATCGATTGATATAGATTGAAAGGTTGTTTCTCCTGACTTATTTTCCATTGAGTTCAATAGGAAAATTAATTAGGACAAACAACCCTTAGTGATCCATCCACATTCATCTATGTCTGCTGCTCCCAGGTGAACGCAGGGCCCATGGCCTACGCCCGTGCTTTCCTGGAGGAGAAGAACGCCAAGAAATACCCAGACAACCAGGTTAAACTGCTCAAGGAGATATTCAGGTACTTTCCACCTCTCTCAGTTTGTTTGGAAAAACCCAAAGATTTCACCTGTCAGTTTGCCTGTCCATCTAGAAAGCTATTGGTTATTTTGAGCTGAAACTTTATAAACAAGATTATGCAAACCTCCATTTTAGTTAATTATCACATGAACCAACTTTGGGAACCTGTTAGTCTAAATGCCTGTTTGTACCAATTAAGAACATTTAATAAATATGTTGCTGTTTGTTAATGAGGAAAGTCTTCATTAATATTAAGAATATCTTTGGGTAGTAAGAATATATTAAGTAGATAATAAGGTTTCCACATGTATTTTGATTTTGGCATCCGACCCTATAACCTAAAGATTCAAATGAATTGGAATTCTAACCTTGGTTCACTGACTGGGGAACAGGAAGGAGAAAGAAGAGGGGCGCCAGGCCAAAATTCATAGTGCCTCTGATCTTGGATCAGTTTTTCCTTTCAGCTCATAATGGCTCAGGATAGGATATGGACAGGAGAAGGCTCACCCTAGATCAACACTGTATGGGCCCTGAACAGGGCCAGAGGAGCGTGAATGAAGCCCCTGTCCGTGTGGCTCTCTGTCTCCCCCTGCAGGCAGTTTGCGGAAGCGTGCGGCGGGGCTCTGGATGTGAATGAGAGGCTGATAAAGGAGGACCAGCTGGAGTATCAGGAGGAGATGAGAGTTCATTACAGAGACATGCTGGCCGAGCTGTCAGCCATCATGAATGAGCAGGTCTGTATAGGGCTCTAATGGCAGCCGCCGGGATCTCGCTGCCTGTGTGTGTCCCCTCACAATGAGCTGGTGTTCAGCTGTGAAAAGAGCATTCCTGTAAACTTACCTGGAAGTGAAATGGGTTCATATTACCTTTCACCCCCAGTGTGCCCCTAACTGACCCATCTTCACTTCTCTAAACAAGATCCACACTTCCTGCTCTGTTTCTTCTTTCTCTTCCTGTATGTGTCCTTTTTCAGCATTTTAATGACAGCCACTGCATCGCTCTAATCTCTGCCTTTCAGCTTCACCTTCGCTTCCTCTTCCCTGGTTCCTTCTCTTGCTCTCACTCTTTCATGCTGATGACCTAAGATGCATCCCTCTATCATCGCCTCCTCTCTTCCTTCTGTTCCTCTCTCTCTCATATCTTCTTCGCTATGGCTCCCAAAGCGGATATGTAACCCAGCACCATTGGGGATATGTACACCAACCATTGAGTAATGACATCGCCAATTTTTTTAGGATCACTGGGTCAGTACTCGTCCCTGTGTGTGTTTTAGGGTTGCTGGGTCAGTGCTCATCCCTGTGTGTGTTTTAGGAATTCTGGGTCAGTACTCATCCCTGTGTGTGTTTTAGGATTGCTGGGTTAGTACTCATCCCTGTGTGAGAGTCTTAGGATCGCTGGGTTAGTACTCATCCCTGTGTGTGTTTTAGGATCACTGGGTTAGTACTCATCCCTGTGTTTGTTTTAGGGTAGCTGGGTCAGTACTCATCCCTGTGTGAGAGTCTTAGGATCGCTGGGTCAGTACTCATCCCTGTGTGTGTTTTACGATTGCTGGGTTAGTACTCATCCCTGTGTGTGTTTTAGGATTGCTGGGTCAGTACTCATCCCTGTGTATGTTGTAGGGTCACTGGGTCAGGACTCATTTTTGTGTGTGTTTTAGGATTGCTGGGTCAGTACTCATCCCTGTGTGTGCTTTAGGGTCGCTGGGTCAGTACTCATTCCTGTGTGTGTTTTAGGGCCGCTGGGTCAGTACTCCTCCCTGTGTGTTTTAGGGCCACTGGGTCAGTACTCATCCCTGTTTGTTTTAGGATCGCTGGGTCAGTACTCATCCCTGTTTGTTTTAGGATCGCTGGGTCAGTACTCATTTTTGTGTGTGTTTTAGGATCGCTGGGTCAGTACTCATCCCTGTGTGTTTTAGGATCGCTTGGTCAGTAATCATCCCTGTGTGAGAGTCTTAGGATCGCTGGGTCAGTACTCATCCCTGTGTGTGTTTTACGATCGCTGGGTTAGTACTCATCCCTGTGTGTGTTTTAGGATTGCTGGGTCAGTACTCATCCCTGTGTATGTTGTAGGGTCACTGGGTCAGGACTCATTTTTGTGTGTGTTTTAGGATTGCTGGGTCAGTACTCATCCCTGTGTGTGCTTTAGGGTCGCTGGGTCAGTACTCATTCCTGTGTGTTTTAGGGCCACTGGGTCAGTACTCATTCCCGTGTGTTTTAGGATTGCTGGGTCAGTACTCATTTTTGTGTGTGTTTTAGGATCGCTGGGTCAGTACTCATCCCTGTGTGTGTTTTAGGGCCGCTGGGTCAGTACTCATCCCTGTGTGTTTTAGGATCGCTGGGTCAATACTCATCCCTGTGTGTGTTTTAGGGCCGCTGGGTCAGTACTCATCCCTGTGTGTTTTAGGATCGCTGGGTCAGTACTCATCCCTGTGTGTGTTTTAGGAATTCTGGGTCAGTACTCATCCCTGTGTGTGTTTTAGGATCGCTGGGTCAGTACTCATCCCTGTGTGTGTTTTAGGGCCGCTGGGTCAGTACTCATCCCTGTGTGTTTTAGGATCACTGGGTCAATACTCATCCCTGTGTGTTTTATGGTCGCTGGGTCAGTACTCATCCTTGTGTGTGTTTTAGGGCCGCTGGGTCAGTACTCATCCCCGGGTGTATTTTTGTTCCATTTCTGTGCAGATTCAGCACACAAGGCCGGCAGGACCAGAGCGGCTTCACACCTACTGATCACAACGTAGGCAGTGGAGAAACTCAGCAACAGATCTTCCCTTCTTCAGACTTTCTGAATTCAAGTGGAAAAAATGACTTTATGAACTGGAAACAGGGAACGGATGTTAAAATCCAGATTTTAAAAATCTGTCATGGAAGAAGTTTGCAGTCCATGGGGTGTGTCCCTCTGTCCCAGGCTGCTGTGATTTTGAAGTTTATTCTGTTCCTGCCACCCTCCTACACACACACACACAAACACACACATGCATTCACACACATGCGCACATGTACCCACACACACACATGCACACACAAACACGTGCACATACACACACAAACATGCACAAACACACACACACACACACACACACACACACACACTCTGGAAGTTATGTTCCTTTGGAAGAGAGTGCTCTTCAAAAGCAGAGGTGCACTCAGCTTGCTGAACTTTGGCTTACTAAGCTGTCGTCCTGTGGCCTTGCTGCAGACCTTTGCTTACAGGGTGAACAGTCTGCAAAGATTGTTTGATGCAGAAAGGGACGGTGGCAGGTTTGTGGAACTGCTTGGATCATTTTGACTGTGTCGTTCAGCCTTGGTTTGAGAACAGCAGTGCTGTGTTTGACTGAGTTGAGTTGCGCCTCTGGTGTCAGTGTGAATGTAAAACTGCCACGCACCGCTACACAGCCTCACAATGCTCTGGAAATCCTAGCTTGCAGATTTCAAAATCAAAACTTATTGTTTTCTAACATTTTTACTATTGTTAATGTTGTTATTATTCTTCCTTTTTATTATTTTATGTTTTAAATTGTAAATAAGAAAAATTAATATTTAAAAAAGTTTTTTCCTTTTTTATATAAAAAACAATATATGAACTTCTGTTTGGATAAATTTTAAAAAAAGAATGAAGAAGCTAAAGTTTTATGTATAACATTTAAATAAATTTTGTTAATGTCTGTAAAACAAATGTCTTCAAAATGTTATTTATAATAACCTGTTATAGATCTGGGCCCCACAGTCTGGTATGGCACTGTACCAGTGTGTGGATGGGCCCCACAGTCTGGTATGGCACTGTACCAGTGTGTGGATGGGCCCCACAGTCTGGTATGGCACTGTTCCAGTGTGTGGATGGGCCCCACAGTCTGGTATGGCACTGTACCAGTGTGTGGATGGGCCCCACAGTCTGGTATGGCACTGTTCCAGTGTGTGGATGGGCCCCACAGTCTGGTATCTGCCATGGCACTGTTCCATTGTGTAGATGGGCCCCACAGTCTGGTATCTACTAAGGCACTGTTCTATTGTGTAGATGGGCCCCACAGTCTGGTATCTACTAAGGCACTGTTCCAGCCCCCTCGGGCGGCACATGATTGGCTGGAGCATGACCTGGGGATAGAGAGTTTTCCGTCGATTGGACATTCTCATCGCACACCAGCGCCCCCTCTGGCCAATCAGGTACCTGCAGTCTGCTTGCTCAAGCCACACATGGTGTCCTCCTGTGACTGTGTGCATCACAGGTGGCGGATGGTGGCGTGAAAAGCAGCGGCTTACATCGTGGTTTAGAGGAGAGCGTGTGCTCCTCTGAGCTCTCCTGAGCTCACAGAGGAGATTACATTGATGAGCTCCATTATGAACGGGGATTCCTAACCGGGAGAAAACACTCATTTTCTAAATCGCTTTATCAAGCAGTTATCACGCTCGGCTAATAATGTCCATCCTGTTGAATTATAGTCTGACCAATGGAAGGTTTGATGAGAGAAGCGTCTTGCTTTCTCATAGAAGCAGCTGGACAGGTGTTGCAGGTAGGTGTGCTGTCATAGAAGCAGCTGGACAGGTGTTGCAGGTAGGTTTGCTGTCATGGAAGCAGCTGGACAGGTGTTGCAGGTAGATTTGCTGTCATGGAAGCAGCTGAACAGGTGTTGCAGGTAGGTTTGCTGTCATGGAAGCAGCTGTACAGGTGTTGCAGGTAGGTTTGCTGTCATAGAAGCAGCTGGACAGGTGTTACATGTAGGCTTGCTGTCATGGAAGAAGCTGGACAGGTGTTACAGGTAGGTTTGCTGTCATAGAAGCAGCTGGACAGGTGTTGCAGGTAGGTTTGCTGTCATGGAAGCAGCTGGACAGGTGTTGCAGGTAGATTTGCTGTCATGGAAGCAGCTGAACAGGTGTTGCAGGTAGGTTTGCTGTCATAGAAGCAGCTGGACAGGTGTTACATGTAGGCTTGCTGTCATGGAAGAAGCTGGACAGGTGTTACAGGTAGGTTTGCTGTCATGGAAGCAGCTGGACAGGTGTTGCAGGTAGGTTTGCTGTCATGGAAGCAGCTGGACAGGTGTTGCGGGTAGGTTTGCTGTCATGGAAGCAGCTGGACAGGTGTTGCGGGTAGGTGTGCAGTCACACCTGGTAGAACTCACCTGTGTGTGCTGCAGACATAAACAAGCTTTTGTCTTTTTTTCAGTTGGGTATTATTCGGTTATGATATTTGGATTGAAACTGCATTTCAGACAGTTATTTTGAAATATACACATGATTTACGTGTCTTCCACATTAAAGTTATTTCCTAAAGCCTTTGAAATGTTTTTTCTGCACAAAGCGGATGATAAATTAGCGAAATATATATTTGATGGCCCCTCAGTGGCGCTGGTTTAACGTGTGTACAGCTGCTGTACATAGCAGGATGCAGCCACCAGACTCCCTCTCCTTCCCTGCTCACTTCTGCTTCAAAAACACTCATTTAAGTTCATCTGGCTACCGGCGAATGAGAATTCAGCCTGGCTCGGTTACCCAGGTGTGCATGATATGCGGGCAATTTCCGTAGCGACGGCGTAATTATAGATAATTGCCGGGCCTTTCGGCCACTCAATAGAGAGCTCTTTGTGAAGTGGAACCGTGTGATGAGAATCTGCCTTTCTACTGTCTGTCAGCGGCTCTGGAAATCAAACAACAAACGTTTATTTTTTTTCTTCCCGGCGAATGACAGCCGCCACACAATGAGCACGCAACTCACTTTTCTTCTTTGAAGAGCGTTATCAGAGAGTGAGATTAATATTAAATCTGAAATTATACAGCAACAGCGACACATTATACTCCCCATGCTTCAGCTACTGTAGCCCATTACATTGATCTTCTAGTTCCCCTTCCTGTGGTCTGCATTGCATTTCTACTGTGTTTGTATGTATATGTGTGTATGTGTTATTAGGCCACAGATGGAATCTATAATACTTTTCCTGTCGTCACATTGTTCCCTGGAAATAAATCATGCAAATTTTGCAGTCTGGTATTCTTGATGATGGAAAATAAAATAAAAATTTTCAGTGTGCTGCTCCAAATATCTCAGCTTACTGTTGAATATTTGATCAGGTAGAGTTTGGGTCTGAGGGCAGGATAAATCATGCAAGTGCTCCTGACTGATTTTGCGTTTCTCAAAAAACATGGTGGAATAATGCGGCTAGTGGCTCAGGAGGTAGAGCGGGGGCGTCCGCTGATCGCAAGGTTGGCGGTTCGATTCCCAGCTCCTCTCCTCCATGTTGTCGAAAGTGTCTTTGGCAAAGACAACCCCCCCAAATTGCCCAATGAGAGGGCTTGCACTTGCTGGGCAGCTGCGCCCCCGGGTGTGTGTGTGTGTGTGTGTGTGATGGTGTGAGTGAGAGGCCATTGTAAAGCGCTTTGGATAAAGGCGCTATATAAGTGCAGTCCATTTACCATTTAATAATTTCAGTGGATTCTTTCATCCGACATACGAACATCAGAAAGCTACTGCAGCTCTCCAGGGTGTTTGGTAGAAAGTGGACTGTGCCCACCCCGCGACACCTTTAGCGCTTAGGGTGATACGAGCGACCTGCGTCAATCCTGCCGTTTCCAAGGCTATTTCTCTCCCTCCCTCCCTCCCTTCTGCTCCACCTCATTCTGCGCTCCACTCTCAATTCTCATCTAATTCTCTCTTTTAAATTTCCACTACAGTGAAATGTGTTCATGCGCTCGGATGGGTCGGTCAAGCCGAAAGGGTTCTTTGACTGGGCACTGAGGGCAGTGGCCATGTGGATGGATGGGTGGGTTTTTAATGAAGAGAGGATGGCCTCCTTTGCTTTATATTTTTTTTCATTTGACGCTACATGGTACTGAGAGCAGCCACTCGGTTTGATTGTACCAGCCCCTCAGTTTGAGCAGCGATCTGTGTGTTCTGTCTCCCCATGTACGCGGCACCCAGCCAATCAGCAGTCAGCTTGTCTCTGCATTCTGCACAGACAACATGAGAATTATGAGAATCTCAGCCTATAGAAAAAACTCATCTCTGCAGTATTTTTCAAACTTGAGCCAGAATCTGAAATTCAGTTAATAATTGAATTGTTATTGATATTTGTTTAGTGCAATAATGATAACACCAAAGGCTTTTACAGACATATTAAAAGATGCCAAATCTTATCGCAAAATATAATATGCAGTAAAATGTTCATAGTAAAAATAAAAGGCGGCTCTGGTTCCTGTGGAACCCGGTAAGGTCTGTTTCCCATAATGCTTCTGGGTGCTAGTGCCATTTGGTCTCGACGAATGATGGAATCTGATATTTTTCTGCGTGTTATTGTGATTATAGCTGCTTTAGAGATACAATAGCATACAAGATGGACAAAGTCTGTGCTTTATTTTTGTGGCCCTGCTCTAGTATAATTACTGTGTGCAGAGAGGACGTAATGGAGTACGCCTTCATTTATTCATGATAAACCCTGCTCTGGAGCATCCCACATGAAAACAGGTTAAGTGGCGTTGAGTATGAGGAGGTGATGGTGGAAGGGAAGGGCACAAGGGGTGTCACAGAATCCTTCCCCCGGTAGTGTGCAGCTATCCCCACTGCCAGCAGCAACCCAGACACACTGATGAGCTGCTTCTGTTTCATTCCCACAAAGAGAAGCTCACGTATCACACACACACACACACACACACCCTACATACACACACACCCTACATACACACACACACACCCTACATCACACACACACCCTACATACACACTCACACACACACACCCTACATACACACACACTCACATACGCACACACACAAACACACACCCTACATACACACACACTCACATACGCACACACACAAACACACACCCTACATACACACACACTCACATACGCATACACACACACTCACATACACACACACTCACATACACACACATACATACACACACACACACACACCCCCGACACACACTCACATACACACACACACCCTACATACACTCACATACACACACACAAACTCTACATATACACACACACCCTACATACACGCACACTCACATACACACACACAAACACGCACCCTACATACATACACACACAAACCCTACATACACACACACTCACATACGCACACACACAAACACCCTACACAAAAACACACCCTACATGCACACACAGTCACACGCCATACATAAACACACGCATACACACACACATGTACATACACTTTTTACATACACACACACCCTACACACACAATACACACTCAAACACACATATACACAAACAGGTACACACTGAGAGATCAGCTTTCAACTTTTTGTGTGTGTTTGTGTGGGTGGGTGTGTACGTGTTTAGGTGTGTGTGTGTGTGTGTGTGTGTGTGCATGTGAGTGAGCCAGAATCAAAGATGGCCAATGTTTTTTTTTTTACCATCCTTGAAAAGGTGCATCATACAAGACTGAATATGCTGAAACAAAATGGAACTGATTTTTTGTGATATTTTCGAAGAGGATTTTATCTTCAGGATATAACTGTATTCTGGTTGTAGATATTATCATCTCCATTTAATCGCCATTCAGCTGTTTCTGTGGGTTGACGATTACTCTCAGTTTCATGCCTGTGGATCTTGTGCTTCTCCTTTAAGGTTTAAATGCTGTTATGCAGTATTATATTACTTTATGTTGCACATAGAGCACAGCACAGTCATGTTCTGTAAATAGATCTGCTCCAGTGGTGCATCACTAGCAGGCTGTTCTGCAGTACTTCACATCGCTAAAGGCAGAGCTAATTTATCGCCTTCATTCATTCCCTCACGGGAAAATAAAATTAAAGTTATTCTATTCTGTTCTATTATCATTGAGATGTCCAGGCTTTCCGTGGAAGGAGGGACTCCGTGTGCACATTTCCCAAACAACTTTTTGCTCAGAGGGTCAGGATTGGGAGCGTATGTATATGAGTGAGTGTAATTTTCTGTAATTTTCTCCATTGTGTTCTTCTCTTTTATTTGATGTTTATTGCGAGGTTCATTTTTTTTCTCTTCTCATCAAAAGCGCCGTTTGATTTTTTATTTATTATCCTGCTTTAAGCAGGCCTGGCATTTATATTCAAAGCAAAGAGCCATTTTACTGGAGCATCAATGTAAATGACAAACTCTTCAGCAAGGTTCTTTATTAGTTATAATTGTGCAGTCTCTGACTGAGAGGAAGCACTGCACGTTCACTGGCTGATTTAACAAAAACAATAAATCAAATAACTGTGTGAATAGAAAAAGTTGATTGAGACTAAGTGGGAAATAATTAATTTCTCACAAGTTTTTTATTTTTTATTTATCTATTCTTCCTCTCTGTTTCTCGTAAATTGTACATCCCTCCACAAGTCTCAACAAACACCAAAGAGAAAAATTAGGTGAGCTGTGTGGTTCAATAATGAAGCAGACCTATGCTACATTACCCTGATCACTAGAACCTCACTGTGTGTTTATGACACCGGCGATTACCCTGATCACTAGAACCTCACTGTGTGTTTACGACACTGCGATTACCCTGATCACTAGAACCTCACTGTGTGTTTATGACACTGCGATTACCCTGATCACTAGAACCTCACTGTGTGTTTATGACACTGCGATTACCCTGATCACTAGAACCTCACTGTGTGTTTATGACACTGCGATTACCCTGATCACTAGAACCTCACTGTGTGTTTATGACACTGCGATTACCCTGATCACTAGAACCTCACTGTGTGTTTATGACACTGCGATTACCCTGATCACTAGAACCTCACTGTGTGTTTATGACACTGCGATTACCCTGATCACTAGAACCACACTGTGTGTTTATGACACTGCGATTACCCTGATCACTAGAACCTCACTGTGTGTTTATGACACTGCGATTACCCTGATCACTAGAACCTCACTGTGTGTTTATGACACTGCGATTACCCTGATCACTAGAACCTCACTGTGTGTTTATGACACTGCGATTACCCTGATCACTAGAACCTCACTGTGTGTTTATGACACTGCGATTACCCTGATCACTAGAACCTCACTGTGTGTTTATGACACTGCGATTACCCTGATCACTAGAACCTCACTGTGTGTTTATGACACTGCGATTACCCTGATCACTAGAACCTCACTGTGTGTTTATGACACTGCGATTACCCTGATCACTAGAACCTCACTGTGTGTTTATGACACTGCGATTACCCTGATCACTAGAACCTCACTGTGTTTATGACACTGTGATTACCCTGATCACTAGAACCTCACTGTGTGTTTATGACACTGCGATTACCCTGATCACTAGAACCTCACTGTGTTTATGACACTGTGATTACCCTGATCACTAGAACCTCACTGTGTGTTTATGACACCGGCGATTACCCTGATCACTAGAACCTCACTGTGTGTTTATGACACTGGCGATTACCCTTCTCACTGAGTGCCCTGATCATAATATGCAGTCAAGCCGGAAAGTCTGCACACCCCTTTCACCTTCTCCACGTTTTATTACGTTACAGACTTATACTACAATAGATTGAGTTCATTTATTGCCTCAAACATCTACACACAATAGCCAATAATGAAGTGAAAACAAGCCTCCAACCATCACTATTTTTAGAAATTATGCAATTTTATTTTACTGACAAAAATAGGTTATTTAGGGGTTACATATCTGTACACACCCTTAGCCTAATACTTGGTTGCTGCATCTTTGGCAGCGATTACAGCTTCAAGGTGTCTTGGGAAAGAAGCTACAAGCTTGGCACACATTCCTCTTGGCATATCCTTGCAAGCTCCGTCAGGTTGGATGGGGAGTGTCAGTACAAAGCCATTTTCAGCTCTTTCCACAGATGTTCAATTGGATTCAGGTCTGGGCTCTGGCTGGGCCACTCAAGGACATGCACAGACTTTCTCCGAAGCCACTTTTTTGTTCTCTTGGCTGTGTGCTTCGGGTCGTTGTCATGTTGGAAGGTAAACCTTCGCCCCAGTCTGAGGTCCAGAGCGCTCTGGAGCAGGTTTTATTCAAGAATCTTAGCTGCATTCATCTTTCCCTCTATCAGGACTAGTCGCCCGGTTCCCGCTGCTGAAAAACATCCCCACATCATGATGCTGCCACCGCCATGCTTCACTGTAGGGATGGTATTAGCCAGGTGATGAGCGGTGCCTGATTTCCTCCAGACGTGACGCTTGGTATTCAGGCCAAAAAGTTACATTTTGGTTTTATCAGACCAGAGAATTTTGATTCTCATAGTTTGAGAGTCCTCTAGGTTCCTTTTGGCAAACTCCAAGCGGGCTGTGATGTGCCTTTTACTAAAGAGGGGCTTCCGTCTGGCCACTTTACCATAAAGGCCTGGTTGGTGGAGTGCTCCGTACCCTTCTCCAGATCTATGCCTTGACACAATCCTGTTTCTGAGGTCTGCAGATAATTCCTTTGACCCCATGGCTTGGAGTTTGCTCTGACATGCACTGTCAACTTTGGGACCTTATATAGGCAGGTGTTGGCAATCCCCAATCATGTCCAATCAATTTAATTTATCACAGGTGGACTCCAATTAAGTTGTAGAAACATCTCAAGCAGTATTAGTGGAAACAAAATGCACCTCAGCTCACTTTTGGGTGTCATATCAAAGGGTGTGCACACTTGTGTACATATGACATTTTACATTTAGATTTTTAATAAATGAGCACAAATGTCTAAAAACCTGTTTTAACTTTGTCATTATGGGCTATTTTGTGTAGAATTTTGAGACAAAAAATGAACTCAATCTATTGTAGAATATGTCTGTAACGTAATAAAACGTGGAGAAGGTGAAAGGGGTGTGCAGACTTTCCGGCTTGACTGTATTTTATAATTTATTCCTTGTGTTCTTTATTTAATAATTTTAAAACGCATCAAAGTGAAAGATAAAATGACTACAGAGATACAAACCCTTGAAGCTCATAAAGAGGTTATATAGTTGTGAAAGTAGCCACTAATAATTTAATGCTACATATAAATAGTTTATTGTCCTGGTTAATTTCCGATCTTACAACTGGTGGCAAGTTTTGGCCCATTTAATTAATTATTTAATTATTTAATCAGTTGCCAGAATTAGGAGCGTCTTCTCATGATCAAATTCACAGCTCCCTCTATTTAAGAGCTAGCCTACTACAGACCCCAGAATAGAAACAAGCTGGCAAATACCCACATTTAGCTGGCAAATACTCCAGCCTATTTAACGAGAAATAATGTATTGCATTTATTTTTAAATGTTTCTTATTCAAACTATTTTGTAGATTCACCTTTTCAAACTTTTGTTTTCTTATCACAGTTGATTAAAATGATCGTATTGTTGCGCTACATCCTTCCATATTCTTTCATCGCCTACATTTGATCTGTCCGATCCAATTTGAATATTCCTCCAGATGTCTCCAGAAGAGAACCTTTCCGATCAGAAAGATTTTAAGTGGCCCAAACAGAACTGGATTTTTTATTTTTTTATCGAAGGAAATCCTGTCTCTGTTTAAATATACTATTACAATTGTAGGCTACTTTGACAGAGTGGTTTCTTTAAAAAGCAAAACAGTAGACACGTTTGACCCAAGGAAGGTATTATCTTTCTGTTTCTTATCTCAAGTGACATGTGGGCCTATGATGCCATCCTCACCTGTTTGCTTTTATAACCATTTAACTTAGAGTAAATTACATTGTGAAAAAGAGTGCAGACAACACGTTATTATTTCGATATGAATAGAAAATAGAAAAGGCTAACTGGAACAATGTTAGTGACGAGTCATAATGTCTCTGTTTACTGAGGCTTTACGTTGACAGAGCCATGAATTAATATTTCACGCGCTGTGGGTGGGACAGAGATAGGCTACTCTCTGAGATTAGATAGCCTTAGTGAATGCGTCAGTCCTCCGACCTTATCGGGAATTTGATGAAAACTTAATTGCCTTTTTCACAAGGAATAAATAAAAAAACGAATCAAGCTGCACCCCTTTTTAAATATCCATCCCCTGGTCTGTTCCAGACGTGGATTTTACCTATCCGTCCCCAGTTCATTCGAAACAATGCTTTTCCTGTAATACGACACCTGTGTGGATCAATAAAAAATGAGTCGCGTCCTGGCTGCCAATCACCTGAACCTTCTCAGATGTATAAGTGGTGAAAGGCGGCATAATCTCATCGGACAAGATCCCGACTGTGATTGAAAGAGGGACAGAGATGGCCACCTGTTAAAACCAAAGCTGAGCGAGCACTCCTCGCATACTAACTCTTAAATGAATGGACCTCATTCGCAGAAACGTGAAGTCTCAGCACAATGGATAGCGGCCGGGGTCTCGCTCAGGTGATCACGGAGATGCGGAACGAAATAAAGAAGCTGGAGTCGGAGAATAAAGCGCTGCGCGGGGAACTGGGACAGTCACCGGCGGGGTGCGAGAAAGCAGGGCCAAGCTTGGTTTCGCCCGCATTCCAGCACAGACAAGAAGCGGAAGAAACCTCTTCCCACGCTAATTTAAGACGGAATGCGTCTGCACCCACGCTGGAGAGACAATACAAAGGTAATATTGCACTGGGAAAACAGGACATTTTACCGTTATAGAATAAAATCACATAGATTTGTAAAAATGCGGGAATATTAGCGTGCTCTCTATTACTTTGTTTGCAAGTTGTCATTTTATAAAGTTTTGTGTTTTAATAAGTTAACATTCACTTCGCAGAGAACATCATGATGACGGTGCGGAGATATTCCATCTCCCCCAGCATGAGAACAGTCAACCGGAAGAGCGAGAAATTGACTAGCGGGCAAGAGAATTCAGAGTCTGTGGAGGAACGCGACAGCGACTGGACCAGACTTCACGAGGAAAACCGTGGAAATACACCAGCTGTCCTGGATCATTCGACCCGAGACGAGAGTAACAATTTCCCCAAGGAGAAACTAACGAACAGACGGTCCCTCCAAGAATACGTGCACAAAAACAGGTGCGTGTTCTTTAAAAGTAGCTGTTTGTACTGAGATCATTTTATCAAATTTTAAAATTGTGTTATCACCCAGAACAAAGTATCCTACAGCGGTAGGCTAATAATGTTATTTAAATATAATATTTATCTCATCGACATTAAGTTTTCATAATTTCAGTAATCACTGAGATGCAATGATCAAAGTTATTTATTTTCTTGGGTTGCTAATGTATGTTCAGGGCCTCTTATAGCCTAGTTTATTGGACACAGGGGTGCAATAAAAGTGTCACACCTGGGCCGGGGATGAAGGGCGGTTTCTGGGGCTGTTAGGCAGGAGAAGATGCTGCCAGGAGCGCAGAGTGAGATATGATTAGGACGATTTTAGAGGTTAGCAATGTGCGGTTGAATTATGTGAATTGGTGAGATCTGCGAGTGTTCAGTAAATTCACACAAGGCTGTGCTTCTCAATAACCATCTCTTACAGGGCTAAAGTGAAAACAGTCACGTTCCTTCTTCCTGTGGATGACATATACACTAACCAACCATTCTTGGCCAGTCACGTGCCGGACAGGAACACATATGACCTGGGGGTGATTGTGGAGAAGGACTCGTGAGGCAAAGAGGTGTTGGTCAGGAGAGAAACGGAGAGAAAGAGAGAAGGAGTAAGAGAAGCAGATATCCCACACAATACAGGTCAGAGTTGTCCCCTGTATTTTTTATCAGGTGAGTCAGGCAGCTGATTTTTATCACTCCGGCCCGGCTGCAGAGACTCCAGTTACAGATTTTGTTTCCAGCATCCGTCCAGGCAGAGTGATCCATCTTTGTGCCGGTGCTCTGGGGCCGGCCATCGCACCCTCCCTCACGGATCGGGTGTCCCACCCCCACAGCATCAATCTGACTCGAGTGAGGAAGAGGCTGCAGGTGACAGCCGTTAGTGACACTTTGGTTTCAGTTTCAGGCGATGGAACCAAGACAAATTCAGTATCATTATTTATTTACTTTTGTTGTCTTTCTCCCTCTCAAACTGTTTTGCTGGACTCACGTGTGTCTCTGTGAAATCAAAATGCTATTCTTTTATTTTCTCATGTTGTATCATATTGTTTTTGTGTATGAATGTGTAAAAAGTGAGAGTATAAGACTATTGGTGTCAATTAATGTAAAGCACAAGATTTTATTTTTGTAAAACTTTAGGATCAGCTAATTCAGGGTTTCTGCTCTGGTTCGGATTTCACTGTCTGATTAATAGTATAATAATTAGTTTTATGTCAATGGTTAGCAGAATATGCATTAATATATAACACAACAGCAATAAGTAAAGTCATCTCATGTGTTACCACAGCTTCAGCCTATAATTTATTATCTCATTACTTCACTTCTGCTGGTTCTGTGGAAAAATCAGTGGTGTCTTCATTTCATATCACTTTGTACACATACATTAGAAAACAACATTGGTTAACAAACACTTAAACACAGGTTTTTACAGGCTAACCTTTGGAGAACATCAATTTAAGTGTGAATGATACATTGTAGAAAGCCATCAATATCCAAGGCATTTCTATGGATAAATTAGACCCTTATTCAGGGTGGCTATAACTATGAAGTTCTGTAAAAAAGCTGCAGAGTTAGTACTGTTCTACATGCTGTATTAGTACTGTTCTAAAAAACGACAGTTAGTACTGTTCTATATATCTATAGAGTTAGTACTGTTCTATATATCTACAGGGTTAGTACTGTTCTAAATATATACAGTTAGTACTTTTCTATACAGTGCCCTCCACTATTATTGGCACCCCTGGTAAAGATGAGTAAAAAGGGTTATAAAAAATTCACCGTTTGGTGAATTAGCTTAATCTCACACTGAAAAAATGTAATTATTGGCACCCCTGCATTTATATATAGAATAAAGTAATCATTTAAAATATTTTGTCACATATCCTTTGCATGCCATGACTTCCGACAACATCAAAAGACTCTTGATATCTTATTTCCTGGTACTCTTACAAGCGATACTATAACGTCTCTGCATTTGAATAGATCTCTATGGGAATTGGGGGGTGGGACTAGATTTAGCTGTAAATTATGCTGGAACAGTATGGAATACATGGTTGGTAAAATGGCTGTAAGTCATCAAGGTCTGTGGTATCAAACAAGCCTCCAACCATCACTCTGCTGCCAGATATGCAGTAGATATGGATGGATCGCTTTAAGGGTTGTTTCTCCTGACACATTTTCCTCTTGAACTCAATGGAAAAATAAGTCAAGAGAAGAAACCCTTCAAGTTATCCATCCATATCTACTGTATTTCTGGCAGCAGCGTGATGGTTTAAGGCTTGTTTTATACGACATACCCTTGATGACTTAGACTTTATTCTATATATAAATGCAGGAGTGCCAATAATTGTGGCACATGTGGTTTTGTTAAAAAGATAATAACAATTCTTGATGAGGAATTCACCAAGCGGTGAATTTTTTTATAACTCTTTTTACTCATCTTTACCAGGGGTGCCAATAATAGTGGAGGGCACTGTACATCTACAGTTAGTAGGCGACTGCTGCTGTTATAAATATCTGCAGAATTACTACTGTTCTAAATATCTACAGTTACACTGTTATTAATATCTACAGAGTTAGCACAGTTTAAATATCTGCAGCTAGTATGGTTCTAAATATCTGCAGAGTTAGTACTGTTCTACATATCACAGCATTAGTAACTGTTGTCAATATCTGCAGAGTTGGTACTGTATAAATATCTACAGTTAGTACTGTTCTTTTTACCAAAACCAGGAAGACCAGGTACCTGGTAGAGCACAGTAGCAGAATAAAACTCACAAACCAACAACAATTCACACTGTATTCAAGACTACTGTTTATCCCTCTCAAAGATTCAACACTGCACAAGTTTAAATCTCCTTAAACAGGAAAGTTATGTTCAGCCGCAAGTATATGCTTCATATTTTTACATTGGCCCCTGGATCCACTAACTAGCATTGGGCTCTTGATCCAAACACTTGCATTGGCCTCTGGATCCACATAAGGTAATGGCGGATACAGCAAAAACAGCAAAAAAATTAAAAAAGTATCAAAACTAAGCAGCACAGCCTCAGCCTCTCAGGGCTTCATTTATAAACACTGCATGCGCACAAAAAAGATGCGTACGCCACTTTCCCTGCGGATTTTGGATTTCTAAAAACAAATTGACGTCAAAACATGCACATATTTACGCAAACTATGACCCGTGCGTACGCACATTTTGGAGGCACATTTTCAATTCCTTTCACTTCATGTCAAAGGACACAGCCTTCTAATAATATCCATTGTCAAAAGAACATCCAGGCCCAAGTATAGCCTAGTTTCTGTCCTTTTGGTGTTAGTCTGAAAGCCTATATTTAAGCATCCAGACTGTCTGAAAAATGACAATACCGCCGGTGACACGTATCTGTGTTACATTCAAAGTGTCAGCTTATCTCATCAGGGAGGCGGTATACAGCTCCAACAGCACAGACAGCGTAAGATTCAAGCGCTCTTTTATCCCAGAAATTCTGAATACATTTGAGGGCTGAATGCGAGGTCCAACAATGCAATTTCAGTTTGATGGCTAGGGGTTTAATCTGGGAGATATTTATGCGGATGTAATACATCCGTTTTGTGTGGATGTATCAATTTAACATTTTTCTAACTGTGAAACCATGCTGCTTTGAGATGCAAGATGAATTACTGTGTAATCAGAAAATATAGCCGAGTATTATAATTCGTAGGCTATTGTTTATTTTGAATAATGTCTCATCATGGGCTGATAACAATCGTGAATTACTAGCGACAATTATTCATTGCTGGCTATGGTCATGTAACCTTACGAAATTTTCATCC
This sequence comes from Ilyophis sp. 1 JC-2022, assembly GCA_022702515.1. Taxonomy (NCBI): domain Eukaryota; kingdom Metazoa; phylum Chordata; class Actinopteri; order Anguilliformes; family Synaphobranchidae; genus Ilyophis; species Ilyophis sp. 1 JC-2022. The sequence goes on along the minus strand of CM040402.1, from coordinate 86,807,433 downwards.
ACTTTAACATTCAACGACGTTTTTTAAATTTCGTAAATGGTTCAGCTGCTGTAACACGCTGGCACTCCACAAATTGTCTTTTATTATTGGTTTATTATTGACCTCTACCTCCATAACCAGTGTCTCAATTTCAGACTCTGAAGTTTCTCTTCTTTGTTTTGCGGTCTGACTTCTCCATTTTCTCTGGCAATGAATTGGAATGACAAGCTGATTTATATGCGTGTCGTATTAACATTGGGCGTTCCATTAACCACTTATGGTTAATTGTGGGAGTTATAGGGACGGGATACCCAGGAACGCACACATACTCAGAATTTCAAGTTGATTGTGAGACAATTGTGTGCAGTTGAGCGTACAGACGGTTTTATAAATCAGGATATTTTTTAGCGTATGCAGTCGTCTCCTTTTGTGCGTACACAACCTTTTAGTGTAGATCCAGCATTAAGTTTTATGAATGAGGTCCCAGGACTCAGGATATGGTACATATCACCTACTGTTCATCATAGCAACACACACAATCTGGTCCTGGTGGGTTTGTTTCCAATGGCAGCAGCAGCCGGCTCTCTGGCTTTGGCCGGGGAAGAGGTCCCTCCTTCCAGGCAACAGGGGTTCCCCTCTGTCGGGTTCTTCTCCAACGGGTTCTCTTCCAATGCGCTCTCCTCTGACGGGTTCCTCTCTGATGGGTTGTCGCTATGGAGGCTCCCGTAGCTCTCTGAATCCCGTGGCTTACCTGTAATAAACGGAGAGGTGTTTTTCACCTCATCAGTCAAACTATTGAATCAATTTACACCAGGGATGAGTCCCACCCTGTCCTGGGTCTGATTGTACAGCAGGGATGAGTGTCACCCTGTCCTGGGTCTGATTGTACAGCAGTGATGAGTCTCACCATGTCCGGGGGTCTGATTGTACAGCAGGGATGAGTCTCACCCTGTCCTGGGTCTGATTTTACAGCAGGGATGAGTCTCACCCTGCCCTGGGTCTGATTGTACAGCAGGGATGAGTCTCACCCTGTCCTGGGTCTGATTTTACAGCAGGGATGAGTCTCACCCTGCCCTGGGTCTGATTGTACAGCAGGGATGAGTCTCACTCTGTCCTGGGTTTGATTGTACAGCAGAGATTAGTCTCACCCTTTCCTGGTACATTATACAATTCTATTTTCTCTGCGAGGTATTTTTTTTTAAGCCCACTTGGGTTTCAAACCGCTTTGGCACATGCCATGTTTGTATTGTCTTTATTTTTATGATGCAAATAAATAAAACCTAAACCTAAACTCACTGATGGGATTTATAAATCAGTTACAAATCTGAACACAAAAAATGCCTTTCAGTTGTAAAGTGTAAGTGAAGTGGTCTAGTGCTTAATACAAGAGTGCGTTTCGGGCTGGTTATTTTTGTCTAAAACCGAACCGAACCCGAGAGAATAGTACCTGACCCGACTCGAGCCTAACATGTATTCTGTATTTTGGTGTCTGATCCGACCCCGACTCAGTTAAAAAAAACATATACACAACTCGCTACTTAAAATCCGACATAAGTAGGCCATGTAATTCTAGCTAACGTTAGCTATGTTACAAACAAAGGAGAGAGAACGCCGTAACATTAGAGAGGTTGTTGTAAGCGGGAAAGATGTCTGTCACTTTCTGTCACTGCTGCTGGCTGTAAACAGCAGACTCACTGATTCAGTTGCTAAGTAACCACTGTAAGCAAACCATGCTTCACCAGACAAGCTAAAAACATTAGCCAAACTGTTGCTAATGTTAGCTAACATTAAACATGCCAAACATGCCATGAAACAGAAAGTAAAAATATAAGACATCCATTCCAGAAGGCAACCACAATAGCCTAGCTATTTATTCCACAAACACAAACTATTTGACTATTGATAGCTAACTAACGTTAGGTAAAATAAAACCCAGCATTTAGATTCAAATTGTTTCAATTCTACTGTGAATGATGATCCAATTAAATTAATAACCATAACCGAACCTGACCGAGTTTGAGTGTTAACTGTAAATATTTGTCCGTACCTGACCCGAACCTGTTGGGTTCTGAAGTCTCTACTGAACACTCCTGTGCACAGCATGGCCTGTGGTCTCTACTGAACACTCCTGTGCACAGCATGGCCTGTGGTCTCTACTGAACACTCCTGTGCACAGCATGGCCTGTGGTCTCTACTGAACACTCCTGTGCACAGCATGGCCTGTGGTCTCTACTGAACACTCCTGTGCACAGCATGGCCTGTGGTCTCTACTGAACACTCCTGTGCACAGCAAGGCCTGTGGTCTCTATTGAACACTCCTGTGCACAGCATGGCCTGTGGATTCTACTGAACACTCCTGTGCACAGCACGGCCTGTGGTCTCTACTGAACACTCCTGTGCACAGCACGGCCTGTGGTCTCTACTGAACACTCCTGTGCACAGCACGGCCTGTGGTCTCTACTGAACACTCCTGTGCACAGCACAGCCTGTGGTCTCTACTGAACACTCCCATCAGTGTTTGTGCTGTTCTGTTCCTGCTCTGCTTCAGATGCAAACAAACGTCCTGCAGATTACTGACAATTCAAAATCACCAATATCCTACATATAATTTATTCTGAATTTTTCTGTACCTTGAGCTGAGAAACATGTCATGCATTGAATATTGTCAGGGATCTGCTGGAGTGGGGCTCAGGGGCAGGTGGCTGAAGTACCTGCCAGTCGCACAGTGTGAGCCTCGGGGGCAAATGGTGGCATTACCTGCCAGGTTCTGGGCTTGAGGTTGGGCTTCAGGCTGCAGGCAGGGGGGGGTTGTCTCCATCAGGCTGTCTCCATACTTCATGGGCACGGTAGGGCCGTGGTCCATGGCTGCTTAACACAAACGGGTCGGTTCAGGTACTCAGAACCACTGCACAGCTCTTAAAGCAAACCGGGAATGTTTTGGACTGACGGTAGTTAATTAGATTCTGACAAACCGTATTGGGCTATTGCTGCATGACAGGTGCATTATGGGTACAGAACAGTTAATGGATTACTGGTCCTAGTAAGATAAGACTACTATACCACTTCTTTGGACATAACCATCAGTATAGAGAAGGTTTTGGAAGTGAGCGGGGGCTACACTTTGGGTCCTGGGCTTGTCGAGGGCACTGGGGGTCGGGCCTGATTGGGTGATTGAGTCCAGCTCCCTGCTGGAGCAGCCCATGATCTGCTCATCCGTGGCTTTGAGGTTTCCTTCCAGGAAGTAGGTGTGCATCTTCCCCTTCCCCTTCACCTCAATCTCCCCTCGGACCTGCAGCCGGAACCCTTTATCGTTCAGAGCCCTGCAACACGGAGCAAAGACCAACACGCACACAGCATGCCAGGGTGGAGTGCGGAAGAGTGACCGAATGGGTGAATGAATGAATACATGAACAAACAAATTAATTATAATCAATAAACACATCATGAAACAAATGACAGATAAGATAAAAGAACAGACTAAGCTGTCCGTCTGTGTATGAATAAATGTTAACTGGGTTATGGGAAGTGTAGTCTTTCTGGTAGACACTGGGGCTGAGGTGGGTTATGGCAATTGTAATCTAATGCTGTGTTCCAGACAAAGTCGGATGAGGGAAGTTCCGACCTGATTTTTCAGACTTCCGACCACAAAGTGTTCCAGTGTTCCAGTGTTCATAGCTCTAAAGATGATGTGTACATAATGTAGAAACCCATAGGTTGAACAGCTATGCTTGCTGGCAAGCTAACGTTTAGTGATTAACCCGTGTCTCTACAAGCATAACAGGTTTTATTATCATGCCACATAAGGAATTTGACTCAACAATGTATCTAATAACTGAAAGTCTTGAGACGATTGTTTACATTGTTTACAAACATATGATGCCTCTCGGTGAAGTCGGGGTTGTTGATTTCCGCCCAAGTAAGTGGTTGGAATTAACGACTTTCCGAGTTGTCTGGAACGCAGCATTACTGGTAGACGCTGGGGCTGAGGTGGTTCATGGGAAGTGTAGACTTACTGGTAGACATTGGGGCTGAGGTGGATCTTATTGGGCAATCCATGGCTCTCCATTCGGGATGCAGTGTTCACCGTGTCTCCGAACAGGCAGTACCGCGGCATCTTCTCCCCGACCACGCCTGCCAGCACCGGCCCAGAATGCACCCCAACCCGAATCTAGGGCCCAATCAGAGACAAACAGCACCGTTAAAAAGAACCCCGGACAACCAAATCGGTGCATTATGGCATTTTCCCAAGCTGGGGGTTTTGCTGGATAAAAAGCCTTACTCTGCACCTCATTTCCTGTCTGCAGGTTGGCTGTTTCCTCAGTGTACAGGTGCATACATGGTGACTTCCTATTAGAGAGACTTCAGCTTGTGCACAGATTCCTCCGTCATCTTATCACACATCATCTTATCCTGCTGCATTAGAGCACTAGCTGACATCACTACTTATGTACACAACTGAACATCTGGTGGAAATCAGGAAATGTAGCACAATATCAGGCCCTGTGATTGGTCCGCTCTCACCTATATAGGCTGCCCTGTGATTGGTCCTCTCTCACCTATATAGGCTGCCCTGTGATTGGTCCTCTCTCACCTGTATAGGCTGACCTGTTATTGGTCTCTCTTTCACCTGTATAGGCTGCCCTGTGATTGGTCTACTCTCACCTGTATAGGTGCCCTGCGATTGGTCCTTTCTCAACTGTAAGGATTGCCCTGTGATTGGTCCTCTCTCAACTGTAAGGGCTGAGCTGTGATTGGTCCTCTCTCACCTGTATGGGCTGCCCTGTGATTGGGTTGGTGACCTCCCTGGCAGCGATGATCATGCCCAGGGCAAAATTAGCCACTCTTTCTGCATGGCTGGACACTGGGATGGGAACTCCGCCAACCACCATGTAGGCGTCTCCGATAGTCTCCACCTGTGCGTCAGCCAAAGACACACAAACAAGAACATAACAGGCTATTCAGCCCATCTACCCTCTTCACATAAAAACTAGTGTATCTAGCACTTGCCATTAACCTACAAAAATCCAGCACTCCATCAAGCCTGGACCTGAACACCTTCACGACATGGCCTGGCAAGCTGTCCCAAACTTCATCAACTCTCTGTGGAAAGACGTCCTTCTAATATTCATGGGAATTAGCCTTTTTCTAATTTCCACCTACAGTATGCCCGCTTGTTCTCCTGACAGAACTCCTCCAGAAAATAAAGAGCCATAAGAGTCTTTCATCATTACTTTCACATTTCATGACTGGAACTAATTTAATTGTCCTTCATTGAACTTAAAAAATTCTTATAGTTTGGAGCCCAGTACAGAAACACATAGACACAGGTACATACAGACATATGAATGTTCAAATACAAACATACACGTACACACACATGAACGTTCAAACAAATACACACATGTATGCACATACAAAAATGTTATGAACATTTATAAATGCTCTGACCTTGTAGACATTGTGCACAGTGGTGAGTCGGTCGAACTTCATGTACATGGAGTTGAGCATGAAGACGATCTGGATGGGCTCGCATTCAGAGCAAATGTCGGTGAACGTCACCACATCACTGAAGAGAATAGTGCACTCCTTAAACTCTCCTACAGGGGAACACAAATGCTCAGGTCAATACATTTAAGACTTCAGCAGGTGAAAAACCCTCCAATAATGATATTATTAAGCTATTTATTATTATTATGTAAAATGAACTACATAAATAAAATTTGATTGATTGAATTTGAATGTACATGAAGTGCCTGTCATGAAGTGAGTCACATTAGCTGCAACTTTATTGTCATTATCCATGTACAGGTACAAGAACAACGAAATGCAGTTTAGCATCTGACCAGAGTGCAAAGAGGCAGTAAAGTGCATTGTGGATTATATATATAATGGTAATAACACTATAAACATTATGTAGTAAATAATGATATAATATATAAAATAATAAATATAGTATAATAAAAAAACAAATAGAGAGTAGTATAATGACAGTAATTGTAAGAAAAATATAAGGGTATATATGAAATATGAAATATCTACAGAAAAATTATGAGTATGAATAAAGTATCTACAGAGAAGTACTATGAGTGTATATGAGATATCTATCGAAAAAAAAGTCTATACAGTATGATACAGTATGGTACAGGATAATTAGTATGGGCTCTTCATTCTAACTCAAGGTGGAAAACAAGGTGTTCAAACAGAGAAGTGAAAGTTTATTGAGGTTTGTATGTAGAGCTACAGTATTATATTAACCTCAGTATCTGACAGTAATTAAATTATTTCTATGGAGAGCCTGCTATTGAAAGCGTCTTTGAGTATTTTCTGTGATTGCTCTTGTGTTTCTGTTGAATGTTAAACAATCGGATTGTTGTCCACCTCTGCTCTGCTCTCCTCTCCTCTCCATGATTCATTCACCTGCCTCCACCCTCTTGCCCTCCTTCAGCTGGTTGGCGACGTGTTTGGGCAGCATGGCATATAGCAGCGCCTCAGTTTTCTGCTTTTCCTGCTCTAGGTGTTGGGACAGGTGATGTAGCTCCTCCTTCTTGCGCTCCAGCTGATTGGACAGCTCCATCTCGGCCAACCGCTGCTGGTTCAGCAGGATGAGGTCACGTGTGACATCGTGTGGGGCGATGTCAGAAATGTGCATTTGCCTCTCCTCCAGTTCATGCAGGCTGCGTAGGAGAGGGGAGGCCTGGTACAACATGCACTGCAGCGAGTCCATCCACACCATCTGCCCTGCAGAGAGAGAGACAGAGAGAGAATCTCATCCACACCATCTGTCCTGCAGAAAGAGAGAGAGAATCACATCCACACCACCTGCCCTGCAGAAAGAGAGAGACAATCTCATTCACACCATCTGTCCTGCAGAAAGAGAGAATCACATCCACACCATCTGCTCTGCAGAGAGAGAGATAATCACATCCACACCACCTGCCCTGCAGAGAGAGAGGGTCACATCCACACCATCTGCCCTGCAGAAAGAAAGAGCGAATCACATCCACACCATCTGCTCTGCAGAGAGAGAATCACATCCACACCATCTGCCTTGCAGTGAGAGAAAGAGTGTCACATCCACACCATCTGCCCTGCAGGGAAAGAGAGAGAATCACATCTACACCATCTGCCCTGCAGGGAGAGAGAATCACATCCACACCATCTGCCCTGCAGTGAGAAAGAGCGAGTCACATCCACACCATCTACCCTGCCCCCCCTCTCTCCTCCTGCCCCACCTCTGAGCTCCAGCATGGGTCTGTCTCTCCAGTCTTGGGGCATGGTGTCCCTGCAGGTCTGCAGAACAAAGTGGCTGTTGATGAACATACGGATGCTGGGGATGGTGAAGGGGACCTCAGGTTGCAGGATCCTGAAGTACTGGTCCAGGCGGATCTGCATGGTCTGCAGGCCGGGGACGATCTTCTGAATGTTCACCCCTGCCTGCTTGACCCGCAGCTGCATGGGAACACCAGGGCACTGTGAGAGACCCTGCTTATCACACACACTGTGAGAGACGCTGTTTATCACACACACTGTGAGAGACCCTGCTTATCACACACACTGTGAGAGACGCTGTTTATCACACACACTGTGAGAGACCCTGCTTATCACACACACTGTGAGAGACCCTGCTTATCACACACACTGTGAGAGACGCTGTTTATCACACACACTGTGAGAGACCCTGTTTATCACACACACTGTGAGAGACCCTGCTTATCACACACACTGTGAGAGACGCTGTTTATCACACACACTGTGAGAGACCCTGCTTATCACACACACTGTGAGAGACGCTGTTTATCACACACACTGTGAGACCCTGCTTATCACACACACTGTGAGAGACCCTGCTTATCACACACACTGTGAGAGACCCTGCTTATCACACACACTGTGAGACCCTGCTTATCACACACACTGTGAGAGACCCTGCTTATCACACACACTGTGAGAGACGCTGTTTATCACACACACTGCGAGAGACGCTGTTTATCACACACACTGTGAGAGATGCTGTTTATCACACACACTGTGAGAGACGCTGTTTATCACACACACTGCGAGAGACGCTGTTTATCACACACAATGCGAGAGACACTGTTTATCACACACACTGTGAGAGACCCTGCTTATCACACACACTGTGAGAGACCCTGCTTATCACACACACTGTGAGAGACGCTGTTTATCACACACACTGTGAGAGACGCTGTTTATCACACACACTGTGAGAGACCCTGCTTATCACACACACTGTGAGAGACGCTGTTTATCACACACACTGCGAGAGACGCTGTTTATCACACACACTGTGAGAGACCCTGCTTATCACACACACTGTGAGAGACCCTGCTTATCACACACATTGTGAGAGACCCTGCTTATCACACACACTGTGAGAGACGCTGTTTATCACACACACTGCGAGAGACGCTGTTTATCACACACACTGCGAGAGACCCTGCTTATCACACACACTGTGAGAGACCCTGCTTATCACACACACTGCGAGAGACCCTGCTTATCACACACACTGCGAGAGACGCTGTTTATCACACACACTGTGAGAGACACTGTTTATCACACACACTGTAAAAGACCCTGCTTATCACACACACTGCATGTGTGCATATCTGTGGTGCTGTTTCACTGTTTGCTTCAACTGAATCCTTATGTATGTGCTGCTTCCATCATGGCCAAGTCTCTCTTGAAAATATTTTATTCCAGTGGGACTTCCACGTAAAATGATTGATAAATTAATTAAACAGAAATTAATATTATTATATGTGTTTTATTATACGACCTGTAAAATAACTATTTTATAGACATTTTACAGATTTTTAATACCAGATGAGTTATTGCTGTTGATTATTTTTAAAAGAAACACTATTCCAGTGTTATTTATGTAAAGTGGCAGCCATTGGGCAGGATGCACTGTACAAGATATTACTCTCAGCAGTTGTCACAGAGCTGGAAACACCTACTTCAATCTACATTTTATCTCACTAAACATATACATTTATAACTCCTTCACTTACGTTTCTATGCTAATTTTCCATAATTTGAGTAATTATGCAAATTAGAGCTTTTTGTTCTTCTATTGGGGACGGATGCAAATGAGGGCCATTTTATTCACCTTTAAAAGATAATTAGTATGGCAAGAGTACCAGATAGGTCTTAATGAGAGATGAGTGAAGTTTTATTTGAATGGATGTTTCATGTTTTGCAGCCAGAAAAGAAGCTCACCTCTTGGTCAAACACAATGTGGAAGGGGAAGGCGTTGCAGAATGTCTTTAAATCAATGCACAGGGCTTCAGGATAAACAGGCACAAACCCCCTCAACAGTTTCCCTGTGAAGAGAAAATATGTTCTGGTTCATACATGCATGCGTTACAGGGCAAAGATGGGAGTGTTTATTTTCGATACACCTTCCTTCTGATGTGTCCTTGTCTAGATCACAAACTCACAGTTCCTAGGTCGGTTCAGTGGTTTCAGAAGCAGAAACAACTTGTGTGAGAAACCAGCTGCAGGTAGATGTGACATTTTAGATCACTGGTTACCAGGATATGAGACTGGACCCACTAGTTTGTGGAAGATGCTGAGATGGGTAAGTCACATTAAACCCCACATTTATAACATGCACTGCATTAGTTACAGTCACATTAAACACCACATTTATAACATGCACTGCATTAGTTACAGTCACATTAAACACCACATTTTTAACATACACTGCATTAGTTACAGTCACATTAAACACCACATTTTTAACATACACTGCATTAGTTACAGTCACATTACACACCACATTTATAACATGCACTGCATTAGTTACAGTCACATTAAACACCACATTTATAACATGCACTGCATTAGTTACAGTCACATTAAACACCACATTTTTAACATACACTGCATTAGTTACAGTCACATTACACACCACATTTATAACATGCACTGCATTAGTTACAGTCACATTAAACACCACATTTATAACATGCACTGCATTAGTTACAGTCACATTAAACACCACATTTATAACATGCACTGCATTAGTTACAGTCACATTAAACACCACATTTTTAACATACACTGCATTAGTTACAGTCACATTAAACACCACATTTTTAACATACACTGCATTAGTTACAGTCCCATTACACACCACATTTATAACATGCACTGCATTAGTTACAGTCACATTAAACACCACATTTATAACATGCACTGCATTAGTTACAGTCACATTACACACCACATTTATAACATGCACTGCATTAGTTACAGTCACATTAAACACCACATTTATAACATGCACTGCATTAGTTACAGTCACATTACACACCACATTTATAACATGCACTGCATTAGTTACAGTCACATTAAACACCACATTTTTAACATACACTGCATTAGTTACAGTCACATTACACACCACATTTATAACATGCACTGCAATAGTTACAGTCACATTAAACACCACATTTATAACATGCACTGCAATAGTTACAGTCACATTAAACACCACATTTATAACATGCACTGCAATAGTTACAGTCACATTAAACACCACATTTATAACATGCACTGCAATAGTTACAGTCACATTAAACACCACATTTATAACATGCACTGCAATAGTTACAGTCACATTAAACACCACATTTTTAACATACACTGCATTAGTTACAGTCACATTACACACCACATTTTTAACATACACTGCATTAGTTACAGTCACATTACACACCACATTTATAACATGCACTGCATTAGTTACAGTCACATTAAACACCACATTTATAACATGCACTGCAATAGTTACAGTCACATTAAACACCACATTTATAACATGCACTGCATTAGTTACACTCAAATTAAACACCACATTTATAACATGCACTGCAATAGTTACAGTCAAATTAAACACCACATGTATAACATAAATTGCATTAGTTACAGTGTACATGCTGTTCATTGTACATGTGCTAAAAGCCTACAATTCCATATTTGAACATAACAGGTTAAATTTAACAAAGGGGTGGCACACAAAAAATTAAGTCTGGGCCAGAAAGTTTGGAAACTACCAGTTTAGATTACAGCCAACCCCAGCCACACTTACAGGGAAGCAGCCAACCCTAGCCACGCTTACAGGGAAGCAGTTAACCCCAGCCACGCTTACAAGGAAGCAGCTAACCCCAGCCACGCTTACAAGGAAGCAGTTAACCCCAGCCACGCTTACAGGGAAGCAGCCAACCCTAGCCAGGCTTACAGGGAAGCAGCTAACCCCAGCCACGCTTACAAGGAAGCAGCTAACCCCAGCCACGCTTACAAGGAAGCAGCTAACCCCAGCCACGCTTACAAGGAAGCAGCTAACCCCAGCCACGCTTACAAGGACGCAGCTAACCCCAGCCACGCTTACAAGGAAGCAGCTAACCCCAGCCACGCTTACAAGGAAGCAGCTAACCCCAGCCACGCTTACAAGGATGCAGCTAACCCCAGCCACGCTTACAAGGAAGCAGCTAACCCCAGCCACGCTTACAAGGACGCAGCTAACCCCAGCCACGCTTACAAGGAAGCAGCTAACCCCAGCCACGCTTACAAGGAAGCAGCTAACCCCAGCCACGCTTACAAGGAAGCAGCTAACCCCAGCCACGCTTACAAGGAAGCAGCTAACCCCAGCCATGCTTACAAGGAAGCAGCTAACCCCAGCCACGCTTACAGGGAAAAAGCTAACCCCAGCCAGCACTGCAGGTCTCTGGTCGTCGTACCCTTTCCTAGATGGACCAATCCCCGCACCGTCTCCCAATGGTTCCTCCGCATGGTTCCTCCGCACCTTGCTCTCAGACAGTTCCCCTCCACACACTCTTCTCCTGTCTGGTTAAGGAGAGGGGGGACACTGTGAGGGCATGCTAGTGATTAAAACAAGCTCCACAATACCATTCTGTTTGTTTCACTGAGACATTAATGTACAACTACCTGGTCTTTATTATTTGCAGAAATAGTTTAACATACATATAGTATTACAGAGAAAAGTGGTGCAGAAACATTATTTAATATTAGAACTCACGTATAGCAATTATACAGTAGGCTATATCTGGCAAGAATGTGAGTAGTTAACATTGTCGGTAAGTAGGCCTAATTCATTTGGGGTTAAAATCGGTTCAGCATGTCATAGGTCACCTGTTTGTTTGTGGGATTGTGTCCAGTACTGGACATGCACGGTTTTGTCAGTGATCGTTTGCTATTGCTGCGCGACTTTTTTGAAAAAGTTGGCTCCTGCGTCACGAGGAACACTATATGCTCCTTATTCCCCGTCCATTCTGCTTCTTCCGTTTGTTTAACTATTTCCATTTTTATCTGGATTTTGAAGAAGTCTTTCGCAACAGCCCCGATAATACCTGCAGAAATCAGAATAGGCAGACACAATTAATCGACACCATTTATCTTATTCACATGGGGGCGGTGATTTTACGGAAACGTCATCAAATCAAATCAAAATGTATTTATAGACTATATTGCATTTCACAAACAATTGTCACAATACGCGTCATCATCATCATCATCGCAGCACGCATCCATCATTATATTGATTAGTTTTAAGTCTATAATTCAGATTTGATGCCGTGGCTCTCACTGATATCAGCACTCAAGGGGACTTTACCGGGAACAATATGACAGAGGCCCCGTCTAATAGAATAGTAGTGGAGGAGCATGGTGCCGTCGCCGTTCTTCTCCACACGAAATGAAGGCGCGTTCATCTCCTGCAACGAAGCCACTCAGATCAGACTTTTGACTTAAACTTAAAGTTTACAACTAGAATATTCAAGAATACAGTATATGCCCGAGAGCAAACGCATATAAAGACAGAACCTCTAGTCATGATGTGAAACCAGATATTCATAATTATTTAAAGTAAAATAGGCCTACGTGCCTTTTATTACATTGTTTAGCTGTATTATTTCTTCCGTCAGTTGTGGAAAAACAGAATAATTTGAATTCTCACAAGATTCTCCCAAGATTGTCTAGTTGAAACATAAGTATAGATGGGCATTGAACAACCGTAGCCTACCTTGTAGGACAGAGAGAGGTAGCTGTGTAATGCGTCCAGGTTTTCAATAAACTCGTAGAGGGTTCCTCCCAGAGTCCTCAGCATGTGATCGTACCCGGATCGCTTACAGAACTCGAAGAAGTATTCCCCGAACTGTCTCAGTATCACAGCCGGCTCAACATCTACACATATCAATAGATTAGATTAGATTCGTTTATTTTAGAGATATATAGACCGACAGACAGGCAGACAGAGGTGATGCTATAGGCTATAGTAGGCTAAATGCAACGATAATTTCACACTATTTTAGAATACATCCTGTATACCTTCAACATTTTCACTTCCAAACTACAAAGTCAGAATAAAGGCTACAGAATAAATCCCTACCACGACATGATTGCTTTGTTAAATTATGATTAATGATGTAAAACCTTTTTTGATTGTTTAGGCATTCAAACTTTCCATGAAGTTCCGTTTGGAAATATTGGCTGCACTTGCCAATCAGCCTACCCAGCATTTTGCAAGCCTCTGCCACCAGTCGCATGGTGATGTCATCTCCGTAGATCTCAAATGTCATGAAGGTGTCTTGAACCCTTGCCTCCCTTCTGCAGGTAAATGAACGCGCTGACTGGAGTATGACTGGAGTTACTGTTACAGCGTGACCTTGCTGTATAGGCCTACATAATTCGGCAGTTTTACAAGCGTATAATGAAAGATTATAGGCTACATTTTACCATTAAAACAGATGAAAGGGCCAGTGAAAGTTTTATTTTATCTAGACAAACTACTGTGTTAAAACACCACAAAGACTACAGAGTAACCTCTCTTACAGCGTGAGGTCATTACGCCCCTCCTGTATAAAAAACGCATAGTAGGCAGGTGGCATTTCAGTTGAGAGATGTGATAGGATGATTGCTAAAATTAATTTAAACAACCCGGTGATGTGACTAACATTACCTGAGTTTGTCCCACGTCTCCTCTCCAAATTTTTCAATGATCAAAGACTTCAAGCACGTGTTTATAAATCCGTACTATCATGGAAACATAAAAATAGAGAGATTATAACATAATTTACATTGAATGCAGTATTAATATTATTTTTTATTGTTTGTTATTAGGATGTCATCATCATCATCATCATTATTATTGCTAGGCTACTACTACAAAGGCCTGCTACTAGTAGTAGTTGTAGTGGCAGTATATTTGGACAAAATATACCCTATTTTTTTATTTGAATGATCTGTAATTTAATTACTAAACTTGCATTCCTACAAGTATTTTAAAACATTGGTACGCCTACATCGAATACAATCGTATTATCTTGAACAAGTAGTTAAAAATATTTTAAATGCAAAAGAAAAGGTTCTGAACAAAAGCATAAGATAACAGGGCTAAAGTCCTCTGTCTTTAACGTCCTTACAACCAATTATAGGATACATTTCAACATGGACTTACCATTTGGACTATCCCACCTGTTTGTTTAATCCGGATGATGGACAAAAAAAATCCCTTTTTAGTTTTTTATTTATTTGTTTCTTTTCTTTCTTTTTTTTTGTTACTAAAGTAAGCTTTTAGAAAACTGCATGGTCCTCTCGTCGAGGCTTATACACTCATGCATGTCATACAGCATCCGCTGCTAGCAAAAAGACGACGGAACTGTGCTGCACATCCCTGGTTATTTCAACAGCATTGTGAAATCATATGGTTACTCGTGGCAAATTAGATAAACACCTTTCAACCTCGATTTGAAATAGCCTCTTTGCGTTCTGATTTGTAACGACGCAGCCGAATAATTAGCCCACTGTCCGTTACGCTGTCCAGGCGATTGAAGTGGTGAAACAATTTCTAGAACGTGAATCAGGATGAATAAATCTTGCTGCGTGTTGTCCACTGCTAAAATCCAGACTTTATTTATTTTTTTATGTACGTGTAGGCTACCTTTCTGAGCGACATTTAGCCAAATCTCGTATAATGCATAATTGTTTATTAATGATTAATTAATGATTAGTTAATTAATGATAAGAAACGGCTTTTCTGTGGAACATCATGAAATTGATTTCATTAGAAATTTTTAAATCGTCATTGATGATGATGCTAGAAATATAATTCCTGGGACACGATAAATTGGTCTGTATGTGACGCTTAGTGGACTAGTGCTCAGAGTCATTTCTGTCAGTAATTTTAAAATAATTTGAATAGTAAATAGGTAAACAAACAAAATAATCGTCATTATAAAAGACGTAAGCAAGGTTTAGAGAACTACACTATTCTAAATCCATACATAATTGTCTCTGTTACAATGGGGAACCGGATAATAAAGTTAAATGTGTCTGTTCTTCCATTTGCTTTTATTTTTTGTATTATTTGGTCTTTATTTTACCAGACAGCTCAACTCAGAACTCCGTTCTCTTTTGGAGTGACAACCTGGGGAATTAAAGTGGGTAGGAATGCACGGGATTGTGTAGCCATTCAGATGTAGGGTGATTTGGTGGCTAGATGTAGAGAGCCCGTTTCATGTGAATTTGGACCAGGACACCATGGTTAAGGTCCCTACTCTGTCAAAAAGTTCCATCAGGCATTGCATTAGACTTCATGAAGAAAGCAGTATTGGTTACTTTTGGTAACAACTCAGCAGCCTCCATTTCCTCAGTTATGATTATCCTTGCTCACTCCAATTAATTTGACACTGTTATCCACAGCATAGCCTTGTCTTCCCTGTTGCAGTGGGGATCTGTGGCCTATCCCATCCTCTTTTCCCTCTACACCAAATCCCTCGGCCCTATCATTTCTGATCAGCGCTTGTTGGTGCTATATTGATGTTACTTGACCCACCGCACTCTTTTTAGTTATTCAATCAGTTCTTTGACCTGTTCCCGTCACTATTTAGTTTCCCCTCTCACACCGTTTCAGCGCCAGTTTGTTTTCTCTGCTCCGTTTTCTCTGCTCTCACCATTCTGAGATCACCATTCTGTTTGCTACTCTGTTTTGCCTGTAACCTGTTTGTTGTTCTGTTCCTTATCCAGCCCGCCCAGCCTGCCCTGACCAGCCCTGTCTCCTCTCCTGTCTCCTCTCCTGCCCCGCTTTAGTTCACCAACCCTGTATCCAGCCATTCACCCTTTTAGTTTTCTCTTGCTTGCTTGCTGCATTTGCCTTGCTTAAATAAATATTCTCCCTGGTGGAGTTTCATCGAGTTCTGTCTCAGAGTCTTGCATTTGGGTCCAGTCCAGAACACTGCCTGAACACAAACATTGCGGTGGTGAACTGGCCGTGCAGATTCTTCCTCTATAACATCACAAGAATCCACTCTTTCCTCAACACCTACTTAACCCAGAGTCTGGTTCAGGCTCTGGTACTCTCCTGCCTGGACTCTTCCAACTCTCTTCTAACAGGCCTCCCTGCCTCTGCAATCAGGCCTCCATAGCTCATCCTGAATGCTGCTACTCGCCTGATCTACAACCTCCAAAAACAGCCTCCACACTTCCCTCCACGTCACCACTGGCATCAAATTTAAAACATTGATGCTTAAAAGATTTGGGACATCTGGCTCTGCCCCCTTTCTGAGCCTGCACTTCCCAGTCACGTGTCCTGTCGGTTCTGGCCACTTGGTGGTGAATGAGCTTCTCAGGGCAGTCAGAACGGCAGAGATGTTTGTTTTGGTCTTTGGTGTTGTTTTGTTTTTGTTTATATAACATAATTGAATTAAGTTAAATCAGGTCGTTGATAAGTTATCAACTGAGTCTACACTTCTTGCTCTTGCCATCTCTCTTGAGACTATACTGTTGCCCTCTCTGGAGTTACTGCATTCGAATCCCTGATCTTTGCACTTGCGCTTGCATTATAAGTCCCCCTGGGTTAAAGCATCTGCTAAATGTCAGTAAAGTAATGTAAAGGTAATTTAAATGTGGAATGAATGACAATAACAATATAGCAACATAATTTTACAAAAGATTTATTTCAATTCAAGACCTTATTCTAACCCTAACTCTAAATCATGGGAGACCACACAAAAATCTGTTGTTTTAGTAGGCTACTACTTAAAAACGCCATTGAATACATTTTGTTTTACAGATGTCACACAGATAATGGCAAATGCACTAAAAGCAGATGTAGGCTACTGCAGGCCAAGCTAATTAGTTTAAGATTACTACTTGCCGAACTTGTGTCCTATTTAACTAAAGCAAGACTTTTATATTAGTGACATTTGTAAAGTGATATCAGCACCTGAATACTGCAGAAAATTCCGCAGGCATTAATCTGACTCCAGCTGTGGTGCTGACTTGTTTAAAAATGTTTTTTGTGCAAATCCTCCTTTTCTTCTCGCGTGGTTTGGGCTCCACTGGCCTGCGCAGTGAGCGCTCGTAGTCCGCCATCACCGAGCAGAACCAGCGGGGCAGAGCTGCAAGTGGAGACGATAACATCCCGGAGCGGGACGCAGACCCACGGAGCGGGACTCAGATCCACAGAGTGGCTCTCCCACCTCCACGCTTCCCTAAAATACTCTTTCATGTTAATACAGAGACGACAGACTAACTGAACAATGTCCAACCTCAGCAAAGGCCCCACCAAGAAGGACACCAAGATGAGGATACGGGCTTTTCCTGTGAGTGCCGGCCGCGTACAAGGACGGTCGCTTCGGTAGCTAAGGCCACTCGAGTACCGAGGACTCGATCAGGACACGCCGTATAATAGGCCTATAATGCTGTAAACAGACCGTAAAATGTGAATGCGCGTTGTAATTGAACATATATTTACATAGATTTTTTATTTGTTACACGTATTTCTTACAAAAACCTAAAGGCCTAGCTAACGTTCGCAGGGAAATGTTGTTTAGTTGGCTAGCGGTTAGTGCAGCTACTCGGCTTGCCACTCAGCTGGCTAATTAGCTTAGCTAGCCTACAGTGTGATTTTTATAGCTAGCATTGCTAGCCCTTTATTGACACTTGTTAGCTTGTGGTCAGAAACCTGTGCTGGGATCGTTTACCAGATCAGCGGATGGATATGCGATCCTGAGCTTTTCACTGTTTGTTTCAAATATGTCACTGTGGCTAATTAGCTAAGCTACATGCTACAATGACTTTACAACCGTGGCAGCATTATAGCATAGCTAATGTAAGCTAATGTTAGCCAAGTATGCCAGGATGCGTCTTAGTAACAACGCAACGCCACGGTGTTGATAAGATGCTGCGAACAGCGTCACAGACGGTTAACGTTAGTTAGAATATATATATTTAAATAAAAATAGGGTGTTTAACGTTTGGGTGCTTAGCGGGCTGACGTTAGCTTTGGTGAATAGCATGCCACATCGCCACGAATTATGGACGAGTAGCGTTATAACGTTAACGGTAATAAGCGATGAACCCAGCTATGTAACGTTACCACTGGCTAACGCTAACCTACATCCCCAAAATGCGTTTTACACGTTAAAGCAACATTAATTGAACATTAGCTGACTCGCGAACCAACTAGCCAAGTTAGATAACTATCATGGGATAACGTTTGCAGATTGTTTTATAGTTGACATGGATAAGTGCTCATAAGCAGGTAAAGTTAACTGTAACGTTACAGACGTTATAATACTGGTGGGGATATGTGACTTATCCAGCTGCGCAAACTAAACGGCCGTAACGTTAGTTGGACTGAACCGGGCTGGCCGGTTAAACTGCTGTCTTGGGTGTAAAATCTAACGCTAAATGACAAGACAAATTTGAACCCGATGACATGTAACGTTAGCACTATCGGTGATATTGTGCTTTGTCCAGGAAGGTCAGTTCAGCATGTGACAACGATTCAAAATAGAAACGCATTGAATGTTGAAGTAAGTCTGGTTACTTGTCTGCAATGGCCTACTAGCTTGGCAACTTCGACATTTTATGAAATGGCTATTTCGTCTTAATATTACTGACTCTTAACTTGGTGCGGATAACTACGTAACCTTACATGCATTATTTAGTACCTTTAACATTACCAGGAACTTAACAGATACACATTGCACAGTTTTAGCCAGATTTCTCTTAATATTTTATTTTATATTTATATTTTTAAATGCTGGGCGCGTAGCTTCACGGCGTGCTGTGTCCTTTCCTATGCACGCTCATACCGCTCCAGCCAGAACCTCCAAGATACAGGTTTGAATTTCTCCCGAGTAACACATTTGAGCAGGTGACCTGTGTAAGACTAAGGCAACACACGTTTACAGATGTGTTCAGTAGAAACTTTCAAAGTGCCTTTGTGGGTGATACTTTGAAAGTATAGAATACATATTACTTGAACTAGGCTTGGCTGGCTCGATTTAAAATCCGATTTTTCCTTTGAATTTTCTTACATTTATGCGTCGATATGGTGTTGCAGTCAGGTGCTCTCAATTTACTGTATATTAACTGTTGAAGTAAGATTTTGATTGTGAAATTTGCCAGTCTACATTAAAATATTAGTCCCTCTTCACTCATAATTTGAAAGCAAAGGGACTGACGTTAAAAATCTAACATTGGATTTGTTTTATGCTGTTCTATCTAAATGAGAAAGGAGTTGAATTGTTTGTTTTTGGTTTGTTTTGTTGCCTGATGGTTAAGTCAGTGTTTGCCCATGTGTACATTTCTATGTCTGTAAAATTATTGGGCATAGTTAGTACAGTGGATATAGTGGGTGAGTTTGGGGTGCTGACACACTCAGGACCCCCCATTTTAGAATCTGCAGGGTGTAGCCCCTACATGGATTCTGCTTGGATTAGACTTAGGTAGCACAGTGTAGGCAAGGCTGCGGTAGCACAGTGTGTACAGGGCGTGTGTACAGGGTTTAGTAGTGCAGTATATGTAAGGCTTTAGTAGCACAGTGTGTACAGGGTTTAGTAGTGCAGTATATGTAAGGCTTTAGTAGCACAGTGTGTACAGGGTTTAGTAGTGCAGTATATGTAAGGCTTTAGTAGCACAGTGTGTACTGGGTTTAGTAGCCTTCCTGGCCTGACACATAAGACTGGGTGTTAGAGGCACAGGGTTTATGGCTGAAAGGCTGACTTCACCCTCTTATTTAATACAGATTATTTCACAATCTGTCAGATGCTGCTTAATTACATGCTGAAACTTGAGCACTAATATGAACACATTTTGCATTCCTATACTTGTGTCATTAGCGCCAACTATTTCCATTCCCCAAGATCAGTCTGGGTCATTGCTGAGATGCACTCCCCTTATTTAATCAGAAAAATGCTAGTTTAAGTTTGGTATGTTCCTATGGGTGGCTTGAACTTTCACCAGTTGCTTGTCATTCAACCACAAAAACATTTGTTACATTTAAAGAGAAATATGCAGTGGATGACTCCCAAGGTGTTTGCAGCCTGGTTCTTATCACGGATGGTTTTGCGTGTTTGTAGCCCGGTTCAGACCTATCAGGGATGGTTTTGCATCTTTGCAGCCCGGTTCACCTATCAGCGATGGTTTTACTTGTGTCATTTTCAGCAGTGTTGTCAGAATGTTTTAACTGCGGAGAGGTGATGGGGACACTCCTGTAGAAGGTGCCTTGCTCTCTTTCAGATGAGACATTAAATCAAGGTCCTCACTCCATGTGGTCATTAGCATCCACAGCACTTTTTAAAAAAAGAGTAGGGGTGCCAACCCCAGTGTCCTGGTTCAATTCCCACATAAACTGGGTCTCTGCATCTGGCCATCTAATCATTCCCTACATCTGATTGGCTACACAATCCTTTGCATTCCCTGCCCACTTGAAGTGTTTAAATGCCTTCAGCGTCTGAAAAGTCTTGCAGTCAACCTGTATTGTTAGAAGTTTCTTTGAAATGTTCATAAACTTTGCCATATTGGCTCAGAGCTCTACACATTGGTTGTTTGAGTTTCTGGAAAATAGGTATAGGCCTACCTACCGTTAGGTTTGTCCGGTGATGTCAGACGTCAGCTGCCGCCCCCTCTGCCCATACGTGGCAGCTGTTAACTCATTCAATGCCAGTGTGTTCTGGAACACTAAGCCTCAGCAGCCAATATGGCTGCCGACATTCAAAATTTTTTGATTGATCCTGTCAATGTGCAAACTTCTAATAAAACACATTATTTTACCTATTCCAACATCATTTTTTGTTAATGAGGATAAATGGCACTAAATAACACATTCTGGTTGAGTTCCCTATTAGAACAATGTCAAACAATATTGATGGAAATTTAGGGCGCTTTCACATATTGAATGTGGTTCTCTGGCCCAGTACCCTGGAGCGCTTCCACAAATTCCAAAGAATACGGTTTGCATTCACGGTTGTAAACTTGTAAACGTTTTCTAACTCTGTGATGCAAAATTCTATTGCATGCACCACTAATTGTTAATAAGTAACTTCAAAGCCAAGATGGAGAACAACATCCCCTTTTTTATGTCAGGAGCTTGCGGAAAACAATGGAACGCACTGTGTCATAATACCTGGTACCAGGAATCGTATACTGGACAGACCTCCGCCACAGGTACCAGGGTTCGCTTGGGCCAGGGTTCGGTTCCCTTTAACATATGTATTCTGAAACGGATCAAGCCTCTAAACGCTCCTGGAAACGGATCGGAGAGCCGTATGTGAAAGCGCCCATAAATCATTTATTTTCAGTGCTTCTTAGTTTGGTTAACATGACTCTTACATTGGTGGTGTGTAATAATAGTGAAAATCAGCTCTTGTATAACTATAGATATGTAAAACTGAACCATAAACATAATCATCTTGGTCATTTGTATAGATATGTACAAATGAGCTGTCCATGTGAGTTACTTTGTATCAACCGTTCATATGTTCGTCGACTGAAGTCGCCCGCGGCACTGAATGAGTTAATATCATGTGACGAAGAATCATGAGCTAATTTCAAATTTTTTTGTGAGTGCACTATTTTCAGTGGCCACAGCTTAGACCAGGGGTGTCAAACTCATTTTCACCCCGGGCCACATCAGCATTATGGTTGGGTGTGCGTCCGCGTCCGCGTTTGTTATATAGTAAAAGTAAATCCCCGTTAACCAGCGACGTAGATACACGCGTCAGATAATTAAGTTCTCGCGGGCCACATAAAATGACGTGGCGGGCCGGATTCGGCCCGCGGGCCGTGAGCTTGACACCTATGGCTTAGACCCTTTTACAACACACCTGTAGAAAAGCGGCCTAAATCTACCTGCGGTGATGCGTTGACTTCTTAAATTCTAGTTAAATCGCCTTGTGTTTCTACACACTGGTTGCCTTGAATGGGAGTCTGTCAGAATCAGCCTTGTTCAAGTGTCCCTTTGTCCTACACTGTTACATGCCTTCAGTCCGTCTGTCTGTGGGTTGCTTTTTGTGCTCGTGATGTGCCGGTCTCCTGAAAGAAGGGGTTCTGCAGATTTGATCTGTTGGAGTTTCTCACTCCATCCTCGCTTCCCTTAACCTTTCATTTCCATTATTCTCACCGCTCTGCACAGCACCGCACCGTCTCGGCGGCTGCCTGATAAGAAGTGAGAGGGCGGAGGTCATGTAACTGTGTCTTTAGGAGGGAGAGGTCCTGCCTGCTCTTTCTATGTGCCTGGAGCTTTTGCAGATTTCATTTAAACCAGTGTTTGAGCTGCTCTCCTTTCTAGTTTGTATTCTGTAAGTGTTGGGGCATCAGAATTGACCGAAAGCTGGGCTCTGCTTTCGAGTGCATTCCTGTTTGGGGGTGGAGGAAGTGATCGCATTTTTATGATTAACTCGGATGTGGTTTTTGCTAGGGCTGTCCAGAATTCCATTTTACTGGCTCTGAATATTCATTGGTGTTTCTAATGGTATATTTGAATATTCATTCTCAAAAGCAAATGTTTAAAACAATAATATTACTAATGTATCATAATAGTATAACCGAATCTTCAAAGCAAGGCAAGCTCAGGTTAATTATTGAAGTTCATTGTGGATCCAGCGGGGGGCGACATTGTATAGCCTAATGCAGCCTACCCATGTGAGTACCCTTGACTTGTCTAAGCCTATGTGCAGCAGGTGCACTCATCATCTGCAACACCCTTTATTGAAAAGCTTAAATAACAGCAGATATTTTCGCAATTATGATTTATTTAACAAATAAATGATAACAGTACAGCTGTAATAGCGTAACAGTTTAACATAAATAACAATTTGAATCCAAGACGGTGCCTGACAAAGCTCTCTGAACGCGATAGTGAATGAGCCTACAATAGGGAGCATTGTGCAGCAATGAGCAAAGTGGCTTCAACAAAATGCTATTACCAATTGCAGACATAGTAGAGGTATTTCAAATAAACAAATTGCATTAGGCCACACAAAATCTAAAAAGCTTTACAACACGGACATTATAGCAGTAGTTCTAACAACATAACAGCTCAGACAGTGCCTAACAAAGCACTTTGAATGCAATAGCAGTAATACAAATAAAATGACTAGCCTATATGCATATATTTGAGGAGCTTGAGGCATTGTGCAATAAAACAACCAAAGTAGCTTTAAAACAAAATCTTATTACAACTTACCAACACAGTAAGGGCATTTCAGATCTTTCAAATAAATGATAATGGCCTAAGAACAGCAAAATTACCTACCTGAGGCTATAGGCTGTACGATTGAATCTAACTTCCTGCTGTCACTTAGGCTGCAAGCTTGCTTGGACTAGGCCTACACTCTCTTCATGTTGTGTGCGAGGAAGACTAGTTTGTCCGCATTCTCTGGTATGGCAGCACTTCCACAGCTTCAAAACGCTTTCTACAAGCCCATGGAAAGTCAATGGGTGACATCACAGTCACTTTGTCCATATTGTCTCTACAGTCTATGGGTTGAAGTGGCCAGGAAGCAAAGGCAGTGAGTGTTTGGCTGCCAATGGCAGTTTCAGGTAGCAGTCCATGTTTTGCTTCCACCACACAAAGGGGCCAGAGTGGACTTCTGTTCTTTCTCTCAGGCTCCATATTCTTCATTCATTTTCTGAACCCCGTGCTTTTGGCAATTTTAATCGGCCTCATATCCATCGCAACAAACTGCTATGGCATCAGTTATTTCTTCTTCTTTTTCCCCGTGATTGCTTTTTGAAACTCGAGGGTCTCTTGCTTAGTTTAGGTGGAGTTTGAGGATGCTGACCATGGCTGTTATACCTGGGGATGCACCTAATAAAATGGACCAGTTAACATTAGCTAATGTTAGCTAGCTAGCCTAGCCCAGGGGCATAGAGGATTTTTTTCACTGACCAACAATAGGCAGTGAAATAGGAAGATTTCAAATGATTCTGAAAACTGAAAACTGTTGTGCTTCCATGGTGTGCCAATTTCAGGTTGCATATTTGGCAATGAGCCTTTTACTTATCGTCAGTTAATTTAGTGTTCCCGCCCGCACAGCTGATTTCTTCGACATGTTGCCTGCTTTCGCTAACGGCCGACGGGAGCGGGAACGGAAGGCGACGTCACGCGCGTTCATAAGAACATCGCCTCAGTCAAAGAACACTTCCGTTCATGTTGTATTTGTACTGTTAAAGTGTGGAAATATAAAATATCATGATATTTTCCACATTTTAACAGTGAAAATACAAATATAGTGCAGGAATGTGCTGACAAAATGTATTGTGCAGTTTGCCTTTATTGATAACTTTCGCAACTAAAAACAAACTAAAACGAATCATTAAAATTAGAATGCCTACCTAACAATTGAATATTTGGATATTTAATTGGTTAATTATTGAAGTCAATTTGCTTTATATTCTCACTGCTGGTTCCCTGTGACTGAGTGGGGTGTGACTGAGTGGGGTATGAAACCCAGGCAGTATTGGAGTTTCTAATATCTCATCCCTGACAGAAGTAATCGCCTCTGAAATGAATGACACTTTGAACACATCATCTGTTCTCCACTGAGGACACAAGCTTCAGTCAGTTACTCTGCAGCAGAGACATGTAACCTGATGTGCAGTGGAGCATTCCTCGGTCTGTGATCGTTTCCTCGCTCTGTGATCGTTTTATCGCTCTGTGGTCATTTCCTCTGTGACACTGACACTCTGACTTGTGTTCACTGCAGATGTCCATGGATGAGAAATATGTCAACAACATCTGGGACCTTCTGAAGAATGCCATCCAGGAGATCCAGCGCAAGAACAACAGTGGGCTGAGCTTTGAGGAGCTGTACAGAAATGCCTACACCATGGTCCTGCACAAGCACGGCGAGAAGCTGTACACGGGCCTGAGGGAAGTCGTTACAGAGCACCTAATCAACAAAGTAGGACCGCTTTACAGTCACATACACATATACACACACACACAGCACGCCCACTCACACAGCACGCGCACACACACACACACACACGGATATGCGGACACACACCCATACTAGGGCTGGGCAATATACTTGTTCAATAATTATCAAAAAGATTTTTGAGCGCAATAATGGTCAACGCTACCATGTGGTGTATTGCCTTTCTTTCAGTCTTTTTTTTTTGGGATTATATAACTGATGTGATAGCAAACCTCAGAACTTCAGAGGCAACGTCAAATGCTTCTGGGGAAAAATAAATCGCCACTGATATCTATTGGATGTTCATAAGACAGCCAATCAGCAGAAAGGGCATACAGCTTCCATGTGATGTGTTTTTGCCAATCACATGGAAGCTGCAAGGCCTTGCTGCTGGTTGGTTGTCTTGGCAACATTAGTGGTGTTCTTTTTTTCGGAAGCATTTCTCATTGCCTCTGCAGTTCGGATGTTTACTAGCGCATCAGGTATAATTGAAGAAAAAAAGATTGAAAGAAAAGCAATACACCACATGGTGGCGATGACCGTTATTGCGCGTATGCACGCACGCACACACACGGGCACACACACAGGCGCACACACAGACACACACTTCTGCCATCTTAGGTTGTTTAAATTTTTTTTGACGTGTAAAAAAAACAACAAAAAACACTGTTTGCTCTTGCCATTGTCACTGACACGGTGTTACAAACACAAGCCCTAGAACACAACATATCAGACAATGGAGAATATAATTACCTACACATATTCATATTAAATGAAACACCTTGTTCAAAACTGCTTATACAGTTACTGTAGTGAGCTGCAGTAGATCTGTGGCTACTGGGGTGGGGTGTGGGGTGGTGTGTGACATAATCCAGATCATCAAACTAAAACATGGAACTATTTCACATTTTACTTGTATTAAGCAATAATGTCTCCGGATGTTTGTAACCCTACTGTCCAAATGTACATTTAGAAAGGCCCCTATTGCTTACTGTTCTAAATAAATTTGGGATAATATATTTTCTGTGTAGATTCCAGAATCCAGACATGGAAAAATATGTACAAGTGGTAGTAGTCATGGATGTATGGATTGGCTCCATGCTTTGCTGTTGGGGGTGCTCATAATGAGCATAGTGGGTAGTGTTGGGGGTGCTCATAATGAGCATAGTGGGTAGTGTTGGGGGTGCTCATAATGAGCATAGTGGGTAGTGTTGGGGGTGCTCATAGTGAGCATAGTGGGTAGTGTTGGGGGTGCTCATAGTGGGTAGTGTTGGGGGTGCTCATAGTGAGCATAGAGGGTAGTGTTTGGGGTGCTCATAGTGAGCATAGAGGGTAGTGTTTGGGGTGCTCATAGTGAGCATAGAGGGTAGTGTTTGGGGTGCTCATAGTGAGCATAGTGGGTAGTGTTGGGGGTGCTCATAGTGGGTAGTGTTGGGGGTGCTCATAGTGAGCATAGTGGGTAGTGTTGGGGGTGCTCATAGTGAGCATAGTGGGTAGTGTTGGGGGTGCTCATAGTGAGCATAGTGGGTAGTGTTGGGGGTGCTCATAGTGAGCATAGTGGGTAGTGTTGGGGGTGCTCATAGTGAGCATAGTGGGTAGTGTTGGGGGTGCTCATAGTGAGCATAGAGGGTAGTGTTTGGGGTGCTCATAGTGAGCATAGAGGGTAGTGTTTAGGGTGCTCATAGTGAGCATAGTGGGTAGTGTTGGGGGTGCTCATAGTGGGTAGTGTTGGGGTGCTCATAGTGGGTAGCGTTGGGGGTGCTCATAGTGGGTAGTGTTGGGGGTGCTCATAGTGAGCATAGTGCGTAGGGTTTCAGGCAAAATTATACTCCTCCCCCCCATGCCTTCATTATATTTTCAAACTCTTCCCCAGCAATAATAACTTTGACATATCTGTTTAAAGACCCACCCACAACTGTAGTTCAGCTGGGTTCAGCCCAATGATCCGTGACCACTGTTGATGGAAGTGATCATCACTTGTTGAAGATTCACGGGGTTTAAAAAAAACTTTTGTGCTTTTCTCCATAGGTTCGAGAAGACGTGCTTAATTCTTTAAATAATAATTTTTTGCAAACGTTGAACCAAGCGTGGAATGACCACCAGACCGCCATGGTCATGATCAGAGACATATTGATGTACATGGTAAGTCGCTAAAGACTCGGTTTCGGTCTTTAGTTGAGTTGCAGGTCAGAAAATGGCACTTTCCCATCTGGCATTTTAATTAAATGTGCTGGCATTGACTGTATGTACTGGGCATGTGAGTCAGTGTGGCGCATGACAGCATTGGACCAATCATAAAACGGCTACTTCATAATTAATGAATTTTCAATCTCTCCCACCTCTCACTCAGGTGGATTCAGTGCACTCACCATTTTAGATGAATTTTTGCAACCCATCTGTAAAGCATTGTCATGGTGCTGGAGGGATTAGGTGAATTTTTACTACAAGAGCCAACTTGATACATCAGCATAGGCTAGCGTTCTAGAAAGCAATACAAAGGGCCTGTGTTGGTTTTCATTGGTTTTATTTGTCAGGGTTGATAAAGGGTGTGTGTCAGAGCTGCTTAAACAGCGACTACTGCTAGTGTGTAACACATTTCTGTCCAGCAGTGTGCATGTCTGTGTGCATTAGTGAGTGGCTTTTACGAGTTATAATTAGGAATAAGATTGAGGTTTGTGTACATTAGCTTGCTTGAATACAAATGTAATGTTGCTTTGACCTTGTTGAAAGTAGGGCTGGGCGATATACTGCAACGGTAATCATCAAATGCAGTAACGCTCATTGGCACATGGCCTTTATTTTTGTTTTTTTTCCCTTATACCTGATGTGGTAATAAACATTCAAACTTCAGAGGCCATTGGTTGTTGACAAGACAATCAACAGGAAGGTCATACAGCTTCCATGTGATGTATTTTAGTCAGTCACGTGGAAGCTGCCAGGCCAGGCCTATCAACATCAGCGGTGTTTTTTTTTTTTCCTTATCAACACCCAATAAGTAACATTGGTGAATCCCTGGAAGCATTTCAGACGGTGCCTGAAGTTTGAATGTTCACTACACCGGTGGCGATGGTCGTTATTGCATTTGATTATTTTTGTTGCGATATATATCGCCCAGCCCTAGTTGAAAGTAAAGGATTTTTTTCTTCTAATTGAAGTGGTTAAAAGGTAGTACTCGTGTGGACGGTAAATGATTTTGAGTGTGAGCCGTGTGTACTGGAAGCGTCAGGTGGCGCTGGCAGGTTCTGATCCCTGTGTTGGGTTTCTCAGGACCGGGTTTACGTGCAGCAGAATAACGTGGAGAACGTGTATAACCTGGGCCTCATCATCTTCAGAGACCAGGTGGTGCGGTACGGCTGCATACGGGACCACCTGCGGCTGACTCTGCTCGACATGATCGCACGCGAGAGGAAGGGCGAGGTGGTGGACAGGTACGACCCTGTGCGCCAGGAAACGGGGAAACTGCACTATGTGGCAAGAAACAGGAAATTGCCCTGCATGCCAGGAAATGGAAAACCTAAAGTACCTTTCTTAAAGATTCTTGGACTTGGTTCTACTTCGGCCAGATTATTGTATGAGTGATCCATAAATGTGTGTTAATAAGAATTTTGGAAAGTAACCTGGTCTTTGTGCTCAATTTAGGGGAGCCATTCGGAACGCCTGCCAGATGTTAATGATTTTGGGGCTCGAGGGGAGGTCGGTTTATGAAGAGGACTTCGAGGCCCCGTTTTTAGAAATGTCCGCTGAGTTTTTCCAGGTTTGTGCTTTCTCCTCACGTCTCATTGTCTTCGATCATAAATTGACCTCATAGTTCTCACACGTGAGCAGACTACTCTTAACTTATTTTATGATGTAAATGGGCATAATGAATATTGCGTTTAATTTCAGATGGAAAGTCAGAAGTTTCTAGCGGAAAACAGCGCAAGTGTTTACATTAAGAAAGTAGAGGCCAGGATTAATGAAGAGATGGAGCGGGTGATGCACTGCCTGGACAAGTCTACAGAAGAGCCCATTGTGAAAGTAGTGGAGAGGGAGCTCATCTCCAAACACATGAAAACCATCGTAGAAATGGAGAACTCGGGACTAGTGCACATGCTGAAGAACGGAAAGACTGAAGGTATTCCACTCTTTTCCCCCCTACTTTTATTTCCACAAGCATTTGTATTGACTTGAATCACTTTAAACCTTGTAAGATAATTATGATGCAGGTTAAGAGCTTGTTGCCCCATTGTCTCCTGTTAAGTCAAAGCTGATTTTAATTATTTGACATATGAATGGTCACTGATGTTGTGTGACTACAGTGTGCAGTTTTTATGGCCACAGTCTTATGAATTATTGCAGGTGTAATTGGAGCAGGCCGTAATGCAGGGGATTTCCTGCGTAGTCACGTGTGTGTGTGTGTGTGTTTGTGTGTGTATGTTCGTGCATGCTTGTTGCAGATCTGGCCTGTATGTACAAGCTGTTCAGCCGTGTTCCTAATGGCCTGAAGACCATGTGTGAGTGCATGAGCTCGTACCTGCGGGAGCAGGGCAAGGCCCTGGTGTCCGAGGAAGGGGAAGGAAAGAACCCTGTGGATTACATCCAGGTCAGTCTCTCAGGAAGTGACATCACAGGAGTGCATAGGTTTGGGCGTGGTCAATACAATTAACAATTGAGCACTATTAAAGTTCTGTCTGACTGACTAACACGGCCTAATACCATTGTGGCTTGGTATAAGTAGTTTTTTTTTTTTAACTGCCATTTTGAATCGTTTCTTGAAGAAAGCGGTGTGTACAGCATTTTCCTTAATATCTATTCCCAGTTACTACCGGTGAACAGGAATTAGTGATGCTGGTAGAATCGGCAGCATTGCACGTCCGTCCCTTTCACAGTCTGCCTCTCTCTCCCTCTCTCTCCTATCCTCCCTCGCAGGGGTTGCTGGACTTGAAGAGCCGTTTTGACCGCTTCCTGCAGGAGTCCTTCAACAACGACCGGCTGTTCAAGCAAACAATCGCAGGGGACTTTGAGTACTTCCTGAACCTGAACTCACGCTCCCCAGAATACCTCTCACTGTTTATTGATGACAAGCTGAAGAAAGGAGTCAAAGGAGTGAGTGATGACCAGCCTTGTCAATCTGAGGCCCTCGGGCTGTCCGTCACTCAAACTGTCAGTTACTCAATCTATTAATCAGCCAGTAAATCCACCTTTATTTCCTGTGTAAGTATTTGATGGTCACACGGCACCCCACTGTGGCTTTACAGGGAAATTGAGGAGGAATGCTTTTTTGGGTGTATCTAGGGGGTGGAGTTGATGTATGAGGAGGTGGAGTTGGTGTTTGTCATTAACGCTCCCCTGTCCCCTGTGCACGTAGCTGACGGAGCAGGAGGTGGAGTCGATTCTGGACAAGGCCATGGTTCTGTTCCGCTTCATGCAGGAGAAAGACGTGTTTGAGCGATACTACAAACAGCACCTCGCTCGACGGCTACTCACCAACAAGAGTGTGTCAGACGACTCTGAGAAGAACATGATCTCAAAACTGAAGGTGAGGAGGGTGCTCGTACAGGTTTTCAAAAAGTGTTGCTGTCTTTTGAGCCTCTCGGTAAGGAGAAGCCTGTTGTGAGCTGATTGTTTTTGTTGTAAAATATTTGGACACAGGACGGCTGTGTGAGCCGATGGAGTTTGTGGGATTCGTAGTTCTAAATGGTCTCTGTCCTCACGTTTGACTGTTTTTGCGCTGAACAGACGGAGTGCGGCTGTCAGTTCACCTCCAAACTGGAAGGAATGTTCCGCGACATGAGCATCTCAAACACAACCATGGACGAGTTCCGGCAACATCTACAGACCACCGGGGTAAGTGCACATGGGGTCAGCCAGGTGTGATGTATGATATTATGTGATCAGCTGGGTGTGATGTATGATATTATATGCTCAGCCGGGTGTGATGTGTGATGATATGTGATCAGCTGAGTGTGATATATGATATTATATGATCAGCCGGGGGTGATGTGTGATATTATATGATCAGCCGGGTGTGATGTGTGATATTATATGATCAGCCGGGTGTGATGTGTGATATTATATGATCAGCCGGGTGTGATGTGTGATATTATATGATCAGCCAGATATGATGAGTGATATCTGATCTGATGTGCTTCCACAGCTGTCCTTAGGAGGAGTAGACCTCACAGTGAGAGTGCTCACCACAGGTTACTGGCCCACTCAGTCAGCCACGCCCAAATGCAACATACCCCCATCGCCCCGCCACGCCTTCGAGGTCTTCAGAAGGTACGAGCAGCACCCACTGTGACGGCTTGGTCTGAGTCTTGGTCTGAGTCTTGGTCTGAGTCTTGGTCTGAGTCTTGGTCTGAGTCTTGGTATTGGTCTGAGTCTTGGTCTGAGTCTGGGTATTGGTCTGGGTCTGAGTCTTGGTCTGAGTCTGGGTATTGGGCTGGGTCTGAGTCTTGGTCTTTGTGCTCGTCTGATGTCTCTGAAATGGAAAAAGATGACATTCTATGGCTCTCCCACATTGGCCTGTAATTTCTGGAGCACAGCTGAGGAAATAAGATAATTTACAGATTAAGGAAGGCACATTTTTTTAATAAAAAATTCACATTCACCTCAAAAATGAATTCTCCTTAAACACGAACATGTCAGGCGCAGATGCCACATCCTGTTTTTGAACGTTTCACTCATTGTTCCTAAAATCTTATTGACGTTAGCTGGAGTGGAATGAATTAAAAAGGAGGGCCATAAATCAGTGACTTCCTGTAGCGTTATACTTAGCAAATGTTAGCCTACTCCTTCACTCTCCTCTTCCTAAAGAAAGCCACTATCTTTCTTTGCTGCATGCTCAGTAGTCATCATAAGTGACCAAATGAATAACATGGATGATTCATTTAAGCTATCATATAGTCTGGTATGACTGTTTTCTTTTAATCTCTTATCTAAAGTGCTTACATTTAGTAATGTGGCAGCTGTGACCACAAACAACTTCTGCTATTCTACTCTGGGTCGTGCGTGCTGGATTACTCTGTTCTAAATTGCAAGTGGGTGTTGGGTCATATGTACTGGGTAACTGTTCTGTTGTGTGGCTGCAGGTTTTACTTGGCGAAGCACAGCGGAAGGCAGCTGACCCTGCAGCACCACATGGGCTCAGCGGATCTGAACGCCACTTTCTATGGGCCCATTAAAAAGGTAGGCACAGCCGTGCAGTGGAGCACACTGGCGCTTCAGCGTTGGGTTGATTTTTTTAAATCCAAGGCGTACACATCATTTAACAAGCATCTTCTATGTTAAATTCAAAGTGCCTGTACTCCTGTAAGGAGCAGGTTCCAGAGTACATGCCACTCAGGGTGGGACGGTAGTCAGTGATGTGGAGTAGTTGGGTGAATGTAATTGACAGGTGGGTGTGGTCTCTGCTGTCTTCCTGCAGGAGGACGGCTCTGAGGTGGGAGTGGGTGGAGCCCAGGTAACAGGCTCTAACACCAGGAAGCACATATTGCAGGTCTCCACTTTCCAGATGACCATACTCATGCTCTTCAACAACAGAGAAAAGTCGAACTTCGAGGTACGCTGCTCAGAATAAGTCTATCTGCTATAGTCTGTTACAGCTTTGAGTCTGGAGACATGTCTGGAGTTTCTGACTCCCTGTGCCTCTGACTCTCTGTGTCTCTGAAACTGTGCCTCTGACTCTCTCTGTATCTCTGACTCTCTCTGTGTTTTTGATTTTCTCTGTGTCTCTGACTCTCTGTGTTTCTGACTCGCTCTGTGTCTGACTCTGTGTCTGACTTTGTGTCTCTGACTGTGTCTCTGACTCTCTCGTGTGTCTGAGTCCCTCTGTGTCTCTGACTATCGGACTCTGTGTCTCTGACTCTCTGTGCCTCTGACTCTTTCTGTGCCTGTGACTCTGTGTCTCTGACTCTTTCTCTGTATCTGACTCTCTCTGTGTCTCTGACTCTCTCTGTGCCTCTGACTCTCTGTAGCTCTGACTTTCTGTGCCTCTGACTCTGTGTGTCTCTGACTCTTTCTCTGTATCTGACTCTCTTTGTGTCTCTATCTGACTTTGTGTCTCTGACTTTCTGTGTCTCTGACTTTCTGTGTCTGACTCTCTCTGTGTCTCTGACTCCCTGTGTGTCTGACTCTCTCTGTGTCTGACTATCTGACTTTGTGTCTCTGACTCTCTGTGTCTGACTCTCTCTGTCTGGCTCTCTGTGTGTCTCTGGCTCCCTGTGTTTCTGACTCTGTGTGTCTTTGACTCTCTCTGTGTCTCTGACTCTCTCTGTGTCTCTGACTGTGTTTTTGACTCTCTCTGTGTCTCTGACACTCTGTCTCTGACTCTGCCTGTCTTTGACTCTGTGACTCTGTGTCTCTCTTACGGTGGTGTCCCGATGCTGTTCTACAGGAGATCCAACAGGAGACTGATATCCCGGAACGGGAGCTGGTTCGGGCGCTGCAGTCGCTGGCCTGCGGCAAAACCACCCAGCGTGTGCTCACCAAGGAGCCCAAGTCTAAGGAGATTGAGAACGGCCATGTCTTCACAGTAAACGACCAGTTTACCTCCAAACTGCACAGAGTCAAAATACAAACTGGTGCGTTTTACAGCCGTGTATGAAGTACTAATGCCCAGTCTCGCATCCCCTTTACCCTATCAACTCGCTGCCGTTTCTGCATATGCCGGTAATTTAAGTCGTATTTGGTGTGAATCTTGAGTGCTTAATCCGGTCCTGTCCTGTCCCCCAAGTTGCTGCCAAACAGGGGGAGTCGGACCCCGAGAGGAAAGAGACACGGCAGAAGGTGGATGATGACAGGAAGCATGAGATCGAGGCGGCCATCGTCCGCATCATGAAGTCCAGGAAGAAGATGCAGCACAATGTTCTAGTAGCAGAGGTGAGAGAAAACGGGGCTCAAACCCAAACCTCTGCAGGTGAAGTTGAATGGAAGTGAAAATGGAGCACACAGGCCCATTGGAACACTATATTCAGTGTGCGACTGTAATAGACTCCTAACCCTGAGGCAGCTGACTGTATGAAGCTCGTTCAGCTGTGGTTCACTAGCCATGCATATGGAATATTAAGCCAGTTGAATCTCTCTGTCGTACATCTTTGCCTCTAGTGGTACCTGTAAGATTGGTGTCTGAATGCGCTCTTCGGCTTGTTTCCCAGGTAACCCAGCAGCTGCGGGCGAGGTTCCTGCCCAGTCCTGTGGTGATTAAGAAGCGCATTGAAGGACTCATTGAGAGGGAATATTTGGCACGAACGCCCGAGGATCGCAAAGTGTACACTTACGTAGCGTAAACGAGTACATCGGAAAGAAAACTTTTCTGGACTATGTTATGCGCATGAACTTGGAAGTTCCTTTTAACTATAAATACTGGGAAGCTGATTTTTACCTCCATAAAGAAATAGAAAATGACAACAAAAAAAATCCATTAAATGTTGACAGTGTTTTAAATGAGGCCTCTTCTCCCTGTGAGAGTTTCAGTGCAGACAGATCCAGCTGTTTTACCCTTGTACACATGGCCTTTAAAAAAAGACATTGGGAAAAAGTGAACGTGGCACATATTTGTTTGCAAACCTGTTTATAAAGGAAAATAAATAAAATATCAGCTGAGGTGGATTGAAAATTTTAAAAAAGTTTCTTCTCCCCAGTTTTTAATGTTGATGTACATGTGTTATGTTAGTGTTTTGTGGCGCCATGCTGGTTGTACAGGTTGTCTGACACAATTGGTCTTTAATTCTGCTTTGAGGGTCTAATCCCGAGTTTAAAATATAAATATATTTTTATTGCTGGTTTGCAGAGTGAGGGCAATGGCTTCAGAGCATGCTATATTTTATAGAATGGAGCGATTCACACGAGCTCTATAAAAAATGTTTTTTTTTTTGAGGGTGTGGGTACTATTGTAAAATGATCATCCCGATAAATATTTTTTTAATATTAGGTCCTTCCAATTAGAGTTCACACTGGGGTTAGGGTTCTCCTGGCATTTTAGAAGGAACCAAATGAACATGTTTTAATGTGTATAAAGTGTAAAATAATAATTACTGTTCTCACTGTGCAGACTGTACAGGGCCTTGTTTTCATCATATTAAATGTAGAAAAAGAAAATAAAAAAAAATAAGAAATGCTGTTACGGTTTAAATTTTTTCCTGTCTCTAATGCACAACCTCAGCACGTGTCAAAAAGCCGAGGTAAGTGATGTGTACGGTGAGATACACCACCTGGCCAAAAAAAAAGTTGCACACTAATATTTCGTTGGACCACCTTTAGCTTTGATTACGGCGTGCATTCGTCGTGGCATTGTTTCGACAACCTTATGCAACGTCACAACATTTATTTCCGTCCAGAGTTGCATTCATGTTTGGCTGAGATCTTGTATTGATGACAGAAGAGTTGAACCACTCCGTAAAGTCTTCTCCAACACATCACAAAGACTTTCAATGGGGTTAAGGTCAGGACTCTGGTGGCCAATTCATGTGTTAAAGTGATGGATAACCTGGTCATTCAGTACATTCAGGTACTCGGCTGACATCTCGACCTGACCAATTGTAGCAACCACAGACACTGCCTCCAGCAAACACTGCCTCCAGAGGCTTGAACAGTGGGCACTATGCATTTTGGCCAGGCAGTGTACTTGGTTCCACCACGGTAAAGCATAATGATGGTGTAAGACACAGTAAGTGTTCAGTGTTCAGCCAAAATAAACCCGTCGGTTTTGTGGTCTTGTACTGACTGCGTTTCCATAGACATGGACCGTTTTCTTGGAGCTTCAGCACTAAGCAACAGTGCTGACATCAGCAATGTCTCTGCAGGCCTAGACTTCAATTAATACCATACCAGTCCGGAGTAGGTAATTCAGCTTTTTAGTATTGCACATGCTCCCCACTACAGTCCAATTGTCATCTCTTGTTTATTACAGATTTATTCATGTCATTTTACACCTTTTGTTGTGAAATGCCTTGTTTTGTCTTGTAGTTTGTGGATAGCGGATGGCATGCCGCTAGATCTGAATCCATAAAGTCACTTTAGTGGCTGAAGACTGGTCTGTGATGTGCTATACGCTAGCCTTAGAAGTGTAGTTGTGTGGAAACAATTAGGGCTATCCTTTTTTCATTTGAAAAGATGGTCTCATCTCATGCAGGCTCGAGTTTATGATGTAAAGTATTACTCCCCAAAACTAAGTTTTGGCGTACCACTGCAATCCTTGTTATTATAATTTTTTTTATAGTTGACCACTGAGTATAAGGTGCAGGTCTTAGTTAGTAATTAGCTATGAAAGAAGCAGGTTGGATAAATGCTCTTAAAATGTTGCTGACAGACCATGCACCCGAATTCTCATGCAGACACGATTCTCACCTATTATACTTGCAGAATACATTTAACCCGTCTCGGCCCTGTTCTTTGTCTGCTCCAGAACGAGACGACTGCCATCTGCCGCTAGTGAATCGCAAGCAGATGTTGTAATTCCCCGACTCAATGGGAACCACAAACTCAGTTTTGGGAGAGATATGCAAAGTTTTAGTTACCTTTTAGCAGCTGCGGTGTAGTTTACTCAATACCAGCGCAGCGCATCGGTCAAACACTGGGCTCTGCAAGCCGCGCAGA
Source organism: Ilyophis sp. 1 JC-2022 (assembly GCA_022702515.1). Lineage (NCBI taxonomy): Eukaryota > Metazoa > Chordata > Actinopteri > Anguilliformes > Synaphobranchidae > Ilyophis > Ilyophis sp. 1 JC-2022. Next base: position 86,770,621 of record CM040402.1, on the reverse strand, counting down.
TCACTGACAGCAAAGCGAACAACTGAAAGCTGTGCATTTCAGCTGGACCCATGACGTCACTGCCCTGCGATGCCTGGGCGGTGTGCGCGTCTCCAAACTGCCCCGCAGAAAGGAGGGTGCGTTTTATTCCCTTTCTCAAAACTGCCCCGCAGAAGGAGTGTGTGTTTTTTTTCCATTTTCTGCCTGTCCCATAGGAGGATACATATGCAACAATCTGGAAAGTTGTTTTTGTAGTTTAGCGGGGGGATAGCGTGGACTTTCCCGGACAATGTTACGTAGAGCGATTCTATTAAAGAGTGGAAAGGAAGACGATAATGCGGATTCTGGAGCGGAGACTGCCGGGTGAGTTAACGCGCTAGCGAGCTGTGCGTGTGTGCTGGGGGGTTGCTAGCTACCCAGTGTTTTTTGTTTGCGGTATCTAGGTGGTTATTTTGGACTTCCTTTCTCCATTGTTCATTGAAACCTTCATGTTTTAATTTCCTCCACGTAAATATGAAAGCGATATGGCCCAGTAATATGTTACCTGTTGCTTACATAATTTATTCATTTAAAGTTACGGGGCTAATGTTAGCCTAACGTGTCTTGCAATTTACCGTTAGTTATTTGCATATTTCGGAGCCTCGGAAAAATAGGCTAAAACGTTGCTTGGCGTTAGCTAATATGCCTAACTTAATCGTTTAGATTTGCTGATTACACATTGTATAAACATCTGAAATAACTTTAACTTATTTTTGCTTTGCGAACAAACGAACAACATTGGAAATAACGAGAGCTAGCTTCGAGTTAAATAACGTTAGCTTGAGAGAGCTAACAGTCTAGCCATTTGGATCTGTCACTTGATAAAAAAAGACGTGTCCCACAAACGTATCGTGCCTTGTAGCTTTTGATCTCGCACTTAACGTTCGTTCGTCAGCATTTGTATATTTCAGAAAACAAACTGCACCCTTCAGAGTTTTCCCCAGTAAAGCATCAATGCATCTTATCGTCAGTGTGAAATGGATCATCTTGAGTGAGCATTTATTTGTCGAAATGAAAACAACAACAACGTTAGTTTAGAATTATTCAAATTGTACAAAGAAAATTATGTGGTTACATTGTATGTTTGGAGGCTTGTAGCTAATTTCCTATAAAATGTGTAATCTTTGAGCCAACTGATTCAAAATATGTTTCGGCCTAATTTGTTGACGTGTGGAGTAGTTAGTTGTCTTGGCAACCACGATGGCGAACTGTTCTAAGAGAGGAGTCACAGACTCTATGTTACTGATGGTTATAAATAAATGTATAATAACGCTGCACGGTATATTCATGTAATTGTGACAAAAATCAATTTACATTGAATTGTTTTCAAAAGTCCTGTACCAACTTTTACAGAGGTGTTGTGTGCCCTGTAGCTGCAAAACATAAGAAAATAGGCTATACAACTTTTTTTTGGTGGGTGATTATGTGTACTTTCAGATGCAGATTTTAAACTTCACAAACACTCACTTACCTCCAGGTCAGGGGACGTGGGGATTGAACGTGGGGGTATTTGCTAAGCTACTTCATCAGCATTCACTTAAACATATAATATATAACTTAAACATATAAATATAAATATCACTTTTTAATTGACGCAAGTAGAAATAATAGTACTCAGATATTAGCACAATGTGCTATAATAGCTGTTATTCGTGTCTCTGCTGTGCACCACAGAAGCTGAAGATGTCAGATGACTGAAAGAAACATCAGAGGCTCTTACCTACATTATGGCCCAGGTCTTGGGACATGTTCTTGGTTGGGTGTAGGTTATAGCCAAAAACACACTCCCAAAGGCAACATTTCTCTCAGGTTAAATAACATATGTTATTTCAATATATTTTCAGTATATTCTAGACCATTTCCACTATGGTCATGTTTTGAATACTGGTGGACTTTTAAATTATTATTTAAAATAATTATTCCACTGTTTTCAAGTCTCTCTCCAGTTAAATGCACCACGAGTGAACCGTATGGATATTTTTAACTGCTTAAGTTGTACTTTGAATAATAATGTTAAGATTTTAATTTTGTTGGTTTATTTGTAATGCAATGTACAGATCAGTGGTCAATAACTGTTTAGAAGCATCAAAGTCTTGACAAAAGAAAATATTCCATTGTAAATGTAATTTTCTCCAGGGTTACATACTTTGCTTCATCAGTCATAGCAGCAGCTAAATTTGAATAGAAAAACATTGACATCCTTTACTCTTTTGTAGATCTGACTGCAGTAAAATGTCATCACCAAGCAGTAAGTGCATCTGCTCTTCTATCATAACATATTCATATTATGGTAAGATGCCTGTGGCCAGAATGTTGCATATTCAGATCCCAGGTGGACCAACTCTGTACTTTTGGAAAATAGTCTTTCTGGCTTCTCTACATTCTCTAATTGATAACGTATGAATGGCAGTACACCAAGCCATTCATCCTGGATAAGGTTCTCTGTTGATCAGAAAACTACAAGTACCCAATTATAAAATCATAAAAATGTAATAAAATGTGTTTGGAAAAGTGTACTGTGAGTTAAACATATTTGTGTCACAGTGCTGTGAGTTAATAAAGATACTCATGGTCAGGTCGTAGTGCTGGCTGTCCGTTCATTGGAGGCCGACTCTGGTTGTGTTGCAGGTGACCTGCTGGCGGTCCCGCTCAGAGAAGCGCTACTGATGACTGTGCACCTATTGGCCAATCCGGGTGACTCTCTCTTACTGCAGCACACGCTGGACCGGCTGCTCCAGTGGGTGTGGCCTGGCCTGCGGCTCTTCCATGTGTCGGAGCGGGCGTGTCCGCTGCGGGGCAACTCCCCCGCATACTCGCGCCCGGAAGCGGGGTACCCCTCGCTGGCCGTGACGCTCTTCCTGCACGAGTCATACGGCGAGGAGCGGATCATGCAGGCGCTGGACTTCCTGCAGCGCCCGCCCTGGCAGTACCACCACACGGAGAGCTGGGCGGGGCGGAAGGGCGGGGTCCACTTCACCGGCAGCGCCTTGCTGCGGCCCTACCTCCTGCCCAGCTGTGACCTGTACAGCCTGGGGAGGGGAATGCCACTGTGGGGGGTGCGGCCGGTGCACTGCGGCGGGGAGACGCTGCGCGTGACGCTCTACAGCGCGTACCACAACTTCGAGGACGCGGTTCGGCTGTATGAGGTGGTGCTGCGGAGGCGGGCGGAGGAGCAGAAGGCGGGGTTCTGCTGGTTCACGCTCCACGCGGAGAGTGGCCTCAGCCTGCAGCTCGCTCTCAAGCAGCTGTCCCCCGAAGTCGCCGCGGAGCCCTGCGATTCCGCCGTGCTGCAGTTCCGCGCCAGCGAGATTGGCCAGCTCGTCCCCCTGCTGCCCAACCCCTGCACACCCATCAGTGCCACCCGCTGGCAGACAGAGGACCACGACGGCAATAAGATACTCTTCCAGGTACCGTGTCCCGCCGTACACATGCTCTAGTCTGGAGTTTTGTCTGTGCTAGCTTTGTGCATTTGTAACTGTATAGTTTTTTAGGGGACCGAGCAGCGAAGCTGCTGGTACACTATTGTTTTTGTTCTGATTCTTATTTTTCTCCCCTTTCACCTAAAATTCCTGTTGGCTGGTTTGGTCTAGAATCACCAAATGCTGGCCAAACGCTTGGATCCTGTTTATTATGATGGTGGCGCTGTAGTGAATGCGACAAAATTTTGACGTTGACATGCCCACTGCCGATGCCCCGTTTGACCTAAAGTCACAGGTCCCTCTGCTCACTCCTTCAAAATTACACCAAATTGCACGAAACTTGGTACGTGGACTCATTTCACGTGCCTCCATACATGCATTTCTTTTCTAAGGCCTAGGTCAAAATGAATCGACGAGCTAATGAATTTTCAGTGGGCATGGCTTATCACAAAAATACTAATAATTCCAAAACCGTTCGATAGAAAGTTGTTAAATTTTGTAGGTCTATTAAAAGTCACATCAAGACTTAATTCCTGCAGTTTTAACCTAATCGAGCTACGTGGTGGTGCTATAGAGATCCAAATATTCAAAAATATTTTAAAATTCACAAAAAATCACAGTTTCTTTGCGGAGATTTCAAACTTGCTACAGTGACAAAGGCCCGTATTTGGAAGATAGATATGTACGACATGGGCCATCTTGAATCGGCCACCATTTTGTTTTAAATTTACTCATCTATTACATTTCTGTGTTTTTCCTTAACTGCTTGGCTGATTCTTAAAAAACTTGGCATATAGTGAGAAGGTGTCATCCCACAAGCCCACTTGGTGGCGCTGTAGTGCACGTGACAAAATTTTGACATTGACACGCCCACTGCCGACGGCCCGTTTGACCAAGAGTCACAAAATTTGGTGTACAGGTCCCTCTGTTCCTGCCGAACAAATTTGCCTCAAGGACCTATAAAGTCTGCCATATTGGATTTTCCGCTAATTAGCATTTTTTGTAAAACATTTAAAATGCTACTCCCCCTAGAAAATTTGACCAATTTGCACAAAAGTCCTATTAGCTCAATCAAACTACATGGTGGCACTCTAGAGATCCAAATGTCACTGTTCCCTTGCAGAGATTTCAAATTTGCAACAATGACAAAAGCCCTGATTAGAAACATAGATATTTGCTTTTTGGGTCAACTCTGTTTTGAACTGTACACAATTTTTGAGTCTCTGTTTGACAAATGCTGTGTATCCTTCTCGGTCCCCGGGAATCGCTGGAAAATGTAGGGCTATATCTACCACACAATTTTCCTGCCGCCACTGGAACCCAGTGAAGAGAGCTGTTGTAATGCCCCTGGGACTGTTGTAATGCTCTTGGGGGCTGTAATAATACTCCTTGGGCTGTAGTAATGCCCCTGTGGCTGTAGTATTGCCCCTGGGGCTTTCGCAAGGAATGTTCCCCACAGTTTTTCTTTTAGGTGTTAATCTGATTGGCACGCAAGACAGCACCAGATAATGTGAAACTATCTTTTTACTGTGTACCAGGGAAAATCTGATTGGCCCTAATATACGGCTACATATTTCTGTGTTGTTATCTGTTGCACCAATCTATCACAAACCAGCCATCATTATTTTTGGTGAGACTATTAAAATCGCTCGCTCGTTTAAACTGCCAATGCGTGCTGCCTGCCTTTATCAAAAGTGATGCTTGAGACGAGAGTTAGTCTGGACTGCATTGTGCTCAGCTTGAATTCATCTGCAGCCAAACCTTGCTGAAGATATATGATACTTTTCCATGGTTATACCATTTGTCATGGTTCTGACAAGCAGAGAGGTGGTGTTTCCAGGATCTTTTCTGACTGAAGGAGGCTGTGTCTGTTTCCAGTGTTGCTGCCGTTTTACTGCTTTACTGTGACGCTTCTTTTGAGTTGATACAATCAACGGTGGTGAAGCACAGTCAAAGCACAGGCTGTGTGTTAGTGGCAGAAAGAAGCCCTCTGGGTGACCTCAGAGTGACGGAGCGCCGTGACTAAGCGGAGTTATGTGACTGAGGCAGCGCTCTTCTTCTCTCTCCCAGGTAAAAGGACAGCCCCAGCCACGGTTTCCCCCTTCAGCCTTCTCTCTGAACTCCAACCCCCCCTCTAGAGGTACCCACACGCCTGGGGGCCCCTCCCTAACACCGTGCGGGCCCCCCTGCCACCGTAGGCCCCAGACTCTTGACCGGGGCTTAGAGGGGTACCCTGCAGGGCTGAAGTTTTGGGGAGCCCCCAGGGAGGAGAGTGTGGGGTCAGATAGCTGCTGCAGTACACCCCCTGGCAGCTCCTGCTACTCCTCCCAGCGCAGCAGCCCCACCCCCTCGCCCTTCTCTCATTCGGTGCCGGACCCTGCTGTCTCCAGTGCCCCGCCCCCTCCACTGCTGGACCCCGCCCTCTCCGACGTGCTGGGGGAGGAACCGGAGACTAACGTGGACACGGGGTTCTCTGTGGAGACCCAGCAGGAGAGGCCTGCCACAGTGGGCACCTCCTCCCTGGAGATGGTTGCTAAAGATCTGTGCCGGTGGCTGCCAGACACACCCAGGGGACTCGAGACATGGGGAGAAGGGACAGTGACGTCATCACCCTGCGCCAGCACCAGGCATCCTGGGACGGATGGCTCTCCGAGCCAGAATCCGGAGGGGGCCCTGCAGAGGCAGGCTGGGGAGGAACAGCCTCCCTCGCACGGCCCACAGCACACCGCCCTGCTGGACGAGTTCTTCATCTGACACCTACTAACACCTGCACTTTGCCTTACTGAACACACCTTATCATTGCACAGCTTAGTGCTAATTCTTTTTAAATAGTCTGTAGGAAAAATTTGATCATGTTATTATTACTGATCACAATAATAATGTTTATGAATAACAGCATTTTGTGTAGTACAAAATATATCTTCATGATCTTCACAGAGGGAGGGAGAGGGAGAGAGAGATAGAGAGAGAGAGAGAGAGAGAGAGAGAGATAGAGATGAATCAGTTTCATCTGCAACTGCACAGTATAGCAAATATGATTGGTCAAAGCTGTCTCCCTGCACACCAGAATCATTCATAGGGAGCATTACATACCACTCTGTTGAAAAGTCAGAGTCACATCTCACTATTGTTCACTTTCTAGAGTTTTAAAATAATATTATTTCAGTTTTGATGTATTTTTTCAACTGGCCCAGATGTGCGATAGAAGGATATTTTAGATATTTCCAGAAGTTTCTGATGATCTGATGGCAGGTATAGGGGCAATAATGGGTTCCTTGTTTAAAGCAAAACAAAAAAGAAATACACTTCGGGTAACTCCAAACCAGCTTGTACAGCAACACTATGGCTCCAGAGGATGTACATCAGGGTGTCAAACTCCAGTCCTGGAGGGCCACAGTGTCTGCAGGTATTTGTGGTTTCCTTTCAATCTGCAGCCAATCAAGGCCCTGAGAACAATGTGTATTTATTATTGATTCAGATTATGTAGCCAATCACAACTTAAATGAACCACTGTTGCTGCAGCACACTGAAAACCAGAAGACACTGCAGCCCTCCAGGACTGGATTCTGACACCTGTGATTTACATATTTATATGACCAGATAAAAAAAGAAAAGAAAGACATTCAGGGCTTTATTTTTCGGCAAGCGCATGGCGTGCGGCGAACCGTCATGGTTTTTGCAGACACGAGGAATCACCTCTCATTGAAAATGAATGGAGGCGGTGTAATCGCACGAGAAATTCTCTCCACACCGCTTTCTGTGGGGCTTTACCGTAAACGTGGTCTCTGCTGGCGGGCAGTGCAAGTGCAAATCGCAGTCTACTCCCAAAATTGCATTCCGCTCCAGTAAAATTTAACTGGGCTGCTCCCTCTCAACAGCGGCTTCCCTCCCACTTCAGCGCTCGGCGAGTCAAATGGGCTCCGGTTTTCTCCCTCAGTCTAAAGACATGCAGGTTAGGTGAATTGGAGAGTTTAAATTGTCCTTGGGGTATGAGTGTGTGAGTGAATTGGATTGGTATGCTGGAGTTTAGACAATGGATGGGTGGATGGACCTGAGACTGCTGAGCTCAAGGAAAGATGTACCGACACAATCTTAAAATGGACGTTTATGTTTATAACTGAATAAATGGTTTGAATTGAATCTGCTCACATGTTTAGCCTTTGAAGGCACATCATCTGTATACCATAAGTCTGTAACATAAAGCATAACATTAGTATGACTACATGGTTACGTGTGTGCATATGTGAGGAACATTACTGATTACTGCTGTAAAATAAAGTGCTGCCATAGTTTATTCCTCAAAGGGACTCAAAACCTTAACCAGACCCAACAGAGCAGTATCGAGGAATGCCTGTTCTCAGCACCTTAGTGAACTGGGGGGAGAATGGGATTTGAAAGAAAAAGTTACTGCTGTAAATGAAACCAGATTTGATATTATTTTGTTTCTGCGAGGGGGAAGTTTTGTTCGGTACATGTTATTGTAGATGCTTAAACTCTGCCAAGCCCACAGAGTAACAGCAGGGTGGAGGACGGTGTAACAGCGGAGGTGTGGGTGGTGGTGTCGTGATTAGGGAATTAGGCTTGTAACCTAAGGTTGCAGGTTCGATTTCAACGTGGGACACTGCCTTTGTACCCTTGAGCTAGGAGCTTCAACTGAATTGCTTCAGCAATGTTACCCAGCTGTATAAATGGAGTGTATAGAAATACGATGGAAAAATGAGAAAGTTGTTTAGTCGCTCTGGATAAGATGCCAGTAATGTGATGTATCCGTCCCGAAGCTGGAAAAGAGGGAAACTGGGAAACATGCAAACAACAGGGACTGCTTCAGTGATGCATTAATATTGTGCTCCATAAAATGTATAAAACTCTTTTCTGAAACCGAGTCAATACCCCTAGAAATCTCAATACCCCTAGAAAACAGTGACAGTTTTACCCATATAGCTGTGATAGATGATTTTTAACCGTGATTACTGAGTTTAAAGTTAATTCTGCAGGAACCATGAAACGTGCTGCTGGTCCAATCTGCGTAGGTTCATTTTGACTGTTCGTGAAACCAGCAGAGCTATAGCGTCCAATATGAGGATACATTTGCAAACTGCAAAGTAAATGTTTTAGCACTATGCGTAGATATTAGCATTGGAATACTGTCAGTATTGGAATCACTCAATGCATTTTTATAGTCATGATTGTAATTACTCTAGAGATATTCATACATGTTATCTCATTGTAATCTGCCTATTAAATTATTTTTATGACCATTTTTGACATTAAAGCCTGTAATTTACCTGCTAAAACTTGCCTGTTGCTGAGAATTTATTTTAATGAACATTTGCTGTGAATGATGATCTTTGTGTTTTTTATTTATATGGTACTGTATTGTGCTGTGCTATTTCAATACATTATTTTCCATTAATATGCAGCAACTGTAATACTTAGTCAGTCCTGATTTCAGTTCAGGCAGTTGATTTTTACATGATCTTTATGGGGGGGGTTACTGCAGATCCACTCACTTCATATTGCTCATTATTCACTAAAAAGGTGATTCTACGAGAAGCATAAAGATTCTTCCATTTCAGCTTTAAACATAAAAATATAGTTTTTCTCCTATATCCAATAGTGGGGCCTCTAGCCCAAAGTTTGGATTGTCTTCTTAAATCACATATAAAAACATGTTTAAGTATGGTAAATATTAATTTAATTAAACGTGTTTTCCTGAGTGGATGACTAGTAGGCCTATATTTATAAAACGTGGATTATTTTAGATATTATTACTATTTATAGAATGTGTTTTTGTAAGTGTAATTTAAATAGATTTCATTCGAAAAGGTTCCAATTGAGAACTGTTTGATGTGGATAAGATTTTCAAAAATCAACCCAACGTTCCTGCGCGCAGGACATTCAGATCAGAACAAAAATATACAGTACCTGGGTGCGTCCCAATAGTAAAAAAATGCAACCTTTCCTCCTCCACTACCACTCCTCTACTCCGTGCTCCGGAAACCGATCTTTCGTTCCTCCCTCCCTCCACTGTCCCAATAGTGTAGAAGACCAGCGAAGCGGCTTCAAACTCGGCTTCTCCTCCCCTCCGGCGAATCGAAGTATGCTACTGCGGAAGTTCTTTCACATTTTTGGGTGACATCATCACGCTCCCGCCTACAGAGATTTAAGAAAAGACAACAGTGATGATGCGTAACTATGCCTTATATGAATTTCCCCAAGATAATGATGCCCCAATGCAAGATATTTCGCCTAAATTGTGTGTGCTTCAGTAGATTATTAGCACACAAAGGACATAGCATCCTACAACGGATAACAAAATGCCAGTCCGTTTGGTGTTTTCTTGCACATTAACGTTACTCATTAACGTTTCTTATTAACGAACACGACTGTACATAAATATAGCCTAAGCATGACAGCTACCATTTCAGTAGCTATGTGAATGCATTAATTAATTTATTCAACCATTCCAAAGGACGTTTTTAAACTTGATTTAAAAAATTACAGTAGCCTATAGGCCTATGAGGTGGATTCTGGAATTACAGTAAATTGTTATGTTTGTGTAGCCTATACTACAACATGTTTACTTTGATCTAATGTTGCTGATTACATGTTAATTAGTGTTTCAACGCGAACCGCAATACAGGCAATATTTACACTGTAGGCAACTAGGTTACTTGCACTTGGACTTGCAATGGACTGACCATGTGGGAGGTCTGTGATTGGCTTTGGGAATATTTGTGGGCTCGGCGTCAGTCAAAGTTACTATAGGGCAACTTCATCAATAGTCGATGGCAATTTTGATGACGGTGAAGCAGATTCGCTGTCCCAGTTTTGTTCACGGCTCCTCTCCTCGACCTCCACTCCCCTCCTCCCCTCCCTTCCTCCACATACTTTCGGTAGTAGAGGAGTGGTGGTGGGGGAGTGGAGGTGGGGAGTGAAGAATATTGGGACGCACCCTTTATGTCCATGGGTGAATCATCACCGACTTTCGACTTTCCCTTGTGAAGCTAAAAAAAAGCGCTTAGATTCAAAAATATGCCTTGTATCTTCTTATATAGTTCTGTGCTTGTATCGTGAAAAACAGCGCCACCCTTTGACTTTTAAAAGGAACTTCAGTGAGGCACAGTGTCTGACCGCTTCACTTGACCATAGGAAATCAACGGAGACTTTATAAGACATGATTGGATAATTGTGGATTATGACGCATTTTTGAGCCCACCCATGAAGCACTGCCTCGCTAAAGTATTCAATAGAGTTCTAATCATGCTTGTTCTTGTGAATGAATGATGAAGTGAAATTATCATTTTGAGTATATACAGTATATAAATATGTAATTCACCCCAGCCGCGTAAGGTGCTGGAAAAGCTTGAAAATGCACCATGAAAGTGCTTGAATTTGACTTTGGAAAAGGTGTAAGAACCCTGTATCTAATATCTAGGCATTGCCTCAGATGGAAGAGAACAATAGTATGCATTGCATCTACAATTTTGGGCAAAATGTTTAATTTCAGTATTTTAGCCGTTACATCGCCTATTCTTCTCCTTCCGGGGTTGAACATGAAAAATGGGCTACGTCATTGAAAATGACGTTGAAGTGTACTTTTTGTACACTTGTATGTAATCAGTTTCGCACTTGGCGAAGGCGTGGCCAATGGCTATTTCCATTTGACAAGCAATATCGTTGTAGCCTACAGTTAGTCTCTTTCAATGTATTAGCTTTTTTCCAATTATGCTAGTTATTAACAATTGTAAGTTTGTTTTTTCAATTCCAATAGTTTCAATTTACAAGCAATGACTGATGGGTCGCAAGTGTGCTTTCTCTGGGTGCAAGAGTATCAGCGGATTAACGTGAACAGTTACACTATGCCCAGGTTGAATTGGGGTATGCCAGCCAAAGGAATGCGGAAACGTTACCAAGCCCGACTGATATTTCTGTCCCTCCAAATGCGGTAAATTAAATTAAGTGCAGCCTACGGCGTCTTGTTGGCTTGCTAACGTGATGGTTATCTTGTAGCCTCAAAGATATTTACTTGAGTTGTTTTCGTATCATTAACCATAGTTAACTGGCCGGTGATATTTCACTGCCTTTTGCGTATAGCTATAACGTTAAGGTTTGATAGCTACTGCGTTGTCAATCTTACTGGCCTGGGGTCTGCTTCAGGATTGAAGCAGGAGTTACGGAGTTACGTTTGATGGATAACCGTTAACTGCACTATCTGGAACCCCCCATGGCTGGAACATGTATTTACTGAAATAAAAATGGTACAAGGTACAAAGTGATAATGCTGTGCTTATGTTAACTTATATCTTAGTTAAGTTATTTGGATAGCTAGTAAACGTGCATTTGTAGATGGCTAGGACAACGTAGATAAAAAATCTTTTAAAAAGCCAAAAGCCGTTCAGTTTCACTTGACATTCATTAGCCTACGTGTTGTATTTTTTCATGTTTGTATAATCTGCAGGTAACGTTAGGTCAGAATGAATATTTGCTGACAAACGTTAATTTATTGGGCAGAACATCGATTTTAGCAGACTGTGAAGTCTCCCGTAGCGTAGCCTATATCAGCTAACAGCTGTTTAGTTTCACTTGGCATTCGTTTACATATTTTATTGTCATGTTCGTGTAGCATAGCTACGTTAGATGTAACGTTATAGATGGCTAAAAAAGCGAGTTAGTTTGAGAATGAAGTGATGGTGTGACGTGATGCTTCGTATTTACAGAGTAACATGAGGTATTAATTACGTATTTTAGTTATTCATTGTTCATTTATTTATTTCATTCATTAAGTAGTTTGTGTATTGTCAGGTTAGACTTCTTATGTGCTAACAATACTGGGCATAACATCGATTTAAGCAGAATGAGATAGTCGAGTTCAAGTGGGATAAAAGATAATTAGCTAGACTACCACTCAAACTTCTCTCTACGGCTCAAACTGATAGGACTCCGGACCATTTTCTTCTTCTTCATACTCCTGGTCGGTGGAAAGCCCAAAGCATTCCGGAGTGGAGATGTCCTCCACCTCGAAGAAGCCATTGACTGATATCACCGAATTAGTCCAAGTTTACATAGCTGCAGCTGCAGACTCCAAGAAACGCCCTCCAAGAAACGCCCTCCAAGAAACGCCCCTCACTACAAGAAACGCCCCTTCAGCTAATTAGCTATGTGAACGTAGTTGAACGTCAAAAAAAAAAACGAGGGAATTTAGCCTACGTTATCATAGCAACGTGTGACGCCCCTTCCCCACCAGACGCGCAAGCGTACAGACGCTTATTGCGCGTGCAGATTTGAGCAGAACGTTCCCCACCAGACGCGCAAGAGCACAGACGCTTTTTGCTTTTTCGGAGCGTATTCCGTGAACGACAGAGACGCGATGTACAAACAAACAATACATTCCGGATTTGTGAGCTTCGCTAAATAATGGTTAAGTAAATACTGCTATTACATATGTCTTACTGCTTAAAAGCTAAATTTAGCAATGTAAAGCTAAATGTAGCAAACAAGACAATGCCTCCTTTATAAAGTTCGCTTTTATTTATTTGGGACAGTAATCAACATGTTCTAAACATTTAATTATATCAGAATTAGCAGCTATTCTGTAGTACCTTAAATCGATACAGTGATATCAGAACAATAAAAACAGAATAGAATATAGAATAGAATAACGTTTATTTCCCTTTCGGGAAGTAAGCATAGTCTTCATTAATGGAACAAATATGTATCCTATAATAAAGAAAAAGCATTATAAAAACGGTAATAACTGGTTATATGTAAAATGTATGACTTGATATAACTTCATTCATCCCACAATGGTCATTGTCTCTGTTCCCTTTTTTATGAGAGCCTATATTAAAATATAATATGTATTAAAATAATGAATAACAATAGTAAAACTATTAGTAGGTTGAAAAACATTAATATGTGGTCATATGATGCAGATATTGTACATATACAATGTATTTCTATGAGATTGCGCATGCGAACGCCCAGAAAATTCCTCCCCAAGCGGAAAAATCAGCTCCACGTCCACGAGCCGTCCGCCCGCCAGCCGTGCGCGCGCGGCCGGTGAGAACCACAGCAATTCGTTAACATATAGGAGCGGAAGTGAAGCGCACCAGTGCGCGTGTGCGTGCGCTTGCGCTTGCGCGTCTGGTGGGGAACGGGCGTGAACGTGTGTTAACGTAAGTTAGTTTTCTGACTCTCTTTAGTTTATCTAGCAAGTGATCATCCATGTAACTAGCTAGGTATAGCACATTCAGTTCCAGAAGGGAACTAACTGACGTAGTTACTTCAGCTGCTTATTGTCAGAGAGCAATGCAGGGCAACGTTAATGTTAAATGATGTCATGCTGTAGGCCTATCTGTGTGGAATTGTGTATTTTTGTAAGCGGCTCAGTCGACTGAGGTCATTAGACTACGTAAAGTATGCCGTTACCAGCCTATTCGTTAATTTTCAGCAATGCCACTTATACTTGCAATTATTATGAAATACAAAGTTTGTTCAGAAACACGTCTAATCCAGTGCTGAAACTAGCTACTAAAGTGATGTGTCAAACTAAAGAATGTTGTGCTATCAGTCAGACACCATCTGCCAATCACAACTTGTTCTTCCCTGCGGAGAGGGGTACCCTAAATTACCCCAGACCTTATCAGAATGCCCATTTGTATTATTGATAGAAGCATGGCGCAAATAATCAGAAATAGCTTTACTTTTCATGATGTGATATAGGCCAACTACACTACAATAATGACATTCCTGGTTAGTTAAACTAAGAGTAAGATTTTCAATTAAAATTATTAATTTATAATCCACCAGGCAATAGCCTACATTTTAGATTAACGTTAGCTACATACATTCTGCAAATTTCTCATTGTGTAGATAACGTTATTTAATGACGGTTTTAGGACGAAATAAGAAATATATATATATATACAGTATATATATATATATATATATATATGTTTCACGGAACATTTTAGTTGGGCTATTCGTTTTTCACGATCAGCTTTAAAACAGTACAGTGAGATTTACTATTTACTATTACTATTAACCACGAGAATTAGGTTACCTATTGTCTCCCAGCACAGTCTCAAGAGCGTGGAGGAGATATTAAACGAGGAGTTGATTAAGTGTTCCCTTAATTTCTTTAAGCAGTGTATATATATACTATATGGCCAAAAGTATGTGGACACCCCTACTAAGTATTGAGTTCAGGTGTTTCAGCCTCCCCCACTGCTAAGAGGTACATAAAATCAAGCACATAGCCATGAAATCTCCATAGATAAACATTGGCATTAGAATGAGTCGTACTGAAGAGCTTAGTGACTTTAAACATGGCACTGTCATAGGATACCACCTAGAAAAGGTTTTATAATTTCTAAACCGTTCATCCGATATGGATGGAAATACCCTCAAATTAAAGCTGACAGTCTGCACTTCAACCTCATTGTCATTGTATCCTTTCAAACTCAAAGTGCTAGAGTACGGAATAGAAATAACGAGACAACTGATATTTTGCAGTGGTCTCTTAATTTTTTCCAGAGCTATATACAGGTGCAGCTCAAAAAATTAGAATATCGTGAAAAAGTTCAATATTTTTTGTCACTCATTTCAGAAAGTGAAACTCATATATTATATAGATTCATTACACATAGTGAAATATTTCAAGCCTTTATTTCTTGTAATTTTGATGATTATGGCTTACAGCTAATGAAACCCAAAATTCAGTGTCTCAGAAAATTAGAATATTTTGCTTTAACATATTTTTAAAGTATCATATTTAATATTTGGTCGCATATCCTTTGCATGCTGTTACTTCCTGAAGTCTGTGACCAATCAACATCAAAAGACTCTCAATATCTTATTTTCAGGTACTGTTACAAGCGATACTATAACCTCTCTGCATTTGAACTGATCGCTATGAGAATTGGGGGGTAAGACTAGATTCAGCTGTAAATTACGCTGGTACAGTATGGAACACATGACTGGCGAAATGGCTGTACGTCATCAAGGGTCTAAGGCAGGGGTCCTCAATCTTATCCTGAAAGGGCCGGTGTGGGTGCAGGCTTTTGTTCCAACCAAGCAGTTACACACCTGATTCTACTAATCAACCACCTGACTCTTCACTAAGGACCTTGATTAGTAGAATCAGGTGTGTAACTGCTTGGTTGGAACAAAAGCCTGCACCCACACCGGCCCTTTCTGGATAAGATTGAGGACCTCTGGGTCTAAGGTATCAAACGAGCCCCAAACCATCACTCTGCGGCCAGATATGGAGTAGATGTGGATGGATCCCTTTAAGGGTTGTTTCTTCTGACTTTTTCCCCCATAGAGTTCTATAGGAAAATGAGTCAGGAGAAATAACCCTTGCAGTGATCCATCCACATCTACTCCGTATCTGGCAACAGAGTGATGGTTTGGGGCTCGTTCGATAGCTCAGACCCTTGATGACTTACAGCCATTTAGCCAGCCATGTGTTCCATACTGTACCAGTGTAATTTACAGCTGAGAAACCGTTGAGAGGTAAACGGGTGGGGTCCGCGCAGTCCGCCCGGAGGATTCAACTCGGCGGGCCAGGTCGGCCGGGGCCGTGCAGATCCCCTCGCGGGACTGCCCCCCGGCCGGACCAGTCCCCCGCCGAGCGCATTTTCTCTGCGGTGGTGCGCCGCGACCGGCTCTTGGTCGGCTTGGAAGGGTTCGAGGGGAAGGTGGCTCGTCGCTCCGGCGTCGAGTGTTACAGCCCCTCTCACCACGACCTCGCCGCTTCCCCCAGGGCCGAAGGAGACAACCGCTGTCGCACCTTCCTGGCGACCCCCTCCCAGCCCCGTCTCCCCGCCCTCTTTGGAGGGCGGGTGCGGCGGGTGCGGCGGGGTGGCGGCAGGGGCCACTGCTCGGGATGGGGCCCCCCGCCTCCGACGCGACTGTCGACCGGATCGGACTGTCCTCAGTGCGTACCTGACCCGTGTCGCGCCGCCGGGCGGGGACCGGCCCACGCACGGGCGCCAGGGGTCTGCGGCAATGTCGGCAACCCACCCGACCCGTCTTGAAACACGGACCAAGGAGTCTAACGCGCGCGTGAGTCAGAGGGCCTCCAAGCGAAACTCCGTGGCGCAATAAAAGTGAGGGCCGGTTATAGTGAGGGCCGGTTATATGTTATAGTCTATGTCTAGTGAATATCAGAATATTTTACTGTGGGGATTTTTAATAATTAAGCGTCAAATTGGTACCGTTTGCTATGTGACTTGGGAAAACCGCGATGGGTACCACATTGGAAGTCCTATAACTTGATTACATTTAGCAAATTTTCTAAATGATTTAAAAATAACATGTAACCCGAGTGTTACTCAAGGTTATTCATTTACCATATCTAAAAGATGCAGTAGCAATAAATAGGTAATAAATAGGATTAAATAGGTACGGTAAATAAATATGTAATAAATAGGATTAAATAGGTAAGGTAAAAAGTGCTTTGTTCAAAATAGTGCTTACTCTTTAAGATTTCATTTTATTTCATGTCTAAGTACCATTAAAAAACAGAGTTGTATGTGTTTGAATGTATCTGACTGATGAGCAGTTAGTGTTCTGATTGGTGAAGTAAGAGAACCTGGACTTTCCATTGGCTGGAAAGGACGTACAAACGCGAAACCGAGAGGAGGAGAGAGAGAGAAGCGTGGGGTGTTCACTGTGATAGAAAATGCATAACCAGTTTTTGCTTTAAAAAGAATATTACGGGGTTTTACATCCACAACTGCTATCATTCAGTGCAAGAGATTATTTGTTAATGCGGGAGTGTAGTTCCGTCGAGGTAGTAAGCCTTCCTGTGATGATTTTCTTTGTTATCAGCGCTAGGAAAGTGCAGCCCTCGCAGTAGAGGGAGACTAACCTATGCTAGTTAGTGAGATGACGAAGCATCTGCTAGCATTGTAGCGTTTGTGCTTCCAGCAGGCAGTCTGCAGTTAGCATAGAGACAAACACTCCGTTTAGATTTAGTCCACAGCTTCTCAGTTAGCGCCGAAGGCTCCCTGGAATGCCTGAGTTTCCACTGAGTAGCCATCGAGAGAGCTACGCACCGGATAGCACCACTAGCGACCAGGGGAAAGCAGTGGTTCCTCCGGCTACATGGGAGAAGAGCCGCAGGCCGTTTGAAGTGTCCATTGCTTGGAGAAGTTACACGTTCATTAATCAAAGGTTTGATACCCATGGGACTGTGAATACAGGGAATTCAGCATTCCACTCAAGCTATACCAGGCCTGCAACGTTTGTTTTGTTTCTTGTTATGCAGCCGGCTTTTGTATTTTATTTTCTATATAATGTGCTAGTTCACTGTACATACACAGTAGCCTAATTGAAAGTGGCCACTTATAGTGAATGTTTAAAAGGTGATTTTTTGGTATAATATTAGCAAGTTGTGTATTTGCCTATTGTGTTGAATAAGGGGGTGTAGGGCCCTACCTAGTGACAAATTGGTATTGTTTTATCTGTTTTATTATTATTTCATGCTAAAAGAGGGGCACTATTTCTAGCTTGTCTCTTAAATAGTGCTAGACACTCCTTAGTTACATTTTGAGATATTTCAACTCGTTTGTGTAATAAATACTTTATTATTCAGCTGATTGTTCTCCACTCACTGTTTAGGTTTAAGTCATAGGAAACCAAGCTTTTAATATAGTTTTAAGAACCCGAGTTTAGTCCTCTTCATAACCAGGACGGTGATAGTAGGGCTACATAAAATGGCGACGAGGATGGGATTTTTACTTTAATGTCACACTGTTTTCACACTTTATTTTCAGATTGCAGTATAATTAATAATTACAGTGAGTGGAGTAGTTATAATTAAAGTAAACTAGGATAGAAGAAAAAATTACAGTAGCTGATTGTGAATAGTAGCTTATCATGACACTAATTCTTAACTGGTGTAAGGGGGAGGGTATAGATCCCAACCACGCCCTAATAGTACATCATGTCCCAGAGGACATGGAAGCCGAAATTATAGAGGAAACCCTTAACACTATTAAACGACTAGGTTGTGTCAAAGTAAAAGGCCGGATTTTTGATTCTCAAACAAGGGGTCTCATGGTGTTATGTGTTTGTAGTGCACGAGTAGACACCACAGCCATTCCCATGAGAGTAATGCCAGTCCGTGGAGGCGACTCTTGGTCTCTGAGTACACCAGATCAGACCGGTAATGGTGGTGGACCGCCAGAGCCCACTCCCCTAGATCCTCAGATAGCAGTTCTCTTGAAAACTGTTGGGGATATACTGGGAAAAGTGCCCAAACCAGTTCCGTCAGAGAATACAGCTTTCCGACGTTTGCGTGGTTTCTCTGGTAGTACTCCCACTCCGTCAGGAGAAGAAACTTTAGACACTTGGCTTATGCAGGCCCGCCTAATGGTTGATGAGTGTGAGTGCTCAGAGAGTGAAAAGCGAAAACGCATCATTGAGAGCTTAAAAGGCCCTGCACTAGAAATAGCTCAAGCAGTCAGGTCCAGTGACCCACAAGCCGCACCCAACGATTACCTGGGGGCGTTGGAAAGAGCGTTCGGGTCCTCTGAGTCTGGGGAAGACTTGTACTATGCCTTCAGAGCTCTACGTCAAAAGGTGGGGGAGAGGCTCTCTGATTTTTTGCGCCGCCTAGAACACGCTCTGACCAAAGTAGTTCGCAGGGGAGGAGTAACTGCAGAGCAAAGAGATCGCATTAGGATAGAACAACTTCTGCGTGGGGCTGTTGAATCTGACTTAATGCTGGTGCAGCTAAGGCTTCGTGAAAGAAAAATTAGTCCTCCTTCGTTTCTCCAGCTGTTAACCGAGATCCGAGAAGAAGAAGACCAACAGTCAGTGAGACAGAAGGTTAGTCCAGCGACGGCTAAACCGATGGTACGTCAGGTGCGTACTACAGAAGAGGATGACGTCTGTCCCACTGAGGCAGTTAAGTTGAGACATAACTTAGACAAGCTCAGAGTAATTGTGGCCAAATTAACTGCCAAAGAGGCAAAATTGTCCCCAACTCCTCAGGAAGCAGATACCCTTGTCGTTCACAGAGGCAGTGTAAACGACAGCGAGGTTGAAACAGGAGCATTACAGAGACAGGTAAACGACTTACAACAACAGCTTCAGATAATGGCAGTTAGTCATCGGGTTTCTGGACCGTCCAATACCACTGTTTGGAGAAACAGAGAGGCAGATAGTCGTGGCCCAGGCAGTAATCGAGGCCCTAGTCGAGGCAGTGGCAGTGATAAAGGAGCTCCGGTTGAGGGTTCGGGAGAATACTTCTGTTATCGGTGCGGGGAAGATGGCCATGTGGCTACGCGTTGTAGTGCCCCAGAAGATTCAGGAAAGGTTATCTCCCGTTTAATTCGTTCATTGAGGAAACAGAAGGGAGAGAGCAGGGAGGCCTCTTCTAGCTCATCAGGAGCCAAGGACACACATTGCATTGTGAAGAAGAGTAATATACAGGTCTCCCACCCCACCAAGCTGCCAGAAGGATTGATTGGAAAACCCTCTCTTAGTCCAGTAAAGATAGAAGGACAGTGGTGCAACGCCCTGATGGATAGTGGCTCCACTGTCTCCATCGTTTTTGAAAAATGGTATCGTGACCATCTAACACACGTTACCATTCATCCGATATCCAGCTTATGCATATGGGGTTTGAGTGACACTAGGTACAGGGGATATGTTGCGATTAATGTGGAGTTTCCAGATGATGGAAAGACGGTGAATACACATACGGTACTAGCTTTAGTGTGTCCGGACTCTCAAGGACCGGATCAGGTGCCGGTGATTATCGGGACAAATGCTAGATGTTTTCACCATGGTTCAGTGCCAACTCAGAATGCATCCAGTCACCAGCAAGCATTTTCCTTGAATGTGAACGCCAAATTATCCAAACCACGCCAGATGCAAGCCCCTGACTCCCATCCTGAGTGCAGTGTGGGACAAGTGAGGTGGATTGGGCCGGGGCCACTTAAGTTGACACCAGGAGAGGCCCGACTTGCTGTTGGGAAAGCCACCATCAGAGAGCCCGGAAAACCAGGCATATTACTGCTTGACAGCTCCAGTGCTCTTCCCCAGGGAGTGGCGTCACCACCGTGTGTAATGCTCCCCTCAGAACTCAACATGGACCATTGCACAGTGCTGTTACAAAATGTCACCCTGAAGGAGCGGTCCATCCCGAAGGGAACAGTCATTGCTCAGATTCACAAAGCAGATGTGGTGACAAATATCCCCACGAGTAATAACACTGATAGTAGCATTGATCCGGAGCGGTTTGATTTTGGGAAGTCGGTGCTACCGCAGTCATGGAAGAATAGACTGGCCCAGAAATTGTCAGAGAGGACAATTGTTTTCTCTGTGGAAGAATGGGATGTTGGTTTGGCTAAAGGGGTTGAACACAGCATTAGACTTAGCGACACTCGACCATTTCGTGAGCGGTCGAGGCGCATTGCTCCAGCTGATATTGATGACATAAGGCGCCATTTGCAAGGGTTGCTAGCGGCAGGGATAATTAAAGAGTCTCGTAGCCCTTATGCATCACCTATTGTGGTGGCAAGGAAGAAAAATGGCAAGGTGCGCATGTGTATCGATTATCGCACTCTCAATGCGAGAACCACTCCAGATCAGTACACGGTCCCAAGGATCGATGACGCTCTAGATTGCCTAACTGGAAGTCGGTGGTTTTCAGTGTTAGATCTGAGGAGTGGATATTATCAAATCCCAATGTTGGAGGAAGACAAGGAAAAGACGGCATTCATTTGCCCCCTGGGGTTTTACCAATTCGAGAGAATGCCCCAGGGCATCACAGGGGCCCCTGCAACTTTTCAAAGATTAATGGAGAAGGCAGTGGGGGATATGAACTTGCTGCAATGCCTTGTCTATCTAGATGATATAATAGTGTTTAGTCGTACACTCGAAGAGCACGAAGAGCGTTTGCTCAAAGTTTTGGATCGGCTAGAGGAATTCGGATTGAAGGTGTCGATCGATAAATGCCAATTTTTCCAGACACAGGTCAAGTATGTTGGACACATTGTGTCAGAAGCTGGGGTATCTACTGACCCCGACAAAGTTAAGGCCGTGGCACAGTGGACCGCTCCGACCAACCTGAAAGCCTTACAGTCCTTTTTAGGATTTTGTGGCTATTATAGGCGCTTTATTGGTAATTACTCCTCTATTGTCCGTCCTTTGACTGATTTGACAAGGGGTTATGCACCACCACAGAAAGGCCGCCCACCTAAGTCAAATCAGAGCAAACAGTACTTGAGTAAGTCTGAACCGTTTGGGCACAGGTGGACTCCTGCTTGTGATGAGGCTTTTAAAAAAATAAAAGCTTGCCTGACCAACGCCCCAGTGTTAGCATTTGCAGACCCAGCCAAGCCTTACGTATTACACGTAGATGCAAGTTTCGATGGCCTGGGAGCGGTGCTAAACCAGGAGTACCCAGAGGGATTTCGTCCAGTGGCTTTCGCAAGTAGAAAGCTCAGTCCTGCAGAGAGAAATTATCCGGTCCACCAACTTGAATTCTTAGCTTTGAAGTGGGCCGTAGTGGACAAATTTCATGACTATCTGTACGGGGCACACTTCACCGTAAGAACTGACAATAACCCTCTAACGTATGTCTTGTCCACTGCCAAACTAAGTGCATGTGGCCATAGATGGTTGGCTGCACTGTCAACGTATGATTTTGGGATTCAATACCGACCAGGACGAGAAAATATTGACGCTGACCTCTTATCCCGAAATGTTGCCGATGAGGAAGAGGGGTGGATACCACCCGCCGGAGTGAAAGCAGTATGCAAACAAGTCAGGGTGCCTAAGCCAAATGGGGTAACTATAGGATGTATAGACCAATTGGGGGCATCACTGCAATGCATTCCGGACATTTATGCCTATTCTGCATGGGTGCAAGGCCGTTTTTCCGACTCGTTTGGAGTGGAGGAGTTACGAGTAGCGCAAGACCAGGACGAGCTAATCTGTAAAGTGAAACAGGGCATGGAACATGGCCAGGTGCTGGCAACATCTCCCAAGGACCATCCAGATTTGCATCTGCTACAGAAGGAGAGGCCGCGTTTAGTACTAAGCAATAGGCTCCTTTTCCGGAAAACCAACAGAGTGTCAGGAAAGGAGACCTTGCAGTTGGTTCTTCCTAAACTATTGCGTCCCCGGGTGTTGAAGTCTCTACATGATGAATGTGGACACTTGGGGATTGAGCGCACAATTGAATTGGTAAGAGACCGATTTTATTGGCCCAAAATGGCAGCCGAGGTTACAAATTACATAAAAACCTGTGGGAGATGTGTTGCCCAGAAAACGCTTCCACACAGAGCAGCACCCCTTAACCAACTTACCAGTAGTGGCCCACTTGATTTGGTGAGCATTGACTTTCTGTCAATTGAGCCAGATTCGCGTGGCATCTCCAATGTTTTAGTTGTGACAGATCACTATACACGGTACGCTCAGGCTTACCCCACTAGAGATCAAAAAGCACCAACAGTAGCTAAAGTACTAGTAGAAAAGTTCTTTGTCCACTATGGCTTGCCTGCCCGAATCCATTCGGATCAAGGGCGAGACTTTGAAAGCCGGCTGATAAAGGAACTTCTGCGTGTCTTGGGGATACAGAAATCAAGAACCACACCTTATCACCCCCAAGGAGATCCACAGCCTGAGCGGTTTAACCGCACTCTGTTGTCCATGTTAGGCACTTTAGACCCAGACAAAAAACAGCGTTGGAGTCAGCAGGTTGCCCAACTTGTGCATGCTTATAATTGCACTCGTAATGATGCAACCGGCTACTCCCCGTATTTCCTTATGTTCGGCAGGGAGGCCCGGCTGCCTGTGGACGTGTGTTTCAGTGCTGTGTTGGACAAGGAAGAAGAGATGTCCCATCAGCGATTTGTGGAGACCCTGCGAAGAGATTTGAAGAATGCTTACCAGAGTGCCGTGGCAGCTTCGGATAAGAATCACCAACGAAACAAAAGGGCTTATGACCTCAGGGTCCTTCCACAGCTGTTAGAGGAGGGCGATAGAGTGCTTGTTCGTGCGCTGGGGGGGACTGGTAAACAAAAGTTGAAAGATAAGTGGAACTCTCTCCCATATATAGTCATGGAAAAGCTTCAAAATTTGCCGGTCTATCGCGTGAAACCTGAGAATGGGAGAGGAGTGTTGAAGACTTTACACCGAGACCACTTGTTGCCCATAGGGTACCTGGTGAGGCTACCCGAGCCTTCTGCTGATGGGGTGTTTCCCCCCTCTGCAGCCACCAGAACTGCAAAGACACAAAGTCGACAGAGATTGAGAGACCAAGAAGACTTAGCGGGGGCTTCTGATCAAGAGTCCTATTCTTCTGATGAGGAGGAGTGTTACTATGCACAGGGGCCACCTGTGACTGAGAACCTCCATCAAAGACCTACTAGTCCACGGACCCCTGCAGAGTCAAACAGCGACAATGCAGACGAAGAGCCTATAGAGGATGCGGAAAATGATTCCGCAGGAGAGGATTCCATTGAGTTTCGCCAGGACCCTCAAGCTCAGGCGGCAAGCTCTCAGGATGATGCAGAAAGCATTTCTAGTTGTAGTGAGCCTTGCAGGGACACTGTGGAAAATGTTGCTCCTAGAGAGAGGCGAATGATCAAGCCAGTACTCAAGTTCAGTTATGATGAATTGGGAAAACCGTCGGACCATCCAGTGGTCATACAGCACAGAGGTATGAAGATATCTATCTCAAAAGATCCAAAGGACACCCTGGCTGAATGTTTGACCATTCAGATCATGCCCAGCCCCAGTTGTCACTTACAGTCTGATGAGGACATTCAGACGTTTAGAAAGGGGGGAGTGTAACCCGAGTGTTACTCAAGGTTATTCATTTACCATATCTAAAAGATGCAGTAGCAATAAATAGGTAATAAATAGGATTAAATAGGTACGGTAAATAAATATGTAATAAATAGGATTAAATAGGTAAGGTAAAAAGTGCTTTGTTCAAAATAGTGCTTACTCTTTAAGATTTCATTTTATTTCATGTCTAAGTACCATTAAAAAACAGAGTTGTATGTGTTTGAATGTATCTGACTGATGAGCAGTTAGTGTTCTGATTGGTGAAGTAAGTGAACCTGGACTTTCCATTGGCTGGAAAGGACGTACAAACGCGAAACCGAGAGGAGGAGAGAGAGAGAAGCGTGGGGTGTTCACTGTGATAGAAAATGCATAACCAGTTTTTGCTTTAAAAATAATATTACGGGGTTTTACATCCACAACTGCTATCATTCAGTGCAAGAGATTATTTGTTAATGCGGGAGTGTAGTTCCGTCGAGGTAGTAAGCCTTCCTGTGATGATTTTCTTTGTTATCAGCGCTAGGAAAGTGCAGCCCTCGCAGTAGAGGGAGACTAACCTATGCTAGTTAGTGAGATGACGAAGCATCTGCTAGCATTGTAGCGTTTGTGCTTCCAGCAGGCAGTCTGCAGTTAGCATAGAGACAAACACTCCGTTTAGATTTAGTCCACAGCTTCTCAGTTAGCGCCGAAGGCTCCCTGGAACGCCTGAGTTTCCACTGAGTAGCCATCGAGAGAGCTACGCACCGGATAGCACCACTAGCGACCAGGGGAAAGCAGTGGTTCCTCCGGCTACGTGGGAGAAGAGCTGCGGGCCGTTTGAAGTGTCCATTGCTTGGAGAAGTTACACGTTCATTAATCAAAGGTTTGATACCCATGGGACTGTGAATACAGGGAATTCAGCATTCCACTCAAGCTATACCAGGCCTGCAACGTTTGTTTTGTTTCTTGTTATGCAGCCGGCTTTTGTATTTTATTTTCTATATAATGTGCTAGTTCACTGTACATACACAGTAGCCTAATTGAAAGTGGCCACTTATAGTGAATGTTTAAAAGGTGATTTTTTGGTATAATATTAGCAAGTTGTGTATTTGCCTATTGTGTTGAATAAGGGGGTGTAGGGCCCTACCTAGTGACAAATTGGTATTGTTTTATCTGTTTTATTATTATTTCATGCTAAAAGAGGGGCACTATTTCTAGCTTGTCTCTTAAATAGTGCTAGGCACTCCTTAGTTACATTTTGAGATATTTCAACTCGTTTGTGTAATAAATACTTTATTATTCAGCTGATTGTTCTCCACTCACTGTTTAGGTTTAAGTCATAGGAAACCAAGCTTTTAATATAGTTTTAAGAACCCGAGTTTAGTCCTCTTCATAACCAGGACGGTGATAGTAGGGCTACAAACATTAATTCCCAAAGAGGGGAATAATGGACATAAAAAACGATTTATCTCAGCTAGCAAGGTCCATGTGCATAGCCATTGTGTGTGCATGCTACGTCTTAACGCAGTTATTCTTTTTATTAACACGTTAAACATTTTGCATTAATCAATGTGTTAACAAGCCTAATATTTATATTTACTTATTGTGGTCCCCCGAAGAGGGGGGGTGGTGGTGGGCTAATTAAAAAAATATATATTATTCATTGCGCTTTACAAATTAGCTAATTTATTTTGCATTAATCGCTGGTGTTAACGAGTTAATTTTGACAGGCCTAATATTTATATTTACTTATTGTGGTCCCCCGAAGAGGGGGGGTGGTGGTGGGCTAATTAAAAAATATTTATATTATTCATTGCGCTTTACAAATTAGCTAATTTATTTTGCATTAATCACAGGTGTTAACGAGTTAATTTTGACAGGCCTAATATTTATATTTACTTATTGTGGTCCCCCGAAGAGGGGGGGTGGTGGTGGGCTAATTAAAAAATATTTATATTATTCATTGCGCTTTACAAATTAGCTCATTTATTTTGCATTAATCACAGGTGTTAACGAGTTAATTTTGACAGGCCTAATATTTATATTTACTTATTGTGGTCCCCCAAAGAAGGGGGTGCAGCCAGTAAAAAAATGAATCGATAAATAAAATGTACTCCTCTAACAGCAGAGGTTCGCAGCAAAAATAACATTTTCATTTTCGTCAATGCATTTTTACTGTTGTATTTTTGCAATCATGGACGAGGGGGATCGTGGAGGGACGGATTTGCAATCGCGGACCGGGGTACGAGCGATCACGGACGGGCAGATTTGCAATCACGGATCGAGGATTTGCGATCGTAGGTAAGGCTTTACACACTTTGACCCGGCATTTCACTATGGCAATTATTTTTGAAAGATTATTTTTGCCCGCCAGACAGAGAGTGGTGGCTGGCAAATATTTGTTTTTCTTAAAGCTGTAGTCTAGTTTATAAATTCAGACAAACATGAATACTGTAATTGGGACGGATATGTCTACCACTAGGGTGCCAACGTGGATGGGGTTAAAGCTTTTATCTTTTCAGAAGTTAGGGCTTCAAAGGTCATTCAAAATTGGCCCTAGTGAGCAACGGCACAACAGCGGCTCCCAGCCCAACCAGAAAATGAGCTTCAAAATGAAAGCCTCTTCTTGGCCCCTTGTATTCACTTCACTGAGCCCGCGTTACCTGTCAAACAGGCAACAGAGGTGCTGCGTGCAATTACTGCGCCCAGGCAGTGGTGGTTCAACAAGAAGAAAATAGTTAATAAAGGGTATGTATCTGCTTCGAAAATTACAATGTCTCATTTTACCTTGTTATTTCTACACCTGGTAAATACACAAGTCACAACATGTAAATAAGAAAGTTTTGGTGTTGTTGGAAAGTGTATTTCGTCACTTTTGAGGGAGCTAGGCTAACTGGACTAACCCACTTCCAGTGACTGCGGCTAAGCTAGGCTAATGGTGCGGGTCTATGCTTCCTACTGCACGCACAGAGAAGAAAAATGGTATCAATCTTCTTGTTTGACTCTGGGGAAGATGGCAAATAAGCCAATTTCCCAAAAAATTGGCGTGTTCCTTTAAGTATGTTATCTGGCTTGTGACATTTTTCACGGTTATTTTCCATGCTCCGCGCTTAATCGCTAGCCTGGTCTGTTTAATTTTTAATTCGTTTTTTTAGGCATACTTCTGGATAGGCTATTCTCATCTTGATTTTTTCACGGTAGGTTAATACTTTATGAAGGACTTCCTATTAACATTAGCATTTGATCAGTGCAGGTGTAAAGAGCTGGATGGCAATGAAATAACATGCAAGTAGAATATAGCCTAGGCATTTCAAATAAAATCGGCATTCGCAATTTTAATTTTTCAATGTAACAATGAAGTCGATAGCCAATTAAAGTAATTAGGGGTAGGTAGGCCTAACAAAGTTACGTTTGTAAAAGGTGACCGTGGATGCAACTAAAAGCGAAAACCGAAACCAGGATGAAAATCAATGACCGCCCCTGCAGTGTTCACCTTTAGGAAGAGTAGGCCTATTTGGCTCGTACAATTCTTCAAGTACGGCTATGCCTGTCTGGGATTGTGGAAAATCTCTGCATTTAAGAATTCTTCCTGGGGGAACCATTACATGTAGGCCGAGAGGTTTATAACATGATTATTTGATTGAGCGGTTGCATGCAACTAAAACTGCACCTCCATTTGACCTTAATGTCAGTGTCGGCATGGGGAAAAAAAGCACACTTCTACTTAAAAAGCGAAGTAGCATTTTAATCGCTTGCTACAGGCAGCCTATGCTATTCTTTAAATAGTCTACAATGGTAGTTCTGTTGGCTACTGTAACCTATTTATATTCGGCTGATAGCCTACTTCGATTAGGTAGCTAAGGAGCGTGACAGTAGTGTAACCGTGCGAATTGAGTCTGAGAATTATCATTTTATTGATGAAGGTGTACGCATAACAAAATAACGTTAATGCAGAAAGCCGTGACATTCCTGAGAGGTTGATCGATGCGATTCTTCGGTTGCCGTGAGCTGGCATTTAGGGGAATAACGAGTGAAAATTGGGATAACAGAGCAGGGAGTTGACTGAGCTTCCTTCCCGCTATGATGACGTTCAGGCTGCATGCTTAAAGTCGCCCTCTATGTTCTCCGGGATGTCAAATGGCCTATTCGCACTGGACTAGGGCATTGGGCTACCTGGTGACCTCATGATTTAGGAATTATCCCCCGAGAGTTTCATGTGGCGCATTCGCACGGGATAAACACAGTAAGTATTTCACTCAAATTTACTTATGAAATTCCAGGGATTATCAACGGGTACGAATGAAATGCAACATTTCTATAGGCTACTTCCATATCCTCAGTTTTTCTGCACATGTGCACATCATATGCAAATTGGTGTGTTCAAGTTGGCTACAGAGTGGAGTAGGATACAATTCCTTTCATGTCAGTCGCGTTAAATTCAGCAGTAACATTTAAATACTTTTGGTATAAGAATCGCACCCAAAATGTCAGAATTAGCTATAATAATTTCCACCGCAGCCTCCATAAATCTCAACTTGGAAAGATGAAAAAAGCGGAGGGGAAAACAAGGAATTCTTGCTGGGGGGAAAAAATATCACCCCAAATTACTGAGATGCCGATTCACACAGGACTCATATTATCAGATGACCTGTTTTGTGCGAAATATGGTAGGTAATTTACCGTGGGGAATTTTGACTTTACAAATTACGGAAATGAAGATTCGCTCGGGATTAAGATCACAGACGACCTCCGCAAATCACATGAGGTCCCCAGGTAATACTACTCCAGTGAATTCGGCATAAAACTATTCAAAATGATCTGAACGAAGCTATTTCAGCTATGGTGCAGTTTGAGTATTTATCTATTTAATATGCATGGGTAATTAAATAATTTGGCTGCTAATAAATGAGTGTGTACATAACTACTTGTCATTGTTGAAATTTGATTTCTTCTATATCAGACAAGAAATATATAGTAATGTTTTCTTTACCTTGACATGTTTCGACGGAGAAACTTCCGTCTTCCTCAGAAGTGTCACATGATGGTAGTGTGACGTGTCATTATCAGCTGATGTTACTGAGGCGTGACCGCACTGTCAGTTTTGACAGAGCGGTCACGCCTCCTGCTGTCTGGTCGCTCCTTTAGGACGGTGCTCCAGGTATGAGACAGCATGTACGCCCCCTCGTCCCGGTTCATCGTCCTTTGGGCTCGCTTCCGGATTTCTATCGCTTCCATGATCCAGCGTTGGTATCTGTTGTCCTCGGTGCGGATGACTTTGGCCTTGCCTTTCGTGCAATAAAATTTACATTGGAGAAACAGGAAGATGTTTTAGCACACGGCAAAAAGAACACAAAAAGGAATGTGAAAAAGAAACAGAGAAAAGACAGACGAGATCAATAAAAGACAAGGCACAACAAGAGAACCTTAAATCAGCCATCACGGATCATTGGAAAAGGGAAAATCACATTATGGACTGGGACAAGGCCAAAGTCATCCGCACCGAGGACAACAGATACCAACGCTGGATCATGGAAGCGATAGAAATCCGGAAGCGAGCCCAAAGGACGATGAACCGGGACGAGGGGGCGTACATGCTGTCTCATACCTGGAGCACCGTCCTAAAGGAGCGACCAGACAGCAGGAGGCGTGACCGCTCTGTCAAAACTGACAGTGCGGTCACGCCTCAGTAACATCAGCTGATAATGACACGTCACACTACCATCATGTGACACTTCTGAGGAAGACGGAAGTTTCTCCGTCGAAACATGTCAAGGTAAAGAAAACATTACTATATATTTCTTGTCTGATATAGAAGAAATCAAATTTCAATTATAAACTTAGAGACATAATGAATCTCATTGGACTACTTGTCATTGTATTCCATCTGGTGTTATTCATTTGAGAGAAGGCAGCTCAATTTAAATGGTACAGCCATAGTGCTCTTTTCTGCCTATAGCTGATCAGTTGATGTGGTCAGTGTTAAACAACTCAAAAATGGCCTAGCTCAACAGGTAAAGCAGGGGTTCAATTTTCACAGGGAGAAAAAAAATTGTGTGTTTGCTTCACCAAAAATTTTGGTCAGCAGCTGCCACTGGTGTGAGCATATAGAACATTAAGGTAGGACCACCAAATGATAACTCATTCATTTATTTCAAAGTATTTTGATGTTTTTTGCTGGGGAAAAAACTGTTACCTTATCAATATTTCTCTTCACCATCCTTGTTATCAGTAAGACACCTTATCAAGATCTGAAGGTATGACCTTGTGTCCGTCATTGTGTTGAGAAGTTGAGTTTTCCCTATATCCAGATGCGACAGTGTATAGCCAGACCTGTGCATGTCACATGCCAGCAGAGGGGACCACATACAAACAACCCAATGCCATAATAACATGGAGGGTATTAACAATTAAACAATATTAAGCAACACAACCTGGGTAAAATGCTGTACATCCATCTTGCAAATTGTTGTAAGATTAATGATTGAGATTAAAGATCCAACACTGTTATTATGGCTATAGTTTGATTAGATGTGGGTGGTCTGGTCACCAGAACAAAAAAGATAAATTATACCAGCAATTAAGCAAAGAACATTTTCAGAATATTTATTTCACACAATATGGTGACATTCACAAAAGGTAAATAAACTGTAGGACTATTCCCCTCCACCACCATTTAAGCCACAATGACACCGGGTTCTTTCTGTCATTTTGTATGTTTATTGTTAAATCAGAAATATATGAAAAATGATTGGTGACAGGTAAAGGGAAGATGGCATGTTGATATTGGAATACATCTTATGCAAATACAATTCTATTTATTCATACATTACCATAACTGCCAAGGAAAATGTAATCTTTCTTGACATTGTTCCCTCAAAACACATGCCAACTCCCAGTATCCCAATGTCCCTATATGTACTATATTAGTTATTCATTCATACAAACTCAATTTATCTTGTTAAAGACA
Organism: Ilyophis sp. 1 JC-2022; assembly: GCA_022702515.1. Classification (NCBI taxonomy): domain Eukaryota; kingdom Metazoa; phylum Chordata; class Actinopteri; order Anguilliformes; family Synaphobranchidae; genus Ilyophis; species Ilyophis sp. 1 JC-2022. The sequence goes on along the minus strand of CM040402.1, from coordinate 86,739,421 downwards.
TTGGATAGCATTCAATTCAATATGTTTATTGTCAGGGTCCAAACAGACCACCTGCTGTCATGTAATTTTAATAAATCATGAACACTGACATTATGAGTAGCTGAATCATGTATGCTATGTAATGTTTTAGTGTGAAAAGAAATAACAGACTGGTCAAGTAAAGGATATATCCAGTGAACAGTGAATATTTTTTTCCTGTCTTTTGTCTCTGTACTCCAGCACTTTTGGATGTGTCCTCAGCAAGCACAAACAACACGGCTAACTCCTCCATATTTTTTTTTAAGCACTGCCGATCTCAGAAGCGTCTCCAACTGATCTGCTCAGGCGTTTGTCATTTCCGCCAGAGACAGGCAAGCCAACTGCTCACCGGTGTCTACTCGAACACGCCCAGTGTTACTGCACGAATCAGCTGACGAGTCACGTGATTTTGCAGTGTCGCGCGTGTCTGCAGTTTCCAGTTAACCAAAATGGCTTTGCAGGTCGGCTGCTCCGTGCGGTTTCTGTTAGGAGTGTTCTTTTTTGTCAGCGCGTCGTTCATCCCGTGCGATGCTCGTTTGAAATACTTCAGACATTACGGGACGCTTGATGCCGAGCGTATACTCGGAAATGGCAGCACGGAAGAGCTGTGGTTCACCCAGAGACTGGATCATTTTAACGGTGCCGACAGCCGAATTTGGAAACAGGTAAAAATAATTGCAAGTAGGCTACAGCTTGTTATGCATGCAGTATTTTTTGTAGCCAACCTGTAAGTGTAGTCTATAATTCCAAATTAACTTTATGATTATTGAGTGATACGTGTTTTGTTTTCAGAGATACTTTGTAAACGACAGCTTCTTCAGAAACGGCGGTCCGGTTTTCTTGATGATCGGTGGTGAGGGTCCAGCTAATCCCGCGTGGATGCAGTTCGGAACTTGGTTGACATATGCACAGAAACTCGGTGCCCTCTGCTTGATGCTGGAGCACCGCTTCTACGGGAAGAGCCATCCTACAGAGTAAGCCTGTTGCAGTAGCCTAACTACTCGCACGTATTAAAGTAATTTACGTTTCTCAACAAAAAAAAAAAGTTTTCAAAGATGCAGATTTATGCGTTCATTGTAATCATTTAGTTTCGACTGCAATCCGCAATTGTTTGAATACTGCTTATTTTGGTTTAACATCATCAAGTGACAACGTAGCCTACTCCGCATTCCAAAATATTTCTCTTCGGATTGCGATTCATGGTATTGGCCACTAGATGGAAGTCATATCTCAAGTCTTGCGGATGAACATTTCCTTAAATTAATTCAGAAATTTCGCTGCGATGGACGGAGAGGGTGACGTGGCCTTTGTTCAGAAATGCGGTTGATAATGGCAGTTCTTTTCTCATCAGAGATATGAGCACGGAGAACCTGCGTTACCTGAGCAGCCGCCAGGCGCTGGCCGATCTTGCGCACTTCCGCACTGTCATGGCAGAAACGCGCGGCCTGGCTAACAGCAAGTGGGTAGCGTTCGGCGGCTCATACCCCGGCTCACTGGCGGCATGGTTCCGGCTGAAGTACCCACACCTTGTCCATGCTGCAGTGGCAACCAGCGCACCTGTACATGCTGCAGTGAACTTCCCAGGTAAAGCACACTGGTTACAGGAATACAGGAACTGGTTTATTTTCTCCGCTTAATGCTGTTTGTCATTTTTACCAAATTATGAATCTCCTCTTCTCATACATCACTACCCCCACACTTCTGTTTTTATCTTTTTCGGAAGTTCCATTTTAAACTCGTTGCCGGTCACATGGAGCACATCCAGAGTGACTTAAGCATGACCGAAAACATGACGTAAAGGCTTAGGCAAAGAGCCTAATGCTAAGAGATCAGTCGCATCTGATTTTAGAATCTGTGTTTCTGCCAATCCAAGGCGGAGCTACGGCTGATCGTTGGAGTCAGTCACGGCCAATCATTGGTGTCGGTGTCACAGTCTGTCATGGAAGTCGGGACGTGAACCTACATCATGACGTCAAGTGCCTTAAGAGGGAGGGAGTTTGAGGATGTAGTGCTTTACGTACTAAATAGTAGTGATGGGAGGTTCGACTCTTTTTACTAACTCGAGTTTGTATGAGTCACTCACGAAAGAGAGTCGGGTTTTGGAGTCAATCGAGTCATCAAGTCAGTCTAACTTCCGGTTTAGCCCTCCTGAATGGGATCAAGTAATTTAATAGTGCGGCGACTAAGACTTTACAAATGTTATCGGAACGAATGGATCAAATTCTGATAGTGAAATGAGTTATTTCGTGGCGGTTGTGACGCTCAAAAAAATTATCCATCGTTTTATAGGCGCTCCTTTTCCCATGATTGTGTGCAAGAAAACTGCTTTTCGGACCTGGAAGTTGTCATTACACGGTTTGACCACTAAATAAAATTGGCTTCAATGCCCGGCGCTGTTCTGGGGGCTTGCTCCGTACTCTCACTCACGAGTTAACGAGCTCAGGGCAGGGGGCGGGTTTGCACGGCCGCGCCTATGTACTGAAAGGGTTTGAGGACGTAAGGTCAGTCGTAGCACTGGCAGTGATTAATTAGTGTTCAGTTTAGTGTTGGCATGCGCAGGTTCAGTTAGAGTAGCACACAGCGTTGTGTGTTTCTGTTCATGCTACGTTATGTGCAGCTCTGCTGATTGGGTTCATTTTTGTTCTCCAGGTTTAGGGTTTTGGTCAGAGCAGTGTTCTTTACCCCTGTCTGAAAAAGGGACAATCCAGGGTACCCGCCCCGGTTTTATTCAAACATGGGCTGCCCATTGTGGTGCCACCGGGAGTGATGACCTGAACGCCTGTGTATAGGAACCATGGTAAAACAAACCTCTACTTTTTTAATTTAATTTAAATTTATTTTTCTATCCAGAGTACCTTGAAGTGGTTCGACGCTCCCTTGCTGCTGAGAACCTGGACTGCCCTCTGCTGGTGGAAAAGGCGTCCGACACCCTGCTGGAGCTGCTGAAAAACCCAAAGACCTACGACAACATCACGAAGGACTTTAGGTATAACCCTGTCCTGCCTCACCCACGCACTTACACCCACGCACTTACACCCACGCACTTACACCCACGCACTTACACCCACCCACGCACGGAGCGGCAGTGTAGTATAATGGTTAAGGAACTGGACTTGTAACCGAAAGGTTGCAGGTTCGATTCCCAGGTAGGACACTGCCGTTGTACCCTTGAGCAAGGTACTTAACCTGAATTGCTTCAGTATATATCCAGCTGTATGAATGGATACATGTAATAAGAAGTTGTGTAAGTCGCTCTGGATAAGAGCGTCTGCTAAATGCCTATAATGTAATGTAATGTACACACACACACACACACACACACACACACACGAAACGCTGCCCTTTTTTAATTGTAATTTTTAATTTTTTTAAGTTTCCTTGCTGCCCTGTTGGCAGGGTCCCAGTGGGGGAAATGGGCACTAAGTGGACAGGTCTCTGCCAAACGCTCTCTCGCTGCTGGACGGTGCCCAGGCTCTGATTTTAAAAATAGCGCACACTTACGCTGCGGCTGTGTCCTGCCACACGTTCACTCATCATGGCCGTATGTCAGCCTTAATCAAGTGGTTGGTGCAAGGGATGGGTTTTCATTTCCGTTTGGCTGATCCTGCGCAAGGCTAATGACTGAAACGGCTAACCCAGGCATTTAGTCTGCTTACGTAATTCCAACGTTGTTCTCTGGTACATCCCTGTGGACACAGGCTGCTCTTGGGCCTGTTTGGGAAACCGGACAGTCCTTCCTGTGGCGCCCGCTCCCTAATAAACACACTGAACCAACTCCATTATCTTTAATTCTAAGGCGCCCACAGGCTGGTAAGGGGGCTATTTTGTCTGCCAGCGCATAGGGTGTGCCACACCAGGCTCACTGCCACAGAACACTTTGTTGTTCAGCCTTGTGTCCTTACTGAATGGGTCATTACATCTGCTCACCAGCAGGTGGGGCACTTGCTGGAGTTAGCAGTTGGATAGAGATTGCTCAAACTGCATGACTGTCACTTGATGCAAAAAAATAAATAAATTAAATCTTTGCCATTTGGACTAATGGATTACAAATTGTCCTGTAAATAAGTTATTTATTGGATGTCAACATCCAAAACACACACAGAATTACCTGAGCCCTAGTGTGAAGTGACATAAGCCGAGCCCATTATGTGCGTTAAAACAACATTAGTATTTTTGCCAGTGTGAGTCAGCAGTATGACTGCGTTTTCTCATTTAGAGGCGGTCTTGGCTCTGCCGTCTGGCCTGTGTACAGATGTGCGAGTGCGTAACAGTCTGCTCTCTTGGAACAGGGACGCTCTCTTGAGGCCTCTCATACCGCCCATTTTTACCCTCAAAGGCCAGAGATAAGGCTGGTATGTCTTTCAGATTTGACCGAAGCACCCAGTTGCATTACAGGCGTTTAGCTGACGCTTACCCAGAGCGACTTGCTCAACTTGCAGCATGTTTACATAGTATAATTTATTTCATTTTTACATATATACTGATGCATTTCAGGTTAAGTACCTTGCTCAAGCGTACAATGATAGTGCCCTACCTCGGAATCGAACCATGTGTATGTTGAGCATGTGTGATCTCTCCAGGTAAGTGTTTTTGAGGAATGGGTAGTCTCATTCAGCCCCCCCCCCCCCCCCATACTGTGTCAGTCAGCCATCAGACCGGGTCGGTTCTGTGATGGGCCGGGTTGCAGCATATCCCGTGGGACGGACAGACGTTTCGGGTCCTGTGATATTCGAGCGTCGGATACGCTCCAGGTTCCAGGGAATGCAGTCACTTCCAACCCGGCAGCTCCCTGGTGGCCTGTGTGGCTCGGCCGAACAAAGACCTCACACACTCCCCTTCCTCCAGGAGGCCTGAACTCCTGCTCTCCCAAAACATAGGAGGAACAAGCACCTCCTTTTAATCAGCTGCACCCCTCCTTTGTGTTCTGTGCCCTTTTGGTGCAGGTTTGAGGTCTGAAGTCATTCTTCTCAGTGTAAGCAAACATGGTCATTTTCGGTTTTTGTCTGTAAATGGTTGTGGCCAGATGGCTGACGACTGCTCTGTCTCAGGTCAGAAAACGGAAAGTCTGCCTCAGAATGAGGTCACGCTCCACTCTGCTTACTGAGGTCACACTCCACTTACCGAGGTCACGCACTGCTCCATTTAAGGAGACGCGGTCAGAATTTAAAATGTCCGTCAGACTGTCGGGCAAACCGACAAGACAAAGTGGTTGATTATTCTTTGTTGCTGTGTGTGTGTGTGTGTGTGTGTGTGTGTGTGAGAGAGAGAGAGATTTTATTTGTATCTTCAATTCCTTTGCAGACTGTGCGAGACGCTCCAGATTCGGACTGATATGGACTCTGCGTACTTCCTGGAGACACTAGCTGGGAACTTCATGGATGTAGTCCAGTACAACCAAGACAACCGGGCGTTTGAGGTGTGTGTGTTCTCGGGGAGAGAGAGCTGGTCCAGTTTTCTCTATTTTTAAGAGATGAGGGCCGCATGGTGTGTGTGCACGAGTTCAGGCAGTCTTGTGGGACTGGTGAGTGTCTGGGTTGCAGCTCAGAGTCCTGCTATAATGGAGTATTTCCGTGAAATCAGCTGGCGTAATGGTGTTTGTGGTCCAGACTAGCTCTGTCCAGACAGTCGGGCAGAGGGGCAGAGGGGGAGAGGAGTTGAGGGAGAGACTTGTCCCTGGAATCTTAGCTCAGAGTGCAGTTGGTGACATGTTTCCCAGAAGTCTGTTCCTGCTGCTTATCGTCATGGTGACACACCCTGCGGTCTCCAGGGAAGGACAAAGGGAGCTTTGGTTTGGAAGCACCTCTCCTGTTTCCTGAGCTCAGAGCTCTCGGCTCTCTAATGGAGGGATAAAATTAATGGCAAGAAAAACAGCTTGAGTGGAAACGTGTGTGGGAGCCACGTCACACTTTATTTTTTTGATGTATTGTTTGCACGTAAAAATAATTATGTAGAAAAACATAAATGGTTTGGAATGCAAATAACAAATGTGCAGGTGAGGTAAAAGAACCCCCCCTGAAGGGTTTATAGTGAGACCTCAAACGGAGACCAGAGAAAAATATTTAACGGTAGATGTCAAATAAAAGAAAAGAAAATCATTTGTCAAAGTAATAATGATTTATGCAAATGTCAAAACGGACAAAAGGTATTGTAAAGAAAAAAGGTTAGACCGGAGAAAAATATTTAACGGTAGATCTCAATGAAAAGAATTGGGAAAAGTAATAATAATGATTATTGAAAATATCGAAACGGGCAGGAATTATAAAGGAATTATAAAGGTTAGATCAAAGCTAGATAAAAGCGCACACAGACAAACTGCGCACAAACGTGCACTGAGACGCGTGCCCTCACACACGATGAGCGAACAAAAACAACAAAAGTATTCGAGGGCGAGTAAGGAAATACTGAGATTACATGGGACGATGAAAACCTTGATGAATTTAAACATAATATTTACAATTAACTTTTTAAGCGATGTTTAACCCCTTTGTGCAGATGCCCTCGTTGTCGTGCTGCCGGTGCCATGAGATTACTAAACCGAGACGTTCATTGCCCCTGCAACCAATCTACGAGTGGAAACGACAAACTCCATGTTCTAGCTTTGTTGGTATACAATTTGTGAGAACTATACCGAAGTGCCACTATTGTCACACAGCTAGTCCACTATGGCGTATTAGTATCTCCCTGGGCTGGACTTGTCACTTAGGGCACGGAGAATACTCAATCCAATTTACTGCGCGCTGATATGTACTAGATCAGTGATTTTCAACCACTGTGTGCCGTGAGAGATCGTCAGGTGTGCCGTGGGAAATTATCTTATCCTATTAACTTCACTTAATTAGTAACACTTTTGGTTGGTGGTGTGACTCAGGATTTTTTTTTTAATGTAAAAAATGTGCCTTGGCTCAAAAAAGGTTGAAAAACACTGTACTAGATGAATGTAAAGTGTTTATTGGAGTTATTATGAATGGGAACATTCTTTTTAAGACTACAGAAAAATGTCATCCCAGGACATGCAGCAAAAGATTACATACTGCAAAGTACGGAAAAGTGATGTTTTATTGAAGTACAAAAGTGAATGATTAGGCTACATATTTAGGTGTGTACCAGTATGATGTCAATGTTTTCTTCCTAAACCATCATAAGGGGCAAATGTAAACACCCTTAAATGAAAGCTCACAGTCTGCTCTTTAACCTCATCGTATTAATCGTTTCATTTGAAATTTCATGTGCTGGAGTACGGAGCCAAAACAACAAAAATTGTCACTGTCCAAGTACTCTCAGCATTTCATTGCAAACTTTTAAAAAAACAAACAAAAGAAACCAGCTTTGTTTTGTGTTTTTGCATTTGTGGCACTTTATTTTGACCGACATGATGAAAACAAGCTCATCTGTCAGTTTTGCAGATGGTACAACGTGTTCCCCCCAAGTTTCTGTGATTCTCACACCTGGAGTTATAAAGCCTTAAATAGAACACCCCCTAAATAGTTGAGAATTGACCAAATTTGGCATTGTGCAAAGGGGTTAAAAAGTCAGACGTATTATTTTTGGCAAGATGTTTTACAGAATCCTATAAAAGAGGGCTATTTGATAGATGAATGGCCCGAGGAGGTATTAAAAAAAACAAAAACAAAAAAACAAAACAAAAAACAGAAGGACTTAAGTAATTAGATTTTTTTGTGAAATTGAATTAAAACCAAAAAATGTTTGAAAGCTTTTGGGTAGAGATAAGGGTAGAGAAATTACTTGAAACATAAAAATACATGTTTGATATTCATTGTCCTATGTCCTATACAGATAGTATTTTATGTTTTAAATAAAGGTGCAGATGATTCATAATGACCGGAACCTGTGGCTAATCGAGTTAAACTTTTCTGAAGGTTAAGAATTATTTTCAGATAAGGACACGTACTTCCCCAGGCAATATTGCAATATGTAAGATAAGGATAGTATAAGGTCATGAAGCCTTTATTGTTTGTATAGCCACATACCTTCCTCATGATTCCTCAAGACTATTTTTTTGCCAACAAGTTTGCCAAGTTCTTTCCCTGAGAACTTCTTATCTATTAAAACACCCAAAAAACACTATTCACCGCTTGCATTCAAATAAATGAGTCCCTGTAGCTCACAGGTATAGTGAATGCATTTCATTTCTGGAGCTCAGTTTGGTTCCTGTTCTCCTGGTTGTGTGTTCTCAGGGCATAGTTGGGACGAACATCACCATCCAGGTGTTGTGTGGGATGATGTTGGACTCATCTCTGGGGGAACCGTATGACCGGTATGCCGCCATCGCCCGCCTCATGATCCAGACATTCTCCCAAAAGTGCCTGGATGCCAGCTACACCAACTACCTGCGGGACATGAGAAATTCATCCTGGAGCAGCCCTGCTTCGGGAGGTGAGCGGGGGGGGTGGGATGGGGGGCGGGGCAGGGGGGGGTGGGGAATAGGGGGGCGGGGCTGGGTTATCGGGGCTGGGTTATCGGGGCAGGGGGGTGTCCGGGCCGTTGGAGTGCTAATCTTGGGTGCAGCCAGTGCTAATCTCCTGGCATCATTGGAAGTTGCTGTATCTGGGATGCACACTGATGGAACACGGGGAAGAGCCCTGTTTACTGGCAGCAGCCATAGTGGGATAATGAAGACTGCTGAGCAGGTTTGGACTGGTGCAGAGAGGCTGGCTGTGGATTGGTAGAGGTGATATTTGTAGATTGGTGCAGAGAAGGGTGACTGTGGATTGGTAGAGGTGATATTTGTAGATTGGTGCAGAGAGGGTGGCTGTGGATTGGTAGAGGTGATATTTGTAGAGTGGTGCAGAGAGGGTGGCTGTGGATTGGTAGAGGTGATATTTGTAGAGTGGTGCAGAGAGGGTGGCTGTGGATTGGTAGAGGTGATATTTGTAGAGTGGTGCAGAGAGGGTGGCTGTGGATTGGTAGAGGTGATATTTGTAGAGTGGTGCAGAGAGGGTGGCTGTGGATTGGTAGAGGTGATATTTGTAGAGTGGGGCAGAGGGTGGCTGTGGATTGGTGCAGAGGGGATGTACTTCACCAGTTGCCTTGTATCAATAATATAATTATTGATACAAGGCAATAATCACTAATAGAAACACAGGCGGTGTTTCTAAGCTGCGGTTTAGTTGGCCGCAGTGTGAAAAGACGCATTAAACTTCTCTGGCTCGCATGAATATTGCCTCCCTCCTATTGTGCACGTGTGACGCATGGAGCTGTTCATTATAATGGGGTGCTTAGGTTTTTACTGTCAAGAGTTTTACTGTGTGTGTGTGAGTGTGTGAATTGTCGTCTCTTGTCTGTCCGTACCGTCACTGTGACTTCACTGTGGGTTTCTTCCTAAAACGCTTGTTTTTTTTAGTGGAGGGTTGTTGTTGGTTTAGCCGGGATCCCTGCCGGGGGGTGAGGCCGCACCCCGCCCACGCCTGTCTCCGCCCTCTTTCCCAGGACACAGGCGGAAAGCACTGCTGTGTGCTGTTTATTTGTCTTCCTTTGTGGCTTTTGCGGGTGAAAACATTACGGCCGTTTCAAAGCCTGTCTTTCTGTTCACTCGCCCTCCTGTGTTCACTGCGGTGGCCCCTCTCTCGCATCCTGCTTGGATCACAGGAAGTGGTGGGCCTGGGGATCTGGCTGTCCCAGCATTCACAAGGAATGGAGATGGGCATGTGCTCCAACTGCTGCTCTGGCACTGGAGGGGAGCGTTATTGGCCCACCACAGATGGGCTTTAATAGGCAGGAAAGTTTGTCAAATGGAACTTGCCTCCTTAAATCATTTTTAGGGACGTCTTAAACTGGGCTTATGAAACTATAAAAAACATTTCAGTTGCATAATTTCGCTTGAACGTGTTGATTTATGTGATTTTAATGCTGGACTATAAAGTTTCCTGCAGTGACTTTTGCGTTCGTGACATTGCTCTGGTCACCTTGGAAACTGCACTGAATCTGTGTGTTGCACAGTTAGTTTCACATTCTGACTGCGATGGCATGAGTTCACCAGCTTATAGACCTGAAAGGGTTCCGGCCCTGGTTCTGTACCAGACCTGGGTCAAATGTCCCCCCGAAACGCTTTCAGGTGCTCGTAAACTTTAGAAACTAGATGCTTCTTTACAGGAGTAGTTTGGTATTTAATATTTACGATCATTTACAACAGTCCATATCAACATTTTGACAAACTGTGCAGTCTTGAGATATATTGCTCATTGCTCATGTCACAGCTAACTTACACAATGGATCTGGATGGGCATATAGAAAATCCTTCAAAAACACCATATATGGACCGTTGTATATGATCGTAAATAACCTTATAACAGGGCTTAACATGCTAAATTCCGAACTTCTTTAAAGTTGCCAGTAATCTGCAGGAATATTACAGCTACATGACTAATGTATACATACTGTTATCATTTGATCAAAGCCTGTCCTGTTTAACGCTGGGTCTTAAGTCCTTCAGTGCAAAGCCTTGACACTGACGCATTGGTTATTCATATAAAATACTGATAACAGGAGACCGTCCCAGAGACCCAGACAGGCCGGAGCAAATTGTCACCTGCTGACCACTCTGTCCTGTGCGTTCCTGTTTGTACAGGACGGCAGTGGGTTTACCAGACCTGCACTGAGTTTGGATTCTACCAGAGCACAGATTCACCCAACCAGCCTTTCAAAGGTTTCCCTCTCCCGTAAGTAACTACTCATCTTTCGCTTCCTGTCAACGCGCCTGGTCACCTGTGTCACTTCCTGTGTGAACTGTCCAGGCTTCTCCTTCACCTTGTGTTCATTCTTAGCTGGAGGCCTGTTGACAAGGTGATGGTTGCCAACTGTCTTATGATGGGTGTGGTAGCTTATTGCTATTTTTTATGAAAGCTTTTGGAAGTTTTGAGGCCACAAAAATTAAATGTTCTCGAGTTGCAGAGCCTTGCGGAGCCTCTTGTAATTAATAATATGCTACCCCGCCCCCCCCCCCCAGCGCATGAGGGGTGGAGATAATTGGCCCCCCTCCACTGCGTCGCGCTGCTTGCCTACTCCGATGGTTTTATCTGTGTGTCTCCCCCACCAGGTACCATGTGAAGCAGTGTGGGGATGTTTATGACCCCTCCCTGACCGCCTCCACCATCGCCAACGCTGTGCAGCAGACCAATGAGCAGTACGGAGGGTACGACATCTGCACCAGCCGCATCGTCTTCCCCAACGGCTCCATCGACCCCTGGCACGCTCTGGGCATCACCAGAGACATCAACGATGACCTGCCTGCAGTCTTCATCCAGGGTGAAAACATCATTTCACTCTTCTGCACATTTATCCTCCTGAGGTCCTCACACTTTTTCTGCCACAGGTTACCGTTGATGCTGCTGTTCATACTGGAATTGGTCATTTGCGTACCTGGGTTAGAGTGAGTTTGTTTCATTGAAGCCTGCAGTGAGCCGTATTTCTTTCACTTTATCGCCAAAATAGGATCATACACTCCCAGGTTGGGCTAGCACGGCTTTTATCTTCAGGCTCCTAAGCTTTGGAATGACCTTCCCCAGATCATATGGAGAGCTCAAATCGCTTGGGTCTTCTAGTCAAGACTCAGGTTTTCTCTTTCGCTAGTCCAGCCTACACCCTACCTGAGCTGGGTTACTAAACTACGGCCTGAAAATGTTCATTGTGAAGCTGACTATTCTATGAGTTACAGAATGTTGGAGAAAGTGAGTTGATTGATGGTTGTATACCTGGTCTCTCTCTCAGGTACCGCCCACTGTGCGAACATGTATCCTGCACGGGATCGGGACCTCCCACAGCTCAACTTGGCCAGAGATCACGTGTACCTGCTCCTGCAAAACTGGCTGAAGCAGTGACCGCTTCCGAAGGCCGCGGTCATCCCCCAACCCCCTCCCACCTCCCCCTCTCCCTCCCCCTCCCAAGGACGCTTCCTCCCAATGGGGCCCGCGGTCTCTATGGCAATAATGTTCCTGTGGCCTAAAGCACTTTAATGTCCCTCGCGGTGACACCCATTTTGTAAATCTGAAAGAACATATATTGAGGTACAATATTTTCTCTTTGTGGGTTTGTGTAAAAATAGCGTTGCCTCCTCTGGCTTTAAAAGCTCTTTGTTTTGTTTGTATGGTTCTGCAACAAATGGGTTGTGTAAAAGTCTAATTCATAGAAATCTTTCAAAATCGGGATCTGCAAAATCAGCCTTTTCCTAGGAATTGCACTTAAGTGTCCATGTATGAAAGAGCCTCCAAGTGATTCATTTGAGATGATTGTTGAAGATCTATGTCCATCTATGTTGCCTTTGGCTTTATTTACCATGCCACTGATTGTTTATAATAAAATGTAAGTGGGAAAGACATGTTTAAGTGATTGTAGTGTTCAATGTGAAATACTAAAATTATGATATAATATGATGGTTGAAAAAGTATGAGTCTGGCATGTGGCCTGGCCAATCAAAAATTGATTTAGAGAGTGGAATGCTACAACCACTGAGATTGAACAATATGTAGGGGGGGTGGAGGTGAAGGTGAAGGTGCCCAGAAAGTGCATGGTGTGCCGGGATCCCATTGGCTGTTTCCGAATACGACCCCTCCACCCTTTTGAGGGCGCATATTTGAGTCCACTTCGTCAAAAAGCTTTTGAGTGGGTGACTTTTTTTCACAAATGGGGGCACTTAAAATACCAGGATGACCCTCTTATTCTGTTGAGGTAATTCAGGAGCACACATCTGCAGAACGGTGCACTCATCTGTCAATTTCAGTAAGTAACCCGGAAGTAAAAGCGTAAAAGACATCGTATATGATTATATCTATGGTACAAGGTTCATATTACTCATTTTATTTTTGTTAGTTCTATCTTCATTCATAATCTGCACTTTGTAACAATAGTCATATGTTAACTGATTGTAATATTTAAAATGTTTTATTTTTATTGAGAATATCAAACTTCTTCCTCACTGGTTTGGAAAGAGTTTTGCAGGATTTCTTTTGCACACTGCTTGCAAAGTGAGGGGACAGGGCACATGGTAGACAGGGGTCTGAGTGGACAGGGGATAGTAGAATGGGAACGTGTCGTATTCGGACACGGCTAATGGTGGACTGGGAACGGGTCATATTCGGACACAGCCATTGTGATTATGGCGGTGTGCAGTAGCAGGGCCCCGATTTACAGCGGTGTGCACTAGCAGGGCCCCGATTATGGCGGTGTGCATTGGCATAGCCCTGATTACGGTGGTGTGCACTAGCAGGGCCCCGATTACGGCGGTGTGCATTGGCATAGCCCCGATTATGGCGGTGTGCACTAGCAGGGCCCCTGATTATGGTGGTGTGCAGTAGCAGGGCCCCGATTTACAGCGGTGTGCACTAGCAGGGCCCCGATTATGGCGGTGTGCATTGGCATAGCCCTGATTATGGTGGTGTGCAGTAGCAGGGCCCCGATTACGGCGGTGTGCACTAGCAGGGCCCCGATTACGGCGGTGTGCACTAGCAGGGCCCCGATTACGGCGGTGTGCAGTAGCAGTGCCCCGATTATGGCGGTGTGCACTAGCAGAGCCCCGGTTATGTTGGTGTGCACTAGCAGAGCCCCGGTTATGTTGGTGTGCACTTGCAGGGCCCCGATTATAGCGGTGTGCACTAGCAGGGCCCCGATTATAGCGGTGTGCACTAGCAGGGCCCCGATTATAGCGGTGTGCACTAGCAGGGCCCCGATTATAGCGGTGTGCACTAGCAGGGCCCCGATTATAGCGGTGTACACTTGCAGGGCCCCGATTATAGCGGTGTGCACTAGCAGGGCCCCAATTATGGCGGTGTTGCTGCAGACAGAAGGAAAAGCAGGTGAAACGGTAATGAAGTGAAATAGCCTACGTTACAGAGCTGCAGTGGAAGTATAACATCTAATGGGTGTTTCTGGTTGGATATTTTTTTCTGTCGTATAAAAATTGCAAAAGAACCAAGAAAAACAAAACAGTTTCCTGTCTCACATTTCAACATGTTGACCATCATATTGCGGAGGTGTCATTTCCTGTTTGTGGGGAATTACAACTTGTTGCAGCTCCACCTTGAGCTCAACACGGTTGCTTTCAGAGGACAGGGCAGAATCCCTCCCACATGCACGCCCTGCTGGTATAAAGGCGCTACGGTACATTCGGAAAGCGCCAGCTTTCAATAAGCGCTGTTTTGCTGGAAAGCGGTGATAAGACACGTCTCCTGCATACGATTGAAAGGTTCCGTTTAACGTGCGGTCGTTTGAGAGCAGAACCTTCCCTCAGGATTTCTAAGGTAAGTTTTTTCTTCTTCTTCTCCCTCCCTCACAGGTGTCATCGGATCCGCACATTTGTATGCTTGAATTTCTCTGAAAGAACGCAGCGTTCAGGTGAAGATCTCCCCCTTTCCGCAGGCAAACGTGTTGGATAACTAGCCTACGAGTAGAAGCAGGCTGTCTTGTTTTAGCGGTGCCTGGTTCCCTACAATAACATGTTAGAAATATGTGCGCCGGTTATGATCTTATGCTTGCCTAATACGCAAGTAAGGCGTTTGCCGTTATTGCGGTTAACGTTAGGCTACTTAAATATTTACATCCAAGCGAGTTTTGTGAGGTCGACAATACCATACTACGCAGCCTTAAGATTTTTGTTTGCCAGCTTGCTGACATAATAACGGGTTCCGCTAACGTTGGTTTTTGTTTCCAGAGTTGACTACCTTAAACAGTTTAGCCTGCTATCGAGATGTGTTTCTTCTTTTTGAAGTCCTAATTCATTTCCTATTGACACACGTCCGCTGGCTAGCAACTGGTTTTGGTAGTAGTGTTAAAAAATCCCGCTAGCAAGCAAGATCTTTTTAGCAAATTACGAGTGCAGTCAATTGAAATTTGGGACGTCTCGACTTGGCCCTGTAGTTTTTAACACTGTCTCCGTGGCACGGCGGTCTCTTGGTGTTAGTCATTGCTGCAACTTTTCTCCTCGCTTTTCTAACGACCTTACTTTACGCCTCCTCAAGCCACAATTTTGGCTAACTCACGGTAGGCTATTCCTGCTCATGCGGGGTGGTGCAGCCAAACAACGGTGAATCATGATGTTGTTGCTCTGAGTTTCTGGGAGATCGCATTTGTGGTTGGCTTTAGACTGTCACTAGTGTGGTTGCGGACCGCCGGACAGAAAGCTGCCAATCTAAATATAATCATACGCGGGGCCTTACAGTAATGGTGGGTTTCCTTTAGTGGAAAGCAGACAGCGGCTCTATTCCCCCCAGGCCAATACTCGCTAATGAGGTTCCCTCGCAGTAGTTAATGCTCTCTGTGGGTTGGGAGGAGAGACTGTAAAAACGCTGCTCATAGTAAAGATCATCCCATTACTGCAGCTCACTTAACGGGAAGGTGAAGTGTGTTTCTGGACGGTTTTCAAATGCAGCCTTGGCAACCCTGCAAGTTGTTTGGAATTGGTATAACGGATAAGCCTGTATTTGAATATCTTCTACTGATGAGCCTCTGAGTAGATTTTTTTTTACTTCTTATTGATGATATTTTAATGGAGTGAAAAAGTGCTGCACACACTGCGCGCAATGCAATCTGGAGCGCTTCCAGTAGCAGTGCAGTGTTTTAATTAGGAACTTAATTACATTTCTGTGCTTGAGAGCTTTGTTTCCAAACGTGCCCCGTCTCAGAGGATGCATCGTCCTCCGTAGGAATGTCTCACGCGCTCTACAATGAGCCTGAACAGCGAGGTGCTGAAGTTGGGGAGCGGCTGGCTCTGTGGGATTTATGTCGTGACCTGTAGTGATTATACTGGCGTTACATTAGTCATTTGGCAGTTTCCCTTATGCAGAGCGAAGAATAGTAGTGGATAACATCAGTGTGGCTATGGGGAGATTACTCCTCTTCTGCAGTCTTTCTACTGTCTGAATATACATATGAATGTCTGAATATGAGCAGTTATGATGCCGTTTGTGTGTTTTGACTATGACTGGATGAGGGGAAAGAACAGGCTCCCTAATTCAGTGCGACGATTCTGCTGCAGCCCCCCAGGAGGGTGTTTTATTTGTAACTGCTGTGGATTTGCACTCTTCTGCCCCAGGAGTGCAGGTGTCAGGATGGGTCGCCCTTCCCTGCTGTGTGTGGGTGTGATACTGGTGGTGTGCCACTGGGGGGCACTGTCCCAGGCTCCAACCTATGGAGAGCGGGGCTCAGACCTGGGCATGCGGGTGTTCCAGGAGGTGGCGCGGTTGCGGCCGCAGGAGAACGTGGTTCTGTCGCCCCACGGCGTGGCCAGCGTCCTTGGCATGCTGCTCCCTGGTGCTGACGGAGAGACACGCCGACAGATCCTCACCGCACTCCACTACAAGAAGAATGGTAACCTGTGCCACGTCCTCCACCCTCTCCCCCGGCCACCCCCACCCTCGTGTCTCCGTTTATGGAGTTATGCTTTCATCCCCTTTCTAATACTTTCAGTGAAGTTCAGATTTGGGGTCGGCCTTACGATGTGCAGTGAGCGTTTCCTTCTCCCGTTGCTGTTTTTCAGGTCCTTATAAAATGCTGAAGCGGCTGCATAAGAGCCTCACCACCAAATCCAACCAGGACATGGTGACCATCGCCAACGGCCTCTTCACCCAGGAAGGGGTTCAGCTGGAGGAGCCGTTCCTCTCCACAAACAAAGCCAACTTCCATTGTGACAGCAGGAGCCTCGATTTCTCCAACACGCCCGTGGCTGCGGACGCAATTAACAGCTGGGTCAATAACCGGACCAAAGGTGAGCCACCTTGCCCGGCTGGAGAGCTCGCTTTGAGGGCTCTTATTTACAAGTTCCCTTTCAACGGAAGTGTGGGAGACATGGAGATGCATGCGTGTGCTTTTTTCAGTTCATTAAATGCATTTCAGCTTTAGCCTTCGTAAGAGGGTTTTACGGCAGCGCCGCGACCTGTATTCTGCCAGATGTGTCCCAGCACTCAATCTGCACCCTGGAGGGTCGCTTTGTTAAATGGGTGGGCTCATATTTGGACACGGTGTCCGCTTTGGGGTGCAGCGTTAATGCTCCTGCCCTGTGGCCCTGCAGGGATGATCCCCAGCTTGATTCAGCCGGACATGCTGGACCCAGCTCTCACCCGGTTGGTTGCGGTCAACACCATCTTCTTCAAGGGCCTGTGGAAGTCCCGCTTCCTGCCCGAAAATACCAAGATGAGGAACTTCAATGGGGGGGATGGAGTCGCTTACAAGGTCCCTATGATGTCACAACTGTCAGTCTTCAACATCGGTGCGTAACTGTGGTGGGCTTCATGCAATTGTTACACATTAAAGAAAGTAAGGAATTTATTGTGTGTGTGCTTAGTTTAACGGCGTATTCTACAGAATGTAGTGGAACTGGGCAGATACTCCACACATGTGACTGAGTCTGACCTTTATCCTTTGACCCTGTGGCTTTCTTCTCTCAGGCCAAGTCAACACCCTGCAGGGGCTCAAGTACAAGGTAATCGAGCTTCCGTATCACGGCAACAGCATCAGCATGCTGATCGCCCTGCCGTCCGAGGACAACACGCCCGTGTCCTCCCTCCTCCCCCACATCAACACTTCTACTGTGCAGAGCTGGACCAAACTGCTGGCTCAGAGGAAAGTCCGTCTCCTGCTGCCAAAGTAAGTCCTCCTCACCGGCTCCCTCGCTC
Organism: Ilyophis sp. 1 JC-2022; assembly: GCA_022702515.1. Lineage (NCBI taxonomy): Eukaryota > Metazoa > Chordata > Actinopteri > Anguilliformes > Synaphobranchidae > Ilyophis > Ilyophis sp. 1 JC-2022. Next base: position 86,721,785 of record CM040402.1, on the reverse strand, counting down.
CCTTGCGCTCTCACTGCACAGGATTGTGTTCCATTCAGCATTAAAAAGGTTTCCGTCAGGCAGGCAGAATAGATATACTGATGGTCTTGATTTCTGTGCATTGTGTGTAGTAGCGGCTCCTCTTAATGCCAAAGTTGGAAATGCTTGTATTCTTAAAAGCTGCACAGCTTGAAAAGGCTGTTGGATTGACTACACCTCCCCCACCCCACTTATGTGCTTGTGTTGCTAGGCGTTGTGAAAGTGCTGTAATCGGTTTGGTTATGCGTGTGCGCTAGGTGCGTGCGGGGTGTGTGCGATAATTGCGCGGGGGGCCTGAGCGCTAATTGCGCTGGGATGTGCGCGGTAACTGTGTTACACTCCCATGTCTAAGTACGACACTGAGTTAGGTACCTTCTGCCCTTGAAATCTTGTTAGAATAGTTTCTCGGAAGCTCTAGGCTGTGTTTGACCACAGAGATTATTTTTCAGCAGGGATCTGGTTTCTGCGTAAGTGTCTGAGGTTCAGACTCTCTCTCCACCCTCAGGTTCTCCGCAGAGGCGGAGGTGGATCTGGAAAGCCCCCTCTCCGCTCTGGGAGTTGCCGACATGTTCAGCCAGAACAAAGCCAACTTCAAATACCTCAGTGAGTGTGTTTTCCTAATGGCTGTTTGGCCTTTAAACTTAGCCACTGCGTTCATAAATGCCAGCAGAGATCTCATATCCGGGGTGACGGCAGATGTGTCTGTTTACTGCAGTTTAGATTAAACGTATGACTCAAGCTTTGCTGACTGGTGTCAAAGGGCGAATCATTAAAGTTCTCTTCCTGGATGTGATGTAAGTAAACCATTCATAGCTAAAAGCTGGAAACATTTCAAATGACTGTCACCCCATAGAAATAGCATTGCAGCATATTGTGCAATGCAAGGTAACTTTCTTTTCTTGGCTGTTAACCCATATGACTTTAATAATGATTATCTTTCTGTGTTCCAGGCTCGGAGCCACTGTACGTTTCCAAGGCGCTGCAGAAAGCCAAAATTGAGGTGAATGAAGATGGAACGAAAGCCTCAGCAGCAACGAGTAAGAAATTCCCAGACCTGTCAGGTGTAACATTACAAAAGCCAGACTTCACATGAGGGTGGGTCACATGAGGCGCTGGATAATGGGCTGGTTCACAGACTTTTACTGGCTGCTGCGCTGCGGGCTACTGCGCTGCGGGTTGCTTCGAGTTGCAGGCTACCGTGCTGCACGTGCAGGTTGCTGCGAGTTGCAGGTTACCGCGATGCACGTGCGGGTTGCTGCGGGTTGCAGGTTACCGCGATGCACGTGCGGGTTGCTGCGAGTTGCAGGTTACTGTGCTGCACGTGCGTGTTGCCCGTTTCTACGCTGCACATGCGGGTTGTTGTGGGTTGCCGTGCTGCGGCTTGTTGCGTTGCGGGCTACTGCACTGCGGCTTGCTGCGTTGCGGGCTACTGCGCTGCATGTGTAGGCTCCTGCGCATTTTAGGTTTCTACGCTGCACGTGCCGGTTGTTGTGGGTTTCTACGCTGCACGTGCCGGTTGCAGCACGTGCGCGTTACGGGTTGTTCATTTAAAGTTCTGAAACAGTGAAAGGGAGTCTCTTTCCACCAGCTGCAATCCTGCTGGCGAGGTCGTCCCCACCCTGGGTCATCGTAGACCGGCCCTTCATCTTCCTCATCCGACACAACCTCACAGGTAATTAACTCTTTGTGCGTGCATGCATGTGTGCCTTTCCAGGACTGTTCAGTTTTTTTATTTAAATAAATAAATAAAAATAAAATAAAAAGTGAAATTTCACATATGTAGTTCTGAGAATTCAAATTTTTAAAAATTATCAATTAAATTTCCATTTTGTTTTTCATTTGATTGATTTAAAGTGGAATTGACCCCAGCCCCAGAGATGTATGAATGTGGAACATTTCCTTGTCAGCAGAGTAACACTGCATTTACCTGGTTTTTCAGGTACCGTTCTCTTCATGGGTCAAATCAGCAAGCCATGAACCTCAGAAAACGCAAGGAAGAAGCAGGACTGCGTACGTCTCTGAATAGCAAGAGACACGTCTTACATGGACTTGGTGTAATGCTCTGATTTTAAAATGTATATTTCCTTTTAATTTTTCGCAACGCTGAATTGTTTTATTGGGAGGGGTAGCCTTTGTTTTATTGTAAAATACTGAGATATTTTAAACGTTAATGTGTCGGGTGTTTGTCCAATGCATTAAAAGTTTTTAAGTGGTGATGTCATTGTGGACCAGGAGAATGTGATCTGACGATACTACTGTCATTGGCTGCTGTTATTGCCCGCTGGATTTCTTTTGCATGAGGCGTGAATCTCCATCCATTCCGATGAGTCATCAATGGAGAAATGGGTTCTGTTGCAGTGTGGGGGGAATATTTCTGAAATCTGCAGATTTTCACAAATTTAAAAAAAAAAAAAAAAGGCCCTGCTGCACTTGCTTGTGTGGGGTCAGCAGGTCTCATGTTTACTGGGGCTTGCTTCGGTTATGGTCCTCATGGAATGATTCCATTTCCTCCTGCTCATTACAGAAAGCGCAAAGCGCGTGCTGTGTGAACAGCACTAGTGTCTCTGAGCTCATGCATGCTTTCATACGCAGTAGTGATGACCGGTTCGACACTAATAGCATGTAGCCTGAATGCCTGTGTTTTCACATTAGAATGATGGATCAGATTTGTGTCTGGATGAGGCTTCTGTACTCATGCAGCAGTGCTGTTTATTCTTTTTGTACTAAAATGCTGTTGACATTTGTCATTCCACATGCCTTAATATATAAATGACATTTTTTCAGTGTGAAGTCTGGTGTGTACAGTCCTGCTCTGGGGGGGATTGTATGTGGGGGTCGGGGGGTATTTCTGTTCCCCTTGTTGGTGTTCTAGTATTCTTGTTCCCCTTGTTGGTGATCTAGTATGCCCAATGTTTAATAAAATAATTGGTAAATTTATGTTTAGAATGATCTTGTTTTTTTATTAGGAAAAGTAACTAGTATCGTATTGGGTAACACTTTTCATTAAGTTGCACCTATACCTGTTGAGTTAATTTGGTAACAAGGTTGTTACTGAGTAACTCCAATGTTGGTAACATGGATCAACAGTTAGTGGTATTCTTAATTGCACATGTGAATGTTTTAAAATATTTTATTTACACTCAGGCCACAACTTCATGATATACAACAAATAAACCTTGCATGTTCATTTCACAATGTGTCTTTATGATTTCATTTTAGTAGGAGAGATGTCACCGGGGCTGGCCTTGTTTCACATGTAATTAAGAATGCCACTAACTGCTGTTCCGTGTTACCTACATTGGAGTTACTCAATAACCTATTGGTTACAATTTAACAATGCAGGTATAAGTACAAGTTAATTTAAAGTGTTACCTTGTATTACTTTACATTGTCGTGGAAATTCCCGATTGACCCACAGTGCAGCGGAGTCTGTCCTCGACTGAGTCACAACAAAAACTGTGTTAACACCCAACAATAAGTAAGTTTATTTGCAGATAAACAAATGAGAGAGTGCTCGTAAAAGCTCTCTCTGCCATATAGCAGAAATCCTCAAACCTTTATACATTTCTTTACACATCAGGTCATAAGGGGCGGAGATCAAAGACAGGGGAGAAAGACAGATAGGTCAAGAAGAAATATAGAGATATTTCTCCTTACTCCTAAGAAAAGCCCCTCCTTTACATTCTCACAGTTCAGAGGAAAGATAACTCTTTCTCACACAAGAACCATAAACATTCCAATTCACTACAATGTGACCTTCGATAGATATATCACAGACACTGGTGGTACAGCGTGATCCAGCTCATGGGCAGCCTGCAGGCCCCTGTTCTCCTACCATGCCCTTTACCGTTAGACTAAGAACTAGAAGCAAGGTATAAGAAAAGCTGACTGTTAACAATGTTTGAGTCTCTATATTAATATCTAAATACAAATGAACATTTATATCAATAAAACAGAAAATTACTATCACATTCCTCCCTTTTATCATTCTATGATAACTTCAATTTTCTGATACATTCTACTTCATTGGTTTAATACACAGGAAATGGTTACATAAAAATAAAAATCAATACAATGGTCATGTATGGATATGTGCGATGCATACTCCAGTAATTTAGGGGGAACCGAAAAACCGGCAGAACTTACATGGGACAAAAGTGGCAAAGACCAGAAAACCCATTTAATAATTCCGGAAAATAATTCCCCAACCCCCTTCCCCAGGGCAGCCAAATCTTTATTCCCAGATACCAGCAGGTACATGCACATTATCCATTTTTGATTATTAATATAGGAAACAAAACCATTTTGGATGTATGTAAAAAGTAATTAATTATAAAGAAAAGTTTTGATTATAAATGTACTACTGATTATTCTTAACATACATAAAATCACTACTAGCAATAGTAAGTATAAGGGGGGGAAAAAAACCTTCATATGGTGTTCTTTCGTACCATCCTCGAAATGTTAAACCTTTAACCTTTCAACTTTTAACACTGTCCTGCTTCTCATTTTACCCCCACCTGGTGGGGCCTCCTTCTACCATTCCTCAAAAAGGGAGTCAGTACTCATCTGAAATGTGTTTAAGAGGGAACTCAGTCACTCCCTCTTGTTCGAGATCTTGATAATGTAACTGGAGATACTGACCGACAGCAGCCTGGGTGAGATGGGCAATACAAGCACATATTAAAGGCACCCCACAGCAACAGAGAAATATGAGTAGAACTAGAATGATGGAAATAGGCAAGAAAATCCTCAGTAAGGTTTTCTTCCAACCTGAGAGGAGATTAAAGAACCAATCTTTACTGTCATCGACCTCCCTCTCTACCAGTGAATCACGAAGCCTAGTCATATTTCGAAGTGCCTGCTGTATGATCTGTCCATCCTCATCATAATGTGGCATGTACGTACAACATGTTTCCCCCACCATTACACAAACCCCCCCCATGCTCAGCAGTAATCTGGTCCAGTACCATGCGGTTCTGCATGACCATTAATCGCAGTGATGTCAGTTCAGATCTAATGGTATCGGTTAGCAGCACTGAGGAGTTAATGTATTGGAGAAAAGTGTACCTAGTAACCTCTACTTCTTTAGAAACCTCCATTAGTCCCATTTGGGGAAACAAACCTTGAAAAAACTTAGAACCTCCTGTACACAGTCGATGATCTGTAGGTACGGGATTCTCATCCCAGAATCCTCTCTTAGCCCTGTGTAGACGACCTGTGGAGTGACTATATGTGGATAAGTCAGGAATTACATATGTGGAATCGTATAAAGCAATGAGAGCACACACTCTACTCCAGTCAGGAGAAGAGGGGGGGGGGGGGGGGGGGCGGGGAAGCTGTATAAACTGAATGCCCACACAGCCAATACCAATCACCTAACATCCTGCTCCCAAGGTGAGAGGAGGGCACGGCTCCGGAGCAGTTGGCAGTTAGTGTGCTATCCCAAGGTAATGAGATAGCGTGTGCCTGGTTCGACCTGCACACATAAGCAACCATATCTGTGTCCTTTCTACAGGAACTAGAAAGATTATTCAGACAGTCAAAACAATCATGCAGCTGTATGGCCGGACAGTCACAAACAACTCTTTTACACTGATCCCTGTCTAACTTTCCCAGTGCATTAGAACCATTACCTATAACACACCATCCAAACTTCATATCATGTTTAATTATGACTGGACTAGGCATTTTCCATGATTCCTAGAAGCAAGGTATAAGAAAAGCTGACTGTTAACAATATTTGAGTCTCTATATTAATATCTAAATACAAATGAACATTTATATCAATAAAACAGAAAATTACTATCACATTCCTCCCTTTTATCATGGTATACTCATGGTATATATCATGATAACTCTTCAATTTTCTGATACATTCTACTTCATTGGTTTAATACACAGGAAATGGTTACATAAAAATAAAAATCAATACAATGGTCATGTATGGATATGTGTGATGCATACTCCAGTAATTTAGGGGGAACCGAAAAACCGGCAGAACTTACATGGGACAAAACTGGCAAAGACCAGAAAACCCATTTAATAATTCAGGAAAATAATTCCCCAACCCCCTTCCCCAGGGCAGCCAAATCTTTATTCCCAGATACCAGCAGGTACATGCACATCATCCATTTTTGATTATTAATATAGGAAACAAAACCATTTTGGATGTATGTAAAAAGTAATTAATTATAAAGAAAAGTTTTGATTATAAATGTACTACTGATTATTCTTAACATACATAAAATCACTACTAGCAATAGTAAGTATAAGGGAAAGAAAAAAAAACCTTCATATGGTGTTCTTTCATACCATCCTCGAACTGTTAAACCTTTAACCTTTCAACTTTTAACACTGTCCTACTTCTCATCTTACCCCCACTAGGTGGAGGTCACCCTCTATCATTCCTCAAAAGAGGGAGTCAGTACTCATCTGGAAATTGGTCAAGGGGGAAATCCTCCCCCTGCTCAGCATCCGGAAGGTGAGACTGCAGATACTGACCTACAGCAGTATCATTTGCAGAGATCGTGGCCGTGTGCCACATCCTGCAATGGCTGTGAGAGTTCTGCATAATCAGCAATCCACTGTCTGCAGTACCCAGTCATGCCTAAAAAAGACATTACTTGCTTTTTTGTGGAAGGTTTAGGAATATCAAGAATCGCTTTGATTCTGTCAGTTCCCAAAGATTTGCCTTCAGCCGAAATTGTGTGCCCCAAATACGTCACAGTAGGTAAACCAAATTGCAATTTCTCCCGCTTAACTTTGTGACCCTGTGTGGCTAAAAATGTGAGCAGTTCAAGCGAATCATGAATACAGGTTTTCTCGTCTGGAGAACAAACAAGGAGGTCATCGACATACTGAATTAAAGTACTTTGGCCTGAAGAAAATTGGAACAGTTCCAAGTTTTCTTGTAGCGCCGCTGAAAACACAACACAGCTGGAGACTCAGCATACCCCTGGGGCAGCCGAGACCAAGTGTAACGTTTACCCTTAAAAGTAAAAGCAAACCAGTACTGGGAATTCACATCAACCGGAATACCAAAAAATGCATTTGCTAGATCGATCACAGAAAAATATTTAGCATTGCCCGGGACTTGAGCTAGAATGGTGGTGGGGTTTGGCACTACCGGAGCGCGCTGTTGAATAGCACTATTTACAGCTCGCAAATCTTGCACGAAACGCCAAGACCCATTTGCTTTTTTAACAGGTAAAATAGGCGTATTGCATGGAGAATTTGGGCAGGCTACCACAACACCAGCTTTAAGCAATGCTTCAAACACGGGGACAATCCCCTTCTCAGCCTCCGGCCGTAGGGGATATTGTCGTTTACATGGTCTGTATTCAGATTTAGGAGTTACTTGAAGTGGAGTAACCCCATCTATGAGCCCGACATCATATGGGGACGTTGCCCATAATTGTGAGGGAATTGCACTGAATTTCGAGTCTGACAACTGTAGATATGAATGTGTTTCTGCAACCAATTCATGAATACTACAATCGACCGTCAGAGAATGTTGAAACTGGTACGCAGTGACGCGTAAAGAGGGAGAATATTTGGATAATTCTCCGCTCTGTTCCCAGTCTGTGGTGCTCAAACACAATTTCACCCATGGTCCCGTGTCCTCCCATTTTTTATTAGAGGCTTTGTACAGTGACACATGGGGTGCACTTCCCGCAATAGAATATAAATAATTTTGTTCTGAGCTCAATTCTACAGACAATGCACAAAAATCGCAACCGACTAAAAACAGTGTAGTTTTTAACGGGGAACTACCATACCAATTATTTTCAAAATTCCAATCCCTATCCCGACTGATATGTGCCGTTACATGTAATTGTGACTCTGTGAGTCTGTCACCATTACCTAACCATTTACGGTTAGCCATTTCAATGGCTTTCACTGTGACTGGGCATCTCTCCAGATCCCAGGCATAGAAAAACATCTCTGCGCTTTCTGCCGTAGCAGCCCTATCAATTGTTAACCCGTCAGTAGCACAGTGTACAACTAGTCCTAGCTTACACATCAAATCTCTACCAAGCAGGTTTACTGGACATACAGGGGGAAATAAAAATTCATGTTTAACAGTGATGTTCTTTTCTGAATTGAAATCTTGTACCATAAGAGGAACTGTAAATTTCTCTAGCGTAGTACCACCCCCAGCATCTTGGCTGAGCAGAGTTTTACCACTAAACATAGGGAGTTTTGAGCTCCATAATTTAGCTGCTATTACAGTCCTACAAGCTCCTGTATCCACAATGAAGTCTAATGCTCGCCCATCGACTTTTAATGTCCATTGTGGCAATGCCAGCGGAGCAGAATGATACAAAAAAGCAGCAGACTCACCACTGTTCCCACAAGTCTTTAATTTCCCCTCAGAACATCATTGGTCTTGTATTCCAGGTTGGCCCCTGGGGTTCTGGAAAGTGACACCCTCCTCAGGGGCAGAAGGCCAATTCTGGTTGTTGTTAGGGTTGTTAGGGTTAGATGGACCTCGGCAATCCCGAGACCAATGTCCCTTCTTCCCGCATTTGTAGCAAACATCGGCACTTCTTCCGCGTCCTCGACCTTTTCCACGGCCTCTCTGATTTTGCTGGCCCCCTCGTCCACCACCTCCGTTGTTTTGGTAGTATTGCATCTGTGCCCGCTGCAGTTGGGAATTGCGTTTCGCTGCGTCTCGCTTATCCCTCTCGCGGAGTCGTCCCTCCCAATGGACAGCATGCAGGGAAACCTCTTTCAGCCGCCTGGTCTCCCAGCCGACACAGGAATTCTTTGTTGCACTTTTCAGGCGGTGCTCCAGTCCCTCTATGAACCAGTAGGTCAGCTGGACTTCATAAAATGTTAGGGTATCGGTGTTGCCTGGGGATTTCCCCATTCCACTGTACATCTCGTACTTCTCCGTAAGTCTGTCAAGAAATTTGTTAACAGATTCACCAGGCTCTTGTTTCACATCACTGACTGCTTCCCAGTTCACCCGAAGAGGAAATTCAGATATTATTTTGGCCTCCATAGCAGCAATCTGTACTCTATATGGAGAAGCAACAGTATCACTGTACGGATGGCTGGTATTCCACCCATCCTGTACCGTTATCCACCGTCTTTTCAAAGTCTTAATTAGTGCTGTTTGTAACTCAGCTGCCGTCGGACGGTTGAAGTCAATAATAGCTTTCAAAGCTACCATATACTTTTTACCACCAACCTCTGCCGGATCGGGCAAATCATCACACAAGGCCTGCAACTCCGCCATCTTCCAGGGTCGGTACACCAGAATGTTCTGTGACTGGCCTTCCTGTCCTGCCCTGGGGTTGGGGCACTCCACAGCAGCAGCACTGGCCTCTGGTGCTTGTTGAATAGGGGGGGACGAGGGCTCCGGTTGTACCACAGCCGGACCTCGTATCTGTTGATTGTAAGCTGGAGGACAGGCTGGAGAATCCAGCTCCTGGTTAATCTTTTGTATGCTTGCGAGCTGTCTTACATCGGGATACAGAGAGTTACAGGTATGCACAGCTTTGGACACTGAAATGTCCTTATCCAAATGTTTTTCAGATTGAGAGTTAACTTCTTTTTTAGTTTGTTTTTCCTGTCTTAATTTGGATTCTTTCTCCCACATAGCTACCGCTTTCCAGTCAGGATACCATTTATTTTTATTCGTTCCATTCTTCACTTCACACATTCGCAGCTGCATTTTCAGGCACTCAACCTGTAGTAGGCTAAAAGAGCCTTTTTCGCGGAAACCGAATTCTACCCATTTACCACACTGGTGCGTGGCTTCCGGACCATATTTGTCATGCATTATTTTCATTGGACCCGAAAATTCGGGAACCTGCGCTTTCGAATTGCTTGAACCCATTTTCAAGTGTTTGCCCCACTACCAGGCTATTCCGTATTACTTATAACGTTTTAGCTGGTGTATCACACACCAATTTTAGTCAGAATCAGTTTCAGATTCTGAACTCCCTAGAAACGTTTCCTCACTATTTGGATGAATTTGGAGTCTTTCCTCTTCCTGCGCTTTTTGTCTGATTTCTAACCACGCATTTTAATGTATATTTAAAGCAGAAAACCCCTCTCCATATTCATCAAACTAATCAGTTATCTCTATCAGATACACATGGTTCTGCCAGTCTCCTCTAGAATAATGCCTCTCAATTACTGTTCCGTTTTCATCATTTGCACTTATCGATAATACATGAAACCTCATTACAAAGACCTCGTCTTTGTGTTACCTAGGATTTTGTACCGGAGCGCCCGTATTGGCCTCCTAGTTTGAAATCACCTACAGCAGCAACTCTGCTTGAGCGTGATGTACCCGTCGGTCCCTATGTCAAACTTTTAGTACTTGTTTTGTTGTAACCTCACCTGTGGTTCTTTTTCTCTAGGATTGCGTATTGATCACTCCAAACAAACGCCGTCCTCTTTCAGGTCCGGTCGCCGCCGTCCTTCCGTTAGGTAACTGATTACAGTAGCCTGTTGAAGGGTTGCAGCTTCGGGGTTCCAGACTCCCGGCAGTGATCACTGTCTACTCCTTTCCCGATTGGAGAGGAGTCTGTCTTGGAGAAAAATCAAGTTAGCAATCCCATCCTCGTCGCCAAATAATGTCGTGGAAATTCCCGATTGACCCACAGTGCAGCGGAGTCTATCCTCGACTGAGTCACAACAAAAACTGTTAACACCCAACAATAAGTAAGTTTATTTGCAGATAAACAAATGAGAGAGTGCTCGTAAAAGCTCTCTCTGCCATATAGCAGAAATCCTCAAACCTTTATACATTTCTTTACACATCCGGTCATAAGGGGCGGAGATCAAAGACAGGGGAGAAAGACAGATAGGTCAAGAAGAAATATAGAGATATTTCTCCTTACTCCTAAGAAAAGCCCCTCCTTTACATTCTCACAGTTCAGAGGAAAGATAACTCTTTCTCACACAAGAACCATAAACATTCCAATTCACTACAATGTGACCTTCGATAGATATATCACAGACACTGGTGGTACAGCGTGATCCAGCTCATGGGCAGCCTGCAGGCCCCTGTTCTCCTACCATGCCCTTTACCGTTAGACTAAGAACTAGAAGCAAGGTATAAGAAAAGCTGACTGTTAACAATGATTGAGTCTCTATATTAATATCTAAATACAATTGAACATTTATATCAATAAAACAGAAAATTACTATCACAACATAGACAATCAAAATGCATTTTCCACATGAACAATTTCACAAGTTACATGTAAGTATTTAGAATTTCCTGAGATTGTCATTTTACACTAGAAATTAATTTTATTTGGCTGACTGAGTCAGAGCCCAATACTGCGTTCTGTGTACTCTGTACTAGCATACTGTGTACTGCTTAGTGCTTACCGTTTAATCTCATGCAGTATGCAAACAATATCCTCAATCCTATTATCAGTGAAAACCTGGAAAATACTGAACTTTGTTAGAACATAATATTGAATAGCTACCTGGCCCCAATATGAGTCGTAATATTCATACTCATCTTGACTTGCTTCAGTGGTCACTAACTGGCCAATGAAGAATGACAATTTTTCTCTATTCATTCACTCCCATTGCATGGCGAAACAGGGGTATTTCACAAAGCTAAGAAAATGAACCTGACTTCAATTCGCCAGGTTAAATAGCCTGGATAAATTCAGTTTTACAAAGATAGATTACAGCTCAAGTGTTGAAGCTAGTTCAAGCATGATGAAAGCCAGGGGCCACATGTATAAACAGTGCTGAGCAGAAAAATGCCCTCAGAAAGCTGCGTAAGCCAGTTTCCATGCGGAAATTCAGATATAAAATAAGAGAATCTGCTTACGTATGCACACGCTGGACACCATGCGTACACAATGCTTGGAGTCGGTGTGATACGGCGACACCGTGACCAAAAGGCAGAGGGAGAAAATGTAAAACTTTGCCTCAGCAGATTTCTGACTTTCTCCCTGAGCATTCTTTTACGCATTCTTTTACTCAGAGTTTTATACATGTGGCCCCAGGCTTTGGGAATGAAGTTACGTGTGCGTTCATTGACATTCACTTACTCTTATGCTGTTTAAATAGTCTATTTAAACATTCGATCAGGGTAAATCAGCAAAATAATGTACCATGTCGTTTACAGCTGGGGAGCCGGAACTCATTATGCAGTTTAGTCTATAATTACAAAAAAGGCAACACCACTTTAATGAAGTGAGAGACGCAGCCTGGGAACCAAGTGCTGAGCGCGTACGTTAGTCCTATTTAGTGCTATGTGCTTTGCATCTCCAAAATTCTAGTATTTTAATGGTACTTTTTTTTGTATTTAGGAGCAATCCCAGTGTGACAAAAAAGGATTGAAATAAAAATGTTGGTGAAGAGGCAATCAGAGTTGCAGATCATCTATAGAAATTATTAAATGATGACCATATAACCAGATAGCTGTGATAAAACTAACAATGCAAAAAGTTATAGGCCTTCTGCATGCACAGGCTAAAGGTTATAGTGCATAGGCTATTTGGTTATGCTGATAGTGCGTGTATGAAAATGCAAATTGCAAATGTAGATTATTCCCTCCATGGAAAATCTGAGATCAGAGCACGGTCTTCTGCCTATAGATCTGGGGACCTGGAGGCCTTGAGGAAGTCCAGATATGACCTACGGAAAACCATCAGAGATGTCAAAAGAGCCTACAGGGACAAGTTGGAGTCTAACTACCACAGTTCCGACCCCAGACGCATGTGGTGTGGACTGCGCTCCATCACAGACTACAAAGGGAGAAATAGCAGTGATGCCCAGCCCGCCGCCTCTCTTCCCGACGAGCTCAACACCTTTTACGCACGGTTAAATCAATGCTACTAGCTAGTTAACTATTAGTGCTATTAGTTCAAAACTACTATTAGTTCAAAACATGGGATGCTGTGACCATGGGAATACAAACCTCATTAAGAGCTTATAAGCTAGCGGTTTTGTGAAACATTAAAAAAATATGCCAAAAGCTATATTTATTCATACACTAACGCATATATAAGAGAACCAATCCATACATAATTTTCTCTGAGTCAGGCAGGTATATAAGACATTTATTTATTGGTAGGAAAAGCCACAGGCGCATGCCTGTTTTCTTGTTTGGTACACCAAATACAACAGCCTTTTTTAATATCAGATTTTTTTCTATTTTTTTATAAATTTTGTGGCCAATTGAACCCCTATTCTAATTCAATTCTCCCCGTGTAGCAACCGCTAGAGAATCACCGCTACACAACCCTGTCAGCCGGCAGTAGGATGGAGATCGCCACATCCTCTTCAGGGCACGACTCCTCCTAGGGTTCCTGACCGTGATTCCAAACTCGCCCAGGGCCGTTCTATGCGCAGCGATTCTCTCCGAGCCCCTCCCCCCACCCAGAAGCAGCCGCCAATTGCTGCTCCCACAGGACATCGGCCATGCTCGGATTTGGCAGGACAAACAGGTGCAAACTGAAACAGACTGGAAGTCTGAGCTTTTACTGCTGTACTACCACGGCGGCCCAAAACAACAGCCTTTTTAAAAAGGCTATTTCAACAATCCCTCCTAAGGGCTATTTTCTAACAGCCTTTTTAAAGGGTTAGGGTTTTTTTTTTTTTATGTGCTTTTCAGAATTTTTTTCTTTTTATCTACTCAAAGCTGCCTTTAGGTACAAGTAGACTATAAAATACTACCACTTGATTATATTTTCCAACAACAGTATTTGAATGGTGTTGTCATTATTAATATATATTAATTCAATTATTATTTAATAAGCACTATTGTCCGCTGTGAGGAAAGAACTAGCACTAGTTCAGTTTTCAGTAATGTTGTCACTCCCCCAGAGCCATGCTTTGAAGGCGAACCTTCAACAGCTAATGGTATACAGAAAACTTGGCAAACAATAGCAGATGAGATTCTGGATGCCAAATATTTTTCAATTATTGTTGACTCCACCCCAGACCTGTGGACCAATTGACATTCATATTCCGGTTTGTTAACAGCAGCGGGAATGTGTCAGAGCGATTCCTGGGCTTTGAGCCAATTGAGAGCCTCACTGGTAAAAGTTTAGCAGACTGTATGACTTTGATGGTGGAGGGCCTTGGGTTGGACCTCTCAAACTTTAGAGGTCAGTCATATGACAATGCAAGCAACATGTCAGGAAAATACAATGGGCTACAGGCCCACCTGAAACAAAAAAAACCCTCTGATAGAGTATGTCACTTCGTTGGTGTTAACATCTTAGACGGCAGTAGCCCAGAGGCTGACAAGTTTTTAACATGTTGCAGTCACTGTACACATTTTGCTCTTCATCCACACACAGATGGGGGAAAGTCTTTTGGAAGACAAGACAGATGTCAGACTGACATTAAAATCGCTGTCCAGTACTCGGTAGAGTGCTCGGGCAGAGTCAACCAAGGCACTATGGAGAAATTACACCCACATTAGAGAGGCCTTCGGTGGTATGTGCAATGATTGAGGCCACTGGACTTTGTGCTAAATTGGACACCTTAGAGATGGTGTTCATGGCACATTTCTGGGACGTCGTACTTCACCGGTTTCATGCTACAAGCATGTACGTACCTACAGAAAAGTGACATTGACATCTCTGCAGCAGCACAGCTTTTGTCTTCGTTGAGGGATTTTGTGGCGGGACAGCGAGACCAGTTTGAGGCTTTTGAAAGAGCAGCCTTAAATGTGACAGGTGTCTCTCAGTCATATAAGCATGATCTTCAGCGAAAGATGAGAGCTCAGAGCCAGGTGTGACACTTGAGGGGAGGGAGAAGTTCAAAATAGAAACATTTTATGTGGTCATTGATAAGCTAGTGGCATGTCTTAAACATCGCTTGAACACTTGCAAGCGTTTGACCAGTCTCTTTGGAGTTCTGTTTATGTCGGATCAGGTGTCTAACAGTGATGTCATAGTGGAAAAGGTAAATGCACTCTCCGCTGCCTATCCATCAGATCTGGACATGAAATTTGCCAACAAACTCATCCAATTCAAGTCTTTCATGTCTGACACTGAGGGTGAGATCTGCCCAACTAAATTGCTTGAGACGTTAATCTGCAGTCAGTGTTCCCCAATGTTTTCGTGGCACTTCAGATTTTTCTAACTTTGCCAGTGACAAACTGCCAGGGTGAGCGGACATTTTGTCTTTTAGGCAGAATAAAAAATGACCTTGTCAGACAGCTAGATTTTGACAATCTAGTGGATGATTTTGCGAGGAGGAAGGCAAGAAAGACACCAATGTAGAAAAGCGGGGGGCCTCCAAAAGACATGTGCCCAGGGGCCTCACGGGACCATGATCCGGCCCTGGCTACACATCATATTTATGCAACCAAAATGTTTGCTTAATTCTTGAAAAGTATGCTTCTGAATATACCTCATCCGGGGTTTTTAAGTATACTAGATTTAGAAAATATTTAGCCTACTTAACTACTTTCTTGTCCAGTATACTCAACAAACATACTCAGTATGGAAGGGTGCTGATTCAGACACAGTCTATAGCCTACCTAAATTCACATCAGGCCACTTCCACCTCCAATTGACAGTTTACATTGTCATTTAGCAGGTAATTTTATCCAAAAAGACTTGCGAAAGTGCATTTCACACGGTGAGCAAACAGCACTACAGTTAGGGATGTGTAAAGCTCCCTTCACTGTCTTCTGGTGGACACTCATCCTGCTCAGATCTGTCACACTGCATGGCACTGCCCTTTCCTGTCTTCAGATGATGATCTCCTATCAGGCCTCTCCCGTCAGACTCCCTGGGCCAGCTGACTGTCCCATCTCTGGGCACCCACATCCACTCCTGGTGGCCCCCGCACTTCTGCCCTCGCCCCTCAATGATGGAACAACCTTCTACACTCACAAAACCCACCATGCAGCTCACAATGTCAGCACTGATTTGATTGGAAATGTTTAGGCCCAGTAGTGTATGCTTACCCTGTTAAATGTGTCTTTTGTAAGTTGTTTTGGCATCTGCCAAATACTAAAATGATCATTGCAAATTGAATTTTTTTTGGAAAAAGCAGCATATAAGATGTGTACAGATCCCTACAGAAAATGGTCAACCATTACACTTGTGTGCAAAATTGTAATATTAACTGAGCTGTGGGAGTATCCTATTTCAGTCTTACCGTCGAGAAGAATTCAGACAGACACGTGCATTGATCACGAGAAAAGTGACAACGGAAACTAAAATTACGAATAGGATGGAAAACACAAACCGCAATTCACCGCTAGAGACCAGTGTTGCGCTTTCACTCAGTGTTGTGAAATTAGCGAACATGCTCGTGCACTAATGCGCTTAAGTTACTGAATTTAACTTAAATATTTTTGTGTTCAACAGCTTTAAAAACATCTACGCGTAGTAAGGGTTTTACTGCATTTTACCCACAGTTTGGGTCAAATGTATGGGCGGATCTTTAGCACACACTACGGTAGCTACAGTTACATTATTATTGTGCGCTTCCCAAAAACCGTCAGCTGACTTTGTCTGACTACAGCAGAGGGGAAAACAGTGCGCCATGGCGGCGGAGATCCACTCGAGGCCCCAGAGCTCCAGACCTGTCCTTTTAAACAAGATCGAAGGGCACCAGGATGCAGTCAATGCCGCGATTCTGATCCCGAAGGAGGACGGGGTTATCACAGTCGGCGAGGACAGGTTTGCTAGCCGCAATCTCGGCTCTATTTCACTGTCGCAGACGAGCCGTGGATATTTCTCTGATAGCTAGATACATTCTTTACTCCTTTCATTTAATTTCCAGTTAAAATATAATACATATTAGTATAATTAATATCCGTCGTTAACATTATAATGATTGCTAGAAACATTAGCTGTGTTAGTTAGCGGGCTGGCTAAATAGCAAGTTTATATGTGTGTAGCCTGTGTTTGCGCGCAGTGCTAATCTGCCCTCATCAAATTGCTGGGCGCTAGTCCAGGATTAGCATAAAGTACCAGACATTCAAACGGACACAACTAACAGCTATTTGATGCTAACGATCACAACCCCATTTGTAAGTTATTGACGATGTGAACATGGTAGCTAGTTCTCGGTAACTTAGCTAATAGTGTTAACGCAGTTTGTGGCATAAGTCATTTATCTGTCTAACGATAACGTTACTGTGCGAATATGTGATCTTGTTTTGATAGATAACGTTAACCAGGGGTGGAAATCCAGAGGACATAAAGTAAAAGTCCTACCATGTGTTTCTTCCACCCATAGAAAACGCATAGATTGTGTTTTCGTTGGACAGCTCAGTTTATCTAACGTTAGTTGGCTATTAACATTTTTGACGACTAGCTAACTTGGAGTTCATGTTATTGTTCAGTGGATAACACGTTAGATGGGTGACAATGGATGCGTTGAAGTGAATGCTTTGTTTGTCTGAATCTGTTCGGAAGAAATAACGTTATTGTATTTGAGGTGTTTTTGAGTATAACGTTAACCTTTTTGGTTAAATAAGTACACTAACGTTAACGTTACTTGAAGCTTCGATGTATGTGAATCTAACATCTCCCATGTAACAACAGAACAATCCGAGTATGGCTGAAACGAGACAGCGGGCAGTACTGGCCCAGCATCTATCACACAGTGTCCTGTAAGTATGGCATAGAGTTCCCTCATTTTAATCTTTCCTCCTGTCTGGTTTATGCATCTTATCCTCTGTGTTGGGCATTTGTAGTGGCAGGGTCCATGTGGTATTTTTAAGGCGATTTAGATTAGGCTGGGAATCGTTTTAAGACATTCATCCATGCCCCCTATTTGTCCATGTTGGATTTTAGGTCCATCCATATCTACTGTATATCTGGCAGTGATTGTGTTGTGGCTCGTTTGATACCTCAGACCCTTGATGAATAACAGCCATGTAGCCAACCATGTGATCAACACTGTTCCATGTAATTTACAGCTTAATCTAGCCCCCCCCCAAAATGTTTTTCATAGAGATCAATTAAAATGCAGAGAGGTTATAGTATAGCTTGTAAGAGCACCAGAAAATAAGTTATCAAGAGTATTTTGATGTTGTTGGGTCACAGACATCAGGAAGTCATGGCATGCAAAGGATATTCAACCAAATATTAAATATGATGACTTTATTTAAGTTTATGTTAATTTGTCCAATTACTTGGCCCCTAAAATGCGGGGGCTGTGTGTAAAAAGGGTTTATATACATGGTTCACCCAATATGAATGTAAAAACCCTCAAATTAAAGCTGAAAGTCTGCACTTTTAGTCACTGTTCCATTTAAAATCCAATGTTCTGGAGTACAGAGCCAAAACAACAAAAATTGTGTCACTGCCCAAATACTTTCCATCCCCACTGTATGTGTCATGTCTTTTGGCATGTGTGCTTGATACTGTCCCAATTACTAGGTGTGTGCTTATAACACTGTTTATGTATGAATGTTTAAATTTATTAGCTTGTTATGTATTTTTAAGCGCCATGTTCCTGCCTGTCATATCACCATGAGAGTAAGCGGATCTTTGTCGGCCAGGACAATGGTGCTGTTGTGGTGAGTATTGGGGAGGGCTTAGTGGCTCTGTTCTTTTGCCCTGTGCAAAGTAACATTGGTCCATGGTAACAGGCCAGGCCTATAGCCTGAGCATGGCAGAGATTAGCCAGGGTGCCTCAGCATCGCTTTGAGGCTACTGCGGTCAGTACTGTGCGTTTACCTGCTCTCTCATATTGGAGTAATGCAGGCTTATATTGTCTCTCTGTGTTTTCTGTAAATCAGCCAGTCAAATCAGTATGAATGTTTTCATCTACGTCTCTCCTCCTGCTCATCTGGGGCCTAAACTTTGGGGTCAGTTGTAGTGCTGCTGGACAGCCTAGAAACCCGTGTTCCAGTGTGTACTGTCCCACAGAACAATGAGGCACCGTACAGTTAAACAAGATATTTGAGATACAGCCCATCTCAGAGGTGTATAAGGCTGCAGACTGACATAAAACCAAACTAGCTGGTTCAGTCTGTTCATGAGAAACACCAGGGGCCTCACTTTGAATAGGGAAATGTACCATCACTCGTGCCATTATGCCTTTTCTCTGTTACAGGAATTCCACATTGCTGAAGATTTCAACAAGATGAACCATGTCAAAACCTATCCAGGTGAAAAAAGGGAACTGAAAGCTAAAAAAGGACTGAGTGAATGTATTAGTTATGAGACTATGTATGTATGTATGTGTGTATGTGAGTGTGTGTTACCTATTCATCTGCTGTAAACTTCAACTCGCAGCTGGAAATGATGTGAGAATAAGCTGAATTGTGGCTGAATGTTTGAACTGAAAATAAACATAATGGTTAAATTGGCACTTGAATTATAAAGTGTGTGTGTGCATGCATGTGTGTGTTTACAGCCCATCAGAACCGTGTGTCGGACATCATCTTCTCCCTGGAGAGTGAGTGGGTGGTGAGCACAGGCCATGATAAGTGTGTGAGCTGGATGTGCACACAAAGTGGAACCATGCTGGGACGCCATTACTTCACCTCCTGGGCGTCCTGCCTGCAGTATCCTTTACCTGTGCCCAACACTCCCAACACACCCAATGCTCTCAACACACTTAACGCTCTTAACATACCCAACATGCCTCACCTAACACACTTAACTCATTCAATGTCAGAGTGTTGCAGAACACTCTTAACACACCTCACATAACACTCCCAACACACCTAACACACTGTCTAAGCTCTGCATTTCTATGTCAACGCTGTGTTTCAGTGTCAACGCTGTGTTTCAGTGTCAACGCTGTGTTTCAGTGTCAACGCTGTGTTTCTGTGTCAACGCTGTGTTTCTGTGTCAACGCTGTGTTTCTGTGTCAACGCTGTGTTTCTGTGTCAACGCTGTGTTCCTGTGTCAACGCTGTGTTCCTGTATCAACGCTGTGTTCCTGTGTTAGCTCTGCGTTAGCTGTGTGTTCCTATGTTAGTGCTGTGCTCCTGTGTTAGCTCTGTATTCACACATTAATGCTGTGTTACTATGTTAAAGCTGTGTTCCTATGTTAGTGCTGTGCTCCTGTGTTAGCCCTGTGTTCCTGTTTTAGCTCTGCGTTCCTGTGTTAGTGCTTTGTTAGTACAGGCTCCTTAACCACGTGCTCAGGTATGATAAGGACACACAGCATGCATTTGTGGGGGATTACGCTGGCCAGATCACCCTGCTGAAGCTGGAGAGACAAACCTACTCTACCATCACCACTCTGAAAGGCCATGAGGGTGAGGCACGCATGCGCTTACCTTCATATACACACTTACACCCTACTCTACCATCACCACTCTGAAAGGCCATGAGGGTGAGGCACGCATGCGCTTACCTTCATATACACACTTACACACTCATAAAGCGTATACACTCTTATACAGTCATGCACGCACAGTTACACACTAATATATTTACATACTGTACATATACAAACTCACACACACACACATATGCACAAAGTTACACACTTATCTGAGACTCCCCAGCCAAACAGTAAATGAAAAGTGTCTCTGAAACTGAAACCACACCTCCACACCATGGCAATCTGATGTAGAGGGGCTCAGTACAGACTTCTGCTGGGTGAGAGTTTAGTGAATGTTTCCTTGGTGACATGCGGTGGGTATTCAGACAGTCTGTGGTTGCTGGGACCTAGCGTGCTACTTAATTGTCTCTGACAATGTGCCTGGTATCTAATTACCTCCTCTGATGAGGTGTCTGCTACTAATTACCTCTGACAAGTTTCCTGCTACTTAATTACCTCTGAGGAGGTGCGTACTACTTAATTACCTCTTCTGACGAGGTGCCTGCTACTTAATTATCTCTGAGGTGGTGCCCTCATGGTAGTATTGGGGAGAGGACGGGTTGGGGGCGTTACTCCCATGGTTGGTCAGTGAGTTGTTATTTTGGTCTTTTTGTTTTTTTTAAGGAATATGATTTTATATAAAATCACATATAATATACTGTAATAATAGAATATAATACAATATTTGAGGCCTTGGTGGTGAAGCCTGTAGCTGATTGGCTGCCCTGTGATATATGCTGTGTTCCAGTGAGCTCTCTATACTGATCCACTGTGATTGAGAAGCACTGCTGTGCTGTGGTTTTGCGCAGTGATTTTTACAGTGAGATCATCCTGTGTCAACCGCAGTGGATCACATGACAGTGGTCACAATGCTTACCCTTTCCTTCCACTTTCTCAGTTGTACAGGCCGTAAAAAATTTAAATTAACTCTGCAATGTACTGTGGACAGAGTGAAGTGTTGCGATTTAGCTTTTTGTGTTACTGTGAAGTGACAACTTTATATTTATATATATATTTTTTTTTTTGGTGTGAAGTAGGTATACAAACACTGTATATAATACTATTTGCATAACAAATTTTATTAATCATTGATTTTTTTTGGGCTGAAAAACATTAATTCAAATTCAATTCAAAATAACTTTATTTATCTGTTAGGAGCTTCTTTTGTGTAAAAGCGTCAGTACATATACAACATGTAGCCGGAGATGACAAACACAGAATAGGCAAGTACAGCTGAAACCAATTAAAAGCAGTTTAAGATAATAAAGTTAAGCGATAGTAAAGTTAAGATGATAAACACAAAATAGACAACAACAAGTACAGCTGAAAACAATTAAAAACAGTTTTAAGTTAATAAAGTTAAGCGTGCTAACAAATGTCCGTAGATAAATGCTGATAAGTGAATAAGGCATTAATGAGTCTGGGAGATGTAGGCACAAAGCTTGACATGGCCCGCTTGGTCCTGAATGTGAGTGACTGCGGCCTAAAGGTAGGTGGCGTATTGGATTACCAAGCTATTTGACAATCCAAACAGCTTCACTCTCAGAAGAATGTTTGCCTGCAGTTATGTATTAAAGTGCCTGTGATTTCACACGTTCTGTGTGCATTTTTGGACACGTATTTGTGTGTGTTTATATTATGCGTGCATCATATAATGATATTGTGAATAATGAATATGCTGAAAATCGGCTACTCTGTCCTCGTGTTCGAGTTCAGATTAAGCAGTTTGTGAATGATCGTGCTGTCTGCTCACCTCCACCCCCCCCCACTGCAGCTCTAATTTCCGCACTCTTATTTCTCTCCATCCCACCTGTCTGCAGGCAGTATTGGGGCTCTGTGTTGGGACCCTGTACAGAGGCTGCTGTTCTCTGGGGCGTCGGACCACAGTGTGATCATGTGGGACATCGGGGGCCAGAAGGGTCGAACCCTCCTGCTGCAGGGCCACCAGTAAGGCTGGGCGGGGCTACATATGTGCATGGGTGGGGCTACTTATGAATGTGGGTGGAGCTACATATGAGCATGGCAGGTCTATTTATGAATGTGGGTGGAGCTACATATGTGCATGGGTGGGGCTACTTATGAATGTGGGTGGAGCTACATATGAGCATGGCAGGTCTATTTATGAATGTGGGTGGAGCTACATATGTGCATGGGTGGGGCTACTTATGAATGTGGGTGGAGCTACATATGAGCATGGCAGGTCTATTTATGAATGTGGGTGGCGCTACATATGAGTATTGGCAGGGCTATGTATTAATTTGTGTGGAGCTATAAATGACCATGGTTGAGGTGTTTAAAAATGTGGATGTGGTGGTTATGTAGAATTGGCTGCAGCCTTTTCTCTTTTAAAAGCTTTGAAGCGTGCGGGATAGCCTTTATTTAATTGTTCTAACACTAACTCTCATTGCTAGCGTGCGGGATAGCCTTTATTTAATTGTTCTAACACTAACTCTCATTGCTAAAAATGTTATTTTAATTTTTTATTCGCTTGACATTTTGCTTACTGCGCTCAGCCGTGTTTCTTGCCCTCGACGGAGGTGAGTGGGCGAAGTTTTGGCTCAAACCATCATTCTGCTGCCAGATATGCAGTAGTTATGGATGGATCACTTTAAGGGTTGTTTCTCCTGACTCATTTTCCTATTGAACTCTATGGAAAAATAAGTCAGGAGAAATGACCCTTAAAGTGATCCATCCATATCTACTGCATATCTGGCAGCAAAGTGATGGTTTGAGGCATGTTTGATACCGCAGACCCTTGATAACTTACAGCCATTTAGCCAACCATGGGTTCCATACTATTTCTGTGTAATTTACACCTTAATTCCCACCCAATTCCCAGATATCCATTCAAATGCAGAGAGGTTATTATATCGCTTGTAAGAGTATCTGAAGAGAAGAGTTTTTTTATTTTTTTTTATACCCAGTCATGATAATGTTACAAACAGGTGTTTTTTGAACTTTCCATTTTTTTAATAATTTTTTTTTGCAAACTTTTTTGGAACTTGTTGCCGGCATCAAATTTGGAATTAGCGTATATTTACAAAAATAAATAAAGTTGATAAGGTAAGACATTAAATATCTTTTCTTTCTACCGTTTTCCATTAAATATATGTAAAAGAGAATTTACAAATCACTGCTTTCTGCTTTTATGTGCCTTTTGCATACCTTTTGGAATTGGGGTTTGTAATAATAAAGCCAACTATCTCCGTGCAGGCCTTTCCACATTCTTTATTTTTGGGTCATTTGTGAATGCAAAAAAGTATTAAAGAAACACAACAGCGAATAATTCACAGATTTCAGTTTTCCAAACCTTTAAAGGAAAGCTTTCTTGACTTTTTTTTTTTTTTGCTGTTACTTAAAACATATTCACTTCATATTTTGCCTATTTTTTTATTTTATAGAATATATATAGAGCCACATAGCAGACTTTAAAAGTAAATAACGTGGCCTATATAAAAGTTCAGCTATGTGGCTGCTTAGGCTAGTTTAGGTGGTGTGTCTGTTTAAATTGTAATGCGGCAAATTTAGACCCCCCAAAATCCTGTTGTTTAAATGTGTAAACACGTTTTTTTCACAGTCTATCTGGTTAGTGATTTTCTGAGTTTTGTTTGTCCCTAGTATGAGCATGTGTGTGTCTGTGTAAGTGTGTCTAAATGTGTCTAAGTGTGTGTAAGCGTATGCGTGTCTCTGTATAAGCATGTGTAACCGTGTCTGTTTCTCTATCTGCAGTGAGCGTGTCCAGGCTGTGAGGTATCTGCAGTTGACGAGGCAGCTGATCTCCTGCTCTTCAGATGGAGGGATCACTGTGTGGAACATGGACACGACCAGAGAGGAGGTACACGCAACATGCAAACACATCATACAAACGTACTACATACTAATGACTGGGTGGGGGTGGGGCATACTTTTTACACCGGTATGTAAGGGAATTTACTTGAATTATTTACGGAAATGTATAGCTGAATGAAAAGGCTATGTGTAAAATGGAATCTAATGTACGTTTCCAGTCTGCTAAGTAAGTAAGAGTATAATTTAATGGGGAGATCACGTTTTTGCCACGTAAATAGTCTGAGGCCTCAGGCATACTACACTAGAGAAGCAAATGTTTCCTGCTCAAATGGAGCATTACCAATCCCAGCAGTCAGGTGCTTTTATTGCATATTGTGTTGTACTTCTTTTGTGTGGGAGGATGTGAGTCACATTTCCCTCCTTTTGTTCTGTCCATCTCCTTGGTAACGGTTCTTTGAATTCAACGTTGCCCTCTGGTGTTTGCAAGGTAGAAGCGCAGCCTCTGCTTTTCCAATGCAAAAATTAATGTCCATTAACCCCTTCGCACAGACCCCCTGGTAGCCATGCCACGGCACCGTGAGATTGCTCAACTGAGACAATAATTGATCCTGCAACCAAACTATGAGTGGAAACGACAGATTCTGTGTTTTAGCTTTATTAGTACAGGATACCTGAAAGCTATGCCATGTACAGTGTTTCTGTACGTGGTCCATTTAACAAGAACCCTCATCCAGTCTACTAAACTATACTGACGCAAGCATGACACATTGGAGTATAGTGTCTGTCTGGGAGTTGATCAAAATATTGTTAGGAACCGGTTCAAAGTTGCCCGATTCCTCGGAATTGTACGCCTTCGAGCTTATCAATTATTTTATCGATTCCAGCATGTATTCCCGACAGCTATGCATGGCACATTTTTCATTCAGTCAGCGCATGCTGGCAGGCAGAGTTTGACCCATCACTTCCGTCTTTGGAATTTTGTGATCCGTCTTCGGAAATGATCAACTATTCAACAGATTTGTGGAGTGTGTGGACTTCCCTCTGGAGTCTATACCAACTCCAAGTCTTAAACTAGTGTTTTGATTGGCGGTCAACGATTGCCTGCTTGGTCACACACAGATGAGTAGATTTGGAAAGCGAATAACTAACCTAAATTAGTGAACTTCGTCATCTTCAACTAATAAGAGGAGCCAGTTTGCCTCCAAAAATGGTCTAGTAACATAACGTTAAAGATCTCATCTTTCTTCCATGTAAATGTAGCCGATAGGTTGAATGAGATGGGGGATAATGGTGACAGTGGAAGCTGTTCTGTATTAATACAGAAACCAATGCAAGCGTTACGGTGCAGCTTTATGAAACACGCCTAGGAGCGTAACTAACTCATAAGTAAAGTTTGCAATCTTCGTTAGAGAATGAAACTCCTAAATATCCCAATCGCAGAGCAGCGGTTAAACAACGATATTTTAGCCATTTTTTTTTACATAACGTTAAACTGATAATTTATCCTCTCTTCCCACATCCTTTTTCATTATTTTCCAGTGTCTCTTATTTTTTTTGATGTCTGATATTTTAAGCACTCGTATTGATCGAGCTAAATGACACTTATAATGCCATTTTGCTTTGTACTTTATAAATATTATGTTATTGAATCAATTTTTTTTACCATCCAATAGTAATAGTAATAGTTGGTCTTTTAATAGCCTGGGAGCAAATAATATTTAAAGAATCGATAAAGAATCGGATCGATAAGCAGAATCGATAATGGCATCGGTATCAATTAAATCTAACGATTCTCATCCCTAAACATGTGCCAATACAGCTGTGAAAAACGCTGCTCACTCAATCGCGAAATAAACAAGTGAAATTCCTGTGTAATTATACCATGTCATTCTACTATCGATATCTGATACTAAATATTAAATAAATATACAAACCTACCAGTGGTATCCCTTTCAAGATTCAGTGGTCATTTATTGTCTTGGACAATCCGTTTTAGAAATACACAATCCTTTATAATGCTATTACACTTTCTGAAACGTCTACGCGTAAAACCCCGGACAAGCCTTTCCAGTTCTTTCAAGTTTATTGACAACTCTTTTATCCAGTAGATGACCCTATAAGCTTCCCAACAGTGTTTTACATGTGTGTGAAATGGGTATTAGATCAAGATTGTTTAGATTGGAGAATATATCTATGAACATGGGCATATTTCCTCCTTGATATGTAAGTATTCTGCTATGAAATTGACTGCTATTCTATAATGAGTGCATTTGAAATACTGTAATTTAAACATTCATAGGTGGCTCAGTCATGATTTATGTTGGATGCACCATGTATTGTAAACTTATCGTACACACGGGCGTATTAGTATCTCCCTGCTCTGATCTGTGATAGATGAATGTTACATTTTCTTTGGAGTGATTATAAATAGCAACATTTGTGAAGCAAACTACAGAGAAATGTCATCCCAGGGCATGCAGCAAAAGATTACATACTGTAGAGTAAAGAAAAAATTTGATGTTTTATTGAAGTATTAGTATTATAGGATTATAGTATACTACTCAAATAAATTTAAGGAATTTAAGGTCAAAGGAAATTTTTTGATCATTTTTGTAATGTCTTTTTAAGCCAGATAGGGTTAGAATATCCCCCTTTGGGTTGTCATTTGGACTATAGCCATCACGTTATTATGGGATATGCATTCATTTAACTTATCTTTAGAAACCTTTAAAGTTAACCCAGATTTCCTTTTCATGGATTTGAAGCACGAACTTAGTCAGACTAAACTGACAAACTGCCTCGAAACACCCATTGTGACACATCATGCACCATTTGCACGTGTTTTGCATGAGTGTCATTCTATGCATGCCAATTTTTGCAATAAAATGGCTGAGCATTTTCCATTCATCATCACATCATCATTTTGGGGGCTGCATTACTTTTTTTCATCAGGGTAATAAACTAGTGTCTAATCAAAAGTTTTTTGTTTTCTGTTTTCTGTTCTTGAGCCATCAAATAATTATTTTGTCATTAGTCATCACCATTTTAGCTTGTTAGCTTATATTTATATGCACAAATATTTTTGACCCTTAACTTTTTTTGAGTAGTATATATTAATATTATATTTAGGTGTGTGTACCGGTGTGATGTCAATGTTTTCATTGTAAACCATCATAAGCGGCAAATGTATATGCTTTATAATGGACAAAAGTATTTTATTCATTCTTTGATAGTTTTTGGACCCATACATATCTATCGCCTTATACTTATGAAAAGTAATTCCCACTAGAAAATTATGCAAATGTGAGTTTTATGAGTCAAAGCAGTTGATTAGTAGTTAAATATATGATTATTTTATGATTTACAGCAGTGCACAATTTAGCCATTTTGGATAGATTTGGAGATAGTAATACCCATTTTACACACAAAACCAGGGAGTAACACGGGATGTTGAACACGGGTTGGACCCGCATTTGATCCATTCACACCACACTATGGTCACCGGTAAGTCTCAGGTCATCACCATTCACACAAGACCCGGGTCCGCAAGTTTATATCTGTGCACGTTCCGTTTTTGCCTGCTAATACAGCTAGCTTGGTAGCCAGCTGGCTAGCGGATACAATGTAGTTTGCCATTAGGCTATGTTAGCTTAACCCAGTATTGTTAACTCCTGAATCTGTAACTCTTGATTATGTAAAAACTATCACAAAACATTTTAAGTAATGTATTATGTTATTAATAGGCTATTCACTGTTGCATTGCCTATTTACCTGTAACAACAGTGCTCTAGAGCAATCCTCTTCTTGCGTGAATATTGCTGTGAACAAGTGAAAATTAAGATAATTCCAGAGCTCGGTTCTAATATTCACGTGAATAGCCTAGTTTCCATCATTTATATAAACATTTCGGAACATCGTTTCTGCACAAGTTAAATACGTGACAATATTGAGGGTAGGTCAGATGAGCGTGCTGCTTAGAGTAACCTTTGTCACCCCTTTCACACCGAAGCAAAGCTGTGTCTGACCCTCTTAAATCCCGGGTCGTGAGCAGGGTCGCGGACCCGGGTCGGATAACCACGGTTGACCCATTCACACCAACGGCAAACATGGGATTTACGGATCATTGCTTTGGTGTGAAAGGGGTTCAAGGGACAACAGAGGGTACACTGCATACATTTTGTGTCATAGATTTTTAGTACTTCTGCATATCACATAGACCTTTTTTACATTTGTAGCTCTCAGTATTTAATTGCAAACAAAAAAAAAACATTCCACACAGCCATACTGTGTTAAAAGTCAAAAGTGCACGGTGTTTATTTGTGCAGATTAATCTCGTCTTTTCTAAGGACTTTCTAAGGTATTTTTCTCTTTGTTCTTTTCCCTTTCCCACTGTCTCTTCACCCCCCTGTCTTTTTCTCCCCATCAGGCTCCTCAGTGGTTGGACAGTGACTCATGCCAGAAATGTGAACAGCCTTTCTTTTGGAACCTGAAGCAGATGTGGGATTCTAAGACACTCGGGCTGCGGCAGGTGAGTGCGGCTTGGCCAATCGGAGTGCTTCATTAAGCAGGTGGGCCAATGGGAGCTGTCCGTCCATATGGCCAGTGTGAGCGCTCTGTTAAGCTGGTTGGCCAATGAGACAGTGGAGTGTCCAGACCAATTTTAAAGGGGGGGCCGAACTTGGCACAGAATTTCACAGGGGGGGGGCATCTATGAATAACCAAATTAGACTTTTGCTTGGCTATCACAACATTTCTTTCCAATACTGCCAAATCTAAAAAATAAAAAAAAATCTTATAACAATCCTGTGACAGTTAAAATTACATTGCAGACTACTAATAAAGCCAATTAAAATATTAATATCACACACTGAGAGATGGATAGAGGATAGAGAGACACTACATGCAGAGAGGGAGTGATAGTTGACGTATAGAGAAGAAGGAGAGAGAGTATATACAGGACAGAGGACAGAGGTTAGAGAGAGGATAGAAGTCCGACAGGGTAAATAGGCTAGAGGGGATTGATAGAGGAAATACAGGAGAGAGAAAATATATAGGATTCAGAGGGGAAAGGAAGCAGAGATACAGAGGGAGAGGGAGTGACAAATAGAGGGAGGGAGGGAGAGAGAGGGACATGGAGGGACAAATAGAGAGGGTAGATGGAAGGAGAAATAGAGGTATGTGGGAGAAAGAGGGAGGGGGGACAAATAGAGAGGGGAGATAGAGGGATGGAAAATATACAGAGACAGACAGACTGGTCATATAGCAATCACACTAAATAAAATATGTATATTGCAGAACCCCCTCCACAATCTCCCTACGGCTCTCAAATAATTTTCAAACTTTCCGTCATTTAGCAGAGCAGTCAGTGCAGTCTAGTTACAGGAGGTGGGTTACAGTAGTAGGTGCACTGCTACAAAGGATCAATAATTAGTGTTGGGTTTGATATATACAAATGTAGGTTGGCATCCTTAAAGTGTCTGCTTGTTTACCATTTAAATTACACAACTACTTGTACAGGTATGACTGTGGCAATCCCTATGTTGGTTAACCTTTTGAAACATTAACAGAAAATATCATGTATAGCTCATTCAAGTATGACAGAATAGTCTTTATGGATTGTGTAAAACTAAGAATTTAGCCCATATTCAGGTGGTGATGGACACATCCTGTTTAAAAACATTTCTTCAAGCAGCAGTGAAGTTACTGAGTTACTAAGTCATATTTTATTGATTATAACATTGAGGATATGAGTACCGATTACATTTTAAAAGAGACAACCAAAATCAAACACAATGGATTACCTACAAAAGTTAACATCAACAATCACCAGTGATGAGAATGAAAAATTAATTACTTTCTGTTATTTCAATCTAACATTCGTACTAAACGTTAAACTTAACGTTTAAGTTAAAAAATGCAGCCAGATTAAACGTTGTTTTTGAATATCGATTAGGTTAATGGTATAGCTAGTCATAATATTGTAATATAATGATTAGGTTAATGTAAAATTTACTTACATTTGATATAAACCGTGGGTAAAGTAACGTTTGCTTAGCTAGCTACCTTTTACCTCAGAACCATTGGCGTAATCTGACCCAGTGCGCACAATGCTACAAAATGTCGTTGAAAAGGTGTTCAAGACGCATTTCCAACACAATTTAGCCATCCACGTTGTTCACTGGGGACAAAAAAGAAAATGGAAAATCATATAGGTCTATGTATATTTATAAGAATCTGGTTCATTTAGGTTAATACTTACTGAACAATAACGTTCATGCCTTCTCGCACTGAGAGTGAACATCCGACAGAGAGAGGGACTTTGTTTCTCCTGCAGTAGCAGTTTCAGTTGAGCTACAAAATATTCTTGCGACTATAACACAACGGCTCGTGAGACCCACAGAATGACACTGTTACTGTTCAGTCAACTTCAGTTCAACTGCGGAGTGCAGACAGACTCTGGTGAGGTGGTAGACTAACTGGCTGTCAGTCTTTCTGATGTATTTGATGCGACTTGGGGTACAGGAAAAAATAAGTAGTTAGCCTAAAGTTATTTACAGGCCTACACTTTGAGGTAAATGCTCTGTTAAGCTCAGGATTTGAATGAGATGTGATATGATACACACACCATTACCACATGTAGGCTAAAGCAACTTAAAGACTATTTGCATACAGCCACATTTAACACCAGTTTGATTGAATCAGTACTGCATACTGACACAGACACACACACACTAAGCTGTGGGATGGTCCCAGGCTAGCATGCTGTGGCATTACCACATCCTGTCTATCTGCTTGTCTCAAACAAATTGTGCCAAAAGGCAGATTGCCGGAGTGTTGAACAATAAAAAGTTCTGTGATGTGACATTAATTGAACATATCCGTTCTGAGCGTGACCGTGTTGTGATGATTTGTGATTGGACAGTGAGAGGCTTTGTCTCCCTTGACCCCTGACTGATGTGAATGTACCTATTTTCAGCACCACTGCAGGAAGTGTGGGAAGGCAGTTTGTGGAAAGTGCAGCTCCAAGCGTTCCACCTACCCGGTCATGGGCTTTGAGTTCCAGGTCCGAGTGTGTGAAGACTGCTACCTGACTATCAAGGACGAGGAGTGAGTGACAGACAGTGCCCATCCCATGCCTCGCCCACAGGCCTCACACAGCTGTGTCTCCATCCATCCAGTTGAGATCCCACCCATGAGCAGGGATGACCAAAATATACTTTATGATTTTAGAAAATGTTTTCTTCCTGGAAACTCGTGGAAATGTGTGTGCATTTGTGTCTTTGTGTGTGTTTCAGCCGGACGGCACTGGCCACCTTCCACGAAGGGAAGCACAACATCGCTCACATGGACATGGACCCCAGCCGGGGGCTGATGGTGACCTGTGGCAGCGACCGTGTGGTCAAGGTGAGATCATTTTTACCTGCTTCTAAAAAGTAAGCACATGTAATCTATGTAATCAGGACTGTGCGTGCGTGCGTGCGTGCGTGCGTGCGTGCGTGCGTGCGTGCGTGCGTGTATTTCTGGGCTGTGGCTCTACCACAGGGTGATATGATGCGCCTAGTGCAGTCGTTTACCAGCTTTAGGTGCATGCTGGCTTACTTGCTGCCTGCTAACCCGACTAGCTAGCCTGCTAGCCCAGATGCTGCCTTCTGCTGCTAACACTGTCGCTGACTAACCACTGGGTGAAAAGGAAGCCAAGTGCATAAGCCTAACCTGTCAGTACAGAGCCTCTCTATCACCAGGACTCCTACTGTGCCTCCACGTGGCAGCCATTGATAACAGGTGTTGGCAACGCCAGACAAACCAGTAGGGGATCTCGGAACTGCAGTGGTATTCACTATCTACCAACCGCTGCCCCTCTGTCATGAGGGTAAGCCAGACAGCTGCAGCTAGGGGAGACAACCCCGAAGACAGATCTGTGGAGGGGATGTGCAGAGGCGGATTCAGACAGAACGGATCTCCGGCAGCCCCCTGCGGCTCTTGTCAGGAGAAGGTTGTCCTGAGTTCTCTCTGGAATAAACCTGGCCGTGCCAAAATGGTCGGAGTACGGGTGTAAGGTGCACCTCTACTTGCTTTTCTCCTCCCTCCTTAATGTCCTGTGGCAATATGGAATGGCGATGGGTACAGGCTAAGGATGTGGCTGGGAGCACGTAGCCAAACCATGCACGCAGCCGGTAGAGAAGTGATGGTCGTTGGGGAGTGGGACGCAACAGTGCACCCCTCGGCAGCTTCATCTGAGCATCCCACACATCGCTCGAAACAAGAAGTTTAATAGACAACATCTGCAAGTCGCTTCATGGAATGTCCACACACTTCTTGACCTAACTGACAGAACCAATGGACCCCACAGAAGGACTGCTTCTATGGCCCATGAACTAAAAAAATATAACATCGATATTTCTGCGCTCAGTGAAACTCGCCTCGATGGGTAGGGCTCTCTCACAGAGGTTGGTGAAGGTTACAACTTCTGGAGGGGAGTTCCTGAGTATGCATGCCATCTCCATGGGGTGGCTGACATGCGAATCACCTTAGCTAAGGGGCGCTTTGCCACTTTAATGCTGCGGATGACACCAAGGAGGCTTTCTACAAGTCCCTCGACTCCATCCAGAGGATCCCCTACACTGACAAACTGCTCCTCTGAGGAGACTTCAATGCCAGGTTCGGCTCAGATAATTATATTTGGAGAAAAGTCATTGGGAAACATGGAATGGCGAAAATGAACTCCAACAGGCTTTGACTCGTCTCCCTCTGCTCAGAACACCACCTTGTGACTAACATAGTCTTCCAAATGAAAAACGAATTCAAGACCTCATGGAAACACCCCCGCTCCAAACATTGGCTTCTTCTAGATTACTTCATTGTCCATCAAAGGACCTGCAGGAGCTGCTTATCACCCGAGGTATGCGAGTGATTGAATGATCAGATCCAAACTCTGCATGGAAATCCAACCTCGACGCCCAAAGAAAGCCCCAACAAAAAACTCAACTGCAAAGACCTTCAAAACCCCACTAACATTAACAATCTCGGATGTTTCCTTGCAGACAAACTCTCTCATACCACTGAAGACCCCAACTACAAATCAGACTGGTCAAGACTGTGATGGCTATCCACAGTGCAGCCTATGAAGCTGTTGGAGCCACTATAAAGTGCCATCAGGACTGGTTTGACAAAAACTCTGCAACGCTCCGCCCTAATTCTTTGAAGTATTCCAAGCCATTAAGCGCCAAAAACATTAAATGCGCTGGTCCAGACGGGATCCCTACTGAAATTCTAAAACAAGGTGGATATCTCCTTACATAAAGCCTGTACCTTCTCATCAGAACCACCTGGCAGTCAGAGAAGCTCCCTCAAGAGTGGAAGGATGCCAATATTGTAGTCATCTACAAGACCATTTGCGGGAACAGCCAATGCATCCCCTTTCTCACTGTCGCCAGTAAAGTGCGATGGAAGATCATGTTACACTGACAGGTAGAACACATCTTTGAATCTGTGCTCCCTGAGACCCAGTGCCGTTTCAGGAAAAGCAAATGTACCATTGACATGATTTTCGCTGCCAAATACAGGAGAAATGCAAAGAGTGCAAAGAGCAGCACAAAGATCTCTACATAGCCTTTATTGACCTCACAAAATATTTGACTCCATCAACCGTGCGATGCTCTGGACACAATTCCGGAAACCTGGTGTGACTAAGTTCTTGACCATCTTATGGTAGCTCTATGATGGGATGCATCTGATGGAATTCACCTGCAATACCATTTGGATGGAAATCTTTTTAACCTACAGGGTCTCCGGGCACACACACAAACTCAGCTTTGTCTGATTTTCTAACTCCACTATGCTGCACACTACTAGCCCACACCCCGGAGTCCATGCAATCTGCCCTCAACATTATATCCTCAATATATCAGCCCCTTCAAGTCAACACACAGGAAACTGAAATAATCGCTGTGCTCTGATCTCCTTTCGAGGAGGTTCAAGGACTACTGCAAGGACATCTTGAACCGCTGCAACATCTCAACATCTCAAGCCCATGGCCAGATCCACCTGGTAATCCATCTGCATCTGACATTTACAGAATGCCAGCCTTCAGCAGAGGACAGAGAGGCATGCCCAGAAATGCAAGCAAGCTGCAGGGATTGCAACTACACGTGTCCCACCTGCTCAAAAATTTGTACGTCCTGCATTGCCGCCAGGCGCACTAAACCTCCCCCTACTCTTCTCCCATCCCTCAGCGAGAGCAAGAGTCATCATCAATCCCAATGGCCAGCCAATTTGTGTGTGTGTGTGTGTGTGTGTGCGTGCGCATGTGTTGACTCCCTACAGGTGAACAGGACAGTGTGTGAATCTCTGCTCTCTCTATAGATCTGGGACATGACGCAGGTTGTCGGGTGCAGCATAGCGACCGGTTTCTCTCCCCGCTGAGCATCCCCCTGGCCACGCCTCCCGAGCCCCTCCCCTGATGGTTGCCCAGGCCTGCTGCGGTCAAGGAAGCTCCGCCCTCCTCCACCCCTTCTAATCAATCTCTCCTTTCTGTAGACTTGCGGGCAGAAACACACACACACACACACACACACGCACATGCACACGTACACACACACACACACGCACACTCAAACATGCAAATGTGCGCACACACACGCACACAGCATGCGTGTTGTGAGCTAGGATCCTCTGTTCTTCTCTACCCTCCTGAAGTGTTCTGCCTTTGGTGTAAATGGTCATTTGACATAAAAGTAAGACTCCAGGACAGGCTTGATTGCTAAATGGTCTTATAGCACATTCCCTTAGAGAAGCAGGGTTTGACATGGGTATGGAGGCCAGGATGTGAGGGCACTGCACAAGGTGACAAGGTTTTTCCTGAATTGCAACGCCATGGGTTTCCCAGTAGTACCGGCTGCTCAGAGCTGTTTTCTTGAGGTAAACATGTTGCAGGTTGAAAGTGCTGATTGTGCCTCTTAATTCTGAACTGGGTGCGCCATCCAGGTCACACCTATATCTGAACACCTGAACCAGGTCACCTGTTCACACCTGTATCTGTGCAAGCCCTTTCTCACTGAACCAGGTCACCTGTGCAAGCCCTTTCTCACTGAACCTGGTCACCTGTTCACACCTGTGCAAGCCCTTTTTCTCCAAACCAGGTTACTTGTTGGAATTCCTTCCCTCGTTGGCCTTAACATGTAATGCCGTTTGCCTGGGCGTAACTGAAATGAGAGGGCAGTGCCCAGAGGCTGCTGCGATTGGCTGGCCCCAGTTTTGCCCAGTGCGATTGATGGCTGTCAGTTGTAACACTTTTTAACAACACTGATTTAGGAGATATTTGTATCCTGTCTTTTGCTTTCTGTAGTGGGACCAGATGACAGGAAGGGATTTATTAGTGTAAATATAACCTGTATGTTCAAGGTGAGACTTTTGATAGACTTTTTTTGCAGATGGGCGTGGCTGCAGAATGGGTGTTTTATTCTGTGAGTAGATGTGGAAACAGCAGGCCAGCTTTGCACAGCCTTAAGCAGGAGAGCCTTTCTTAGTGGTGTGGACTGTTCATGCAGTCTATATGCAAATCATTCCGTTTACCTGGTTAGGCGGTATTCTTTCCACCTGCGCAGACTCTCTCCTAGAGCTGCTGGGCCTGTCCAAACCGTCCAGCTCTTTACTGCACTGAATTAAACAGGTTTTTGGGCAGGTTTTGAAAGTTGTATTTTTTTTCTTTTTTTGGACACGCTTTTATAAGACTTGAAGTTGCCGTGGTTTTGTTGCATTGCGTCAGGGCGTATAAATGCTGTACTGTAAAATCAGCTCATTTTGTGGTAGGATAAGATATGGCTTGCCTTGATGTAAGCTGAACCCTAGTAATGTATCAGAAGCCATTCCAATTTAGGCATATTGTTTGCTCTAATTACTTAGTATGTATTTATACGTGCAGCCTGTATTTATGCCAGTAGGTTGTTAATTAGATGAGGTAATAATTATGTAGGCAGAGTGGAGTCTGGTCAATGGTACACACGGAAAGAGCGTGCCGGTCTGAAAGGTTGGGAATGTTTCTGAATATGTAACTCGGCATGTCACAGGGAATGGGACTGAAAGTGGTCGGACATGGTACAGGGAACGTTTCTGGGAATGAGACAGTCGGAGACACATTGCTACAGTACAATCAGGATTCAAATCCACATTCCTTTTATTTCCACAAAAAAGCGAGCCTTTGGTACTCTAAAAAATAATGAAGGCATTTCATCTCTTTCTCCAGTTCTGCAGACACATTGTTCTTTAAAAGCATTTAATCTCTTTCTGCAGTTCACCTGCAGAAAAGTTATTTAAAAGTGATCCTTTCTCATTTGGTGTGTGGGGGGGGGTTTAGTGAAATTTGTCTGCATTACTGCAGTTCACCAGTAGCAGTGCTGTTGAGTCAAATGGAGAGCTGGCTGCACTGAATCAGTAATATTTTGTTTGAAATGACCTCCGTCTGCTGTAGCTCCACCCTGTAGAGATGGTGATCCGCTGCCCCTCATCACCATGGCGATTAGTTAAGATGTAATCTTGACTGCTTAATTTGAAAGCATCCAGAGACAAATGGACATTAGTCACCCATTACGCAGCAGTGTTGGAATTGCTGTTGTAATGTTTTGTTTCACCGTAACATGGCTTCTTGTGCCGTTTTTGTAAAAAGCCCATTTTTTCCCCCTGCACATGAAGGCAGCCGGCTGAAAGGGAGCTGACCCAGGGTTCCACTAAAAGCACTTAAACTGAAAGAAGCGTTTGCATTTTGAGAAAAGTGGGATTTCTGCGATCACGCTGAAATTGCTTCGTTTTTATGCCATCGTGTAGCTCTTGTAATTTTGCAAAGGAACCTGCAGCCACAATATTGTATATCTGGAACACGGTATTTTTAAAGATAACTCATGTTGATAATGCCTCCGCCTGATGGTGTGTCAGGCTGTGGAAGAGATGAAAATCTAAGTTTAAAGAAGCTTAATAAAGTTCTACACTCTAGTTTGTTTCCGATGTGCAGTTCTTCCACACAGAGCTCTTTGCTCTCCAGGAAAATCAAATGTCTTTTTTAAACTTCAGTTCCTGCTCCAGTCACGTCTCAACGACTGTGCAACCCGGAAGTAAAAACCCCTTGAACACCTAGGGTGCGTCCCAATATTCTTCACTCCTCTCTTCCTTTCCTGAACTCGTCTCTTACCCGGAAGTATGCAAAACAGCCTGTACATTCAAAGTACAAGTGTTTGCATGTACAGTATACAGTGTACCTGACATTGCGCTTTGCATCGAGATATGTAATCCGAAACATTAGATTAAAACGCAAAGATCGGTTTCCGGGCACAGCGGAGAGGAGGTGGTAGTGGAGGAAAGGAGGACCCATTTTTTGAGTATTGGGACGCACCCCCCAAGTTAAGCAGGGACCCTATCTATAGTAGACCTTTGACCCTTGACCGCTGAGCCGAGCCACACATTGGCAGGGCTGCAGTGCTACGCCACTCCGGACACCAGAGATGGACATGCAGCCCCTCAGAGAAGCAAGACTCGTTACATCTGTCTGTTAAACAGAGCTCTTAAAATCCAAATGATCATTTATTTAGACCGCTTCCTCTGCCCTGAGCAAGTTCCCTGTTCCCTGTTCCCTGTTCCCCATCACCCTGGGGGAGGGCTTACCAAGGACAGGTCACGAACACATCTTAGAAAAATAGAGTCCGGCAGAGGAGCAAGGTTTCAGCTATTTTTTTTTTTAATACAGAAATTGCCAGCGCACCATCGATACGCGTGAGCATGGTTATTTTATCATATTTTATAGATGAAAACTGCATGGTGCACCTTTAATACACAGCCTCAGAAAACAGTGGTACTCTGGATATTTCAGTGAGCAAAATGGTTTTTAGTCAAATTACTAAGACCTTGATGGGGAAGTGTTTTACAGATCCACATGAGTTATTTAGAACAGAGAACAGTAGAGACATGTTTATTTTTCTTGTTTATTTTCTATTTATATTTTGCAGTCAGCACATTGAGGATTTGGCCATGAGGTTAAAGATGCATAGTATGTGGTTTTCCACGTGGTTAAACCCATTTAAGTCCAAACATCTGCTGTAAAACACAGACCAAACCTCCAAAGCCACAAAATCTGGTACTTATAGAGGGCGAAGGGAGATGCACTTAAACACACGGAAGGAGAGACAAATCCACAGAAGCAGAGATACACGAAGGAGAGACAAGTCCACAAAACCAGAGATACACGGAAGGAAAGACAAGTCCACAAAACCAGATACACACAGGAGAGAGCCACAAAACCAGATATATAGATATACACAAGGAAGGGATACAGCTCTGTATTTTTAAGTTTACATTTTTTGGCTTTCTTTTCAAGCCGTACACTCAGGGATCCCAAGGCCCTTGTGACCTAAAGGTGAGAAGTACTGACACAGAAAAACACGAGGCTTCAGTACTCTTGTCATACCAGTGGAAATGCAAAACTACTCTAATGGTGGTGGTTAAAAACACTGAAATAATGCACATTAATTAAACAACACATTCAAATTATCGCATCACTCAGGCACTCGTCCAGTGATGCTGTCAGGTCAGCCAAAGGTTAGGCCACGACGGAAGCCAAACAGCTTGAGTGAATGTTAATGTAATAAAGTACACGTGCTTTCAGAGCCCAGTGCAGAGAGGTGAGACTCCTCCTGGGATGCGTTCCACAGGTAAGACCTTGTGCAGTGTTCCGTCCAGGTGCTGTTTGGATTCTGCCGCCTCCTTGATTTACGCTTGCTAAACACTGTCCAGCGTTTGGCTCGATAAGCTTAACCCTGCAGTGCCCTCATTAGGCGACCCTTTCCATTACAGGCTATCGCTAGGTGGGACCTGCTGATTTGGAGTTTTCTCCCAGAAAAGGGGACGGGAGGAGATGACAGACCAGTGTATCCCGCTGTGCTCCAGAAGTGGGCCTGCCCAATTCTGGAGCTCATCCCACCTCCATGTGCCTCCACCACTGTCCTGCCAGCCCCTGCATCTCAGAGAGGAGACGGGGAAACCCTGTTCCAAACGTGCCTCAGGGCTATCGCTTCTCGCCCTCCTTCGTCTCAGGCACTCCTAAGCTGTTATCATTACCCTGCATGCAACAGCACCAGCACCAGCCCCTAATAATGAATCACCCCTGCTGCTATAAGGCAGTGTAGCATGTAGCCCTCATTCTCTCTAAGCTGCTCTGGGGTCTAGGAGTGCGAGAACACACCCCCACAACTCCACCTGTTAAAACCACGACTCACAGACCTGCTTAGAGAGGACATTGCATTACGTGACTGAAGAGCGTTAAAACTTCAGAGCACTTAGTGTTACTTCAGTGAATTGGGCGCTGTAGCCGTTAGCGATGAGAGTTAAGGCGTTATTTCAGTCAAATCAGGCGCTGTAAGCAGTTAGACGGGTGTAGCCCCTCGTAACCGTGTTTGAGCGGTGAGACTGCGACCGCTCACGGTCGAGCTACAGGTCCTCAGTGAGGCTGGAAGGTTTTGGCCATCTCCTCCAGCAGCACCATGAACTTCTGCTCACGGTCGTGAGGGCTGCGAGTCCAAGCAAGGGGCAGGTGTGCGGAGATCATCCTTCGGTCTGAAACACGCACACCAAACACACTCGTCATTGCGTAGTCCCTTTAGTAACTATTTACACCATCAGATTTCCACAAATTCCCTGGGATTTTACACACTGCCCAGCTATGTTATAGTTTGTATATGTTATGGTGCTGCAGTTCTAGATCTCTAATAGTGAACAAGGACCAAGTCCTCAGTTACCCTCTCGCTGGCTGAATAGATGCTCCACAGAGGCTTTGTGATGACTTATTCAAGTCACACAAAGATTAGAGTGTGTTTCTGTGGTCGGCACTGGGCGTCAGCGGCACTGCTGGATTGTATTGAAGTCTGTGTTTTTCTGGTGCTGTGGGGGGGGGCTTGGGGGAGGGGAGAATGAGCTCACGCTGGGGGGGTGGGGCCTAGTCCTCTCTGGCCGTGTCTGTCACGGAGCACATCGACCGCCAGCTGCGCTGGACCCCAGCCATCCCCTCCTCCCCCCCGCTCCGTCAGAACCACAGAGAACCGCATTCAGACACCTCCGAGCCCAGCGGTTCCTCAGCCGAGACATACAGGGACCGTCTGTTTTACACTCCACTTGTTTAAATTAAATTTGACGGAGACACTGATGTGAAATCCAGAAACTGTGTAACACACCCAAAAACAAACAGCTAATCAAATCATTGCGAAAGACAGGCACTGCGATTCTAGACCTTTAA
This sequence comes from Ilyophis sp. 1 JC-2022, assembly GCA_022702515.1. Classification (NCBI taxonomy): domain Eukaryota; kingdom Metazoa; phylum Chordata; class Actinopteri; order Anguilliformes; family Synaphobranchidae; genus Ilyophis; species Ilyophis sp. 1 JC-2022. Next base: position 86,681,456 of record CM040402.1, on the reverse strand, counting down.
CTTCACATATTCAGGCTGCAGAGTTTGGACGTTGGGGTGCAGTGATTGGTTGGCCCTCTTCAGGACAGGATCTATTTTAGTAGGACACACAGCGCAGGAGAGCATACTACGAATAAGGAATATTGAGTTATCTGGATAACTACACTGAGTAAATGCTGGAACCCTTCCAAATCTGGAAGATGGACTCAAGTAAAAAGAGCTGTTCTGGGTTTTACTCAGTGCAGTTATCCAGCTAACTGGGTAATCCTGCTTCGTGGTATACCCCCCTGGTCTCAGGCTATAGAATCTCGCTGCATCGCCTGCATTCACATGAAGCACCTTCTCTGTCATCTGTCACATGACTCACCTTATCAACCCCCTTAATCTTTATTACCTGACACAACAGGACAGTCCAAATGCAAGGTAAACTACCTGTGTCACCTGACATTAAACCATTTTCCTGCTTCCACCTAATGTTCACCTACACAATAAGAAACAGAATTATAATGGATAATTTTACACGTCAGTCAGGACCGGGGTTTGAGCTGGGACCTGCTTTCAAGTCGGGCCTGGGTTCAAGTCGGGACATGGGTTCGGGTCAGGACATGGGTTAGAGTTGGGACACGGGTTTGAGTCGGGCCCAGGGTTATCAGAGCGCTCTGCATTAGCCTGCCACCTGACTGTTCCGCTATACCTTGGAAGAACCGTCCGCTGGGTTTGGCAGCAGCGGCTTCAGACATGGCCAGCCACGCCACGGTGTCGGCGCCCTGCTCAGGACTGCGCAGTTTGTCCTGCATTGACTTGTAGAAGTCTGGCATCGCCGCGGCAACAGCTGAGAGAGGAAGACACAGAGAACCGCTGGTCATTTCAGCCAATCAACTCACTGGATAAAGCGTGAGTCTCTTCATCTTCCATCTCTCACATTTATCTGCCTTTTGTACATTTGGGACAAAAATTATGTTTTAATGTCAAAATGTTCAACCTCCCCCCTCCTCCCCAGCACAGGCAGTACCTGGGGTGTCAGCCCAGCCGGGGTGCATGACGGAGAAATGGACGGTGTCGTGCATTTTGGCCCACTGCTCAGTCATCACCACCTGCTGCCTCTGAAAACACAAAAATTTGTTTAGTGCGTGCAGGTATCACATTACATCCCTGCCCACAGTGCCCAGCCCTGCCCTGCTTCGCATGCTTGCCTTGTTCTGGGCGTAGACCTTGGTGCCGTCGAATTGGCCACGCTCAGACTGCAGGTTTCCAGTGCGCAGTTTCTGAACCAGCATTCCACCAGAGGACACTGTGATCTGGGGAGTGAGGGAGGGGGGATGATTCAGAACATCTGTGTTGTATCAAGAGGGAGCCTGAGATTATTAAAACCATGAAAGAACTCCGGAGCGGGAGGTTAAGGGTATGAGAGTTGGGGGGTTCCTGGTACAGAGGCCTGGGTTCTGAGGGTGAAGAGGTCTGTGCGTGCGTGCGTGCGATGGCTTGGGGTGTCTATGAATGTTAGTTAGATACAGGCAGGTGGGAGGTATTAGACACAGGCAGGTGGGGAGCGTTAGTTAGACACAGGCAGGTGGGGAGTGTTAGTTAGATACAGGCAGGTGGGGAGTGTTAGTTAGATACAGGCAGGTGGGGAGTGTTAGATACAGGCAGGTGGGGAGTGTTAGTTAGATACAGGCAGGTGGGGAATGTTAGTTAGATACAGGCAGGTGGGGAGTGTTAGACAAAGGCAGGTGGGGAGTGTTAGTTAGATACAGGCAGGTGGGGAATGTTAGTTAGATACAGGCAGGTGGGGAGTGTTAGTTAGACAAAGGCAGGTGGGGAGTGTTAGTTAGATACAGGCAGGTGGGGAGTGTTAGTTAGATACAGGCAGGTGGGGAATGTTAGTTAGATACAGGCAGGCGGGGAGTGTTAGTTAGATACAGGCAGGCGGGGAGTGTTAGTTAGATACAGGCAGGTAGGACGTATTAGACACTTGGGTACACTCACCACCCGGGGGTCAGTGCTCTTCTCCAGCAGTGGGATCAGGTTATTGGTGAGAATGTACACCCCTAGAACGAGAGAGGGAAGGTACAATCAAACAATGGCTGCAACCGAATATGAACCCTTCACCCCTTTGAGGACGCATATTTGAGTCAACTTTGTCAAAAAGATTTTGAGTGTGGGTGACTTTTTCTCACAAATGGGGGTACTTAAAATCCCAGAATGAAACCCTTATTTCCAGGGTTTTGTTGGGGGATTCAGGAGCACACTCATCCGACAATTTCAGGAAGTAAACCAGAAGTAAAAACTACAACTTGTAGTACAAGAGCGGGATTTTTTGTTATTATTTTTGTTAATTTTATCTTCATTCATAATCTACACTTTGTAACCATTGTCATATTTAAACGGATTGATATTCTCAATAAAAAAAAAATAATAAATAATAATACTGCAAACTACTTCCTTACTAGTTTGGAAAGAGTTTTGTAGGATTTATTTTGCACACTGCTTGCAAAGTGAGGGGACAGGGCACATAGTAGACACTAGAGAGGGGTCAGGGAACATATTTGGTCACAGCCTTAGGCTGCATTCAAATCCAATTTAACACACTCCCTTCCCTTGCTCACTTCCCTCGATGGAGCTATCTTGTGACGCAATTTGCTACATGCAGCAAGCAAACTTAAAAGGTGCTCTGCAAGGGAGGATTGACGAGAAACAAACAATAAACGGAACCGAACTGCCCTCGCAACATTTTGGAAGTACAACACCATTGAGTAGTTCTGTGGTGACCGCCCACTTTTTCCATGTGGAGCATTGCATTTTGGGATTCCCTTCTTGCTGGAAGCTTGCATTTTATACCCCTTAGTTGAAGGGAGGATAAACGAGGAAGCGAGGGAATATAATTACTCCCTCCCCTTTCTTAAATTGGATCCGAATCACACTTGGTGTGGCTGCCATATTTCATTCTGGCATTTTGGGGATTCCTCCCTTGAAGCAAGGGAAGGAAACGACAGGAAGCAAGGGAAGGGAACAACAGGAAGCAAGGGAAGGGAACGACTGGAAGAAAAGATACATTTCGGATCCGAATGCAGCCGTAGACTCTTTTTGCCTCAAAGAAAGGCAGAGGGTGTGGTACAGACGGTCTTACCCAGAATGCCCCTGGGTGTGGTACAGACTCTTACCCAAAGTGTTGCTGGAAAAGTTCTTCTCCAGTCCATCAGAGTTAACCTCTCTCTGATTCACCATGCACCCTGCATTATTTATCTTTAGAGAGAGAGAGAGAGAGAGAGAGAGAGGGGGGCATGAAAAGAAGGTGGAGAGAACAAAGAGGAAAAATCAGCTGTGGTTGTTTAAAAATCTCTGATCACTTTGTTCATGACCATCAGTCTGTTATTAGCCCACACTAATCTGCACAAATCCACACTGTGGAATTATTTTAGATTATTTACAGTAACAGCTGACCTCAGAGATCTATGAGTGACCTTCCTGAACACAAGAGGGTTCTCACGAAAGGGTTCTCACCAGCACATTCAGGGATTTGAATTTTTTCTTAAAGGCTTCAGCAAATTCCCAAACTTTTCGAGGCTCCGACAGATCCAGGATATGGACATGAATCTCCTGTTTTAGAGACACATATTAAAGGCTTTAGAGAAACTGTTATATTAAATACAATACAAACATAATAGATTGATGTTAAATGCTTCGAGGCACAGTTCCATAGCCAAGTTATTTACAAAGGCAATACTGCAAAAATCACAAATTAGAAATATTTATTTATCCATCTCTGATAAGAAACACGTAAGTAGATTGGACTTTCATTATGATGAAACAAGAATACAAAGGTTACATATCACTGTGACATTGTAAAATAGAAAAGGTCAGATGAGGACTTGAGGCCAAACCGACTTTGTTAGCTGTCTCCTTGATGATGTCGCCCCTGGCTTCCTCCGCCTTATCCTTATTCCTACAGACCATGTGGACCACACCACCTGGGGGGGGGGGGGGGCGGGGGCATACAGCAATCAGACGGCCTGATATCAAATATTAAATAACTAAACCACCAACCTTTACCTTTGTGTGGCAAACTGCCCAGCCATGTGAGGTTTTGGCAGGTTTGACTAACACGGCGTTTCTACACAGGTTTGGCCTCTGTGTCCAGAAAGATGCATCCAAGCAACTCTCTTGGGCTCAGAGACGTACCATTCAGATGCTCGATGTGGACCACATCCACTTGTTATTTAAACAGGAGGCTCTGAACCTCATCGTTTGGAAAGGCCAGTAAACCTGTTGTATTAACCTGGTGATTACCTTTTAATGTATGGTTCATATTGAGTTATGATTATTCAGTGAATGCTGGACACTACCAGCTGCCTCTCCAGCTCCTCACACCTCACACCCCACCCCCCCACACCCCCACACCCCACACCCCCACACCCCACACCCCACACCCCACCCCCTCCCTCCCTGACACCGCTCGCTACCTCTCTTAGCGATGGCGATGGCAGCGGCTTTCCCGATGCCGCTGTTAGCGCCGGTTATCATGAAGGACCGGCCTGCCACGGACACATCCAGGTCCTTCTCCACAAAGCGCTTAGCAGCATTCTCGAATCCCTTCCTGCGGACACACAAAACGCGCCAGAGGAGTGCAGATTTAGGAGAGCTCAACCTCTGCCAATTCCCAAATGGGAATAAATTACAGGAAAATAGGAAAATATAAGAATACAGGGGGAAAAAAACCACAAGGCCCATCCTGTGAGCTCTGGGGATGCATCTCAACTTGTCATGAATGTATTGGGGCCAAAGAATGTTCTCTCTTAAAAACTTCATAGAAGACTGTCATTGTGATTTCGTTTGGTTTCAATCACATCACCAAGGCCTGGTAAAAAAAAAAAAGTCCAACTACCCAACAATCCAGGGTCATCTCAAGGACAGCAGACAAAATGGATGCAGTATGTCATGAGAGCTCTTTGATTTAACCCATGACCTCAACAAAGATCGCAAACAACAGCTAGCTGGCCCAGAACAAACCGTCAGTCTTATAAATGGCTTGTATTATCATTGGGGTGACACAAGTCGAAGCAAATGACAAAGGCTTGTGAATCAGACAGTGATTCCACAGACTCTGTAGTGTCATTGTGTTCTCTGGGTGCGCAGAGGTGAAGGGGGCAGCTGACTGCTTTTATTAAATACTCACTCTTTGCGGTTGGGTAGATATCTTGGGAAAAGATCCTGATGGTTTTGTGAAGTGTGAAATGCGGTAAAGTTCCCGCATATTCACATCCACATGCAGTTTGAGTTTTATGATCAGTATAATAATCAACAGCAGTAGGCTAATAACGAGCCAAAAGTGTCACATAGTAACCATTATAGCCGCAAGTGGCTGGATAATTTATTGGTTAAACTGCACGAATTGTCGAGTCAAGGAGGCTATACCGTTTATGTTCCAGAAAGTGAAATATAAATTCTCCATCTAGCATCAGGCGTCAGGTACCCAGCTAAAAAAAAATAGGTCACCGGGACGTCACCCTTCACGTCTCGAAATGTAACCAGGACGTCGCCTTGACGTCTTTTTGTAGGGTTTTCTAAATGTTACGTGGATGTCACAGAGGACGTTCCCGGGACGTTCTAGTAACGTCCCCCAGACATTCATTACATGAGGTTATATTGTAACCAGTAACAGACGTTGCAGGAACGTCCCATGAATGTTATGAGCACAACGTCATATCATAACCGGATAGGGACGTTGCTTGAACACACATCATAACTTTGAGGGGACTAAAAGAGGACGTCCCTGGGACGTTCACTGTTTGGTGGGTAGCTACATCTTCAGTCACCCTTTGCATTAGGCTACATTACGTTCAACAAACGCTCTTAACCAACCAGATACGAATTATAATGCAAGAGAACAAGTGCATTCTCCTAAATTATGCCAGCAACAGTCCCGCGAGTCCACAATATAATTGGCTACATACCACGAACATTACTCTGAATGAGGCTGAGATTCGCAGATCTATAGCCTACATTAAATACAGAGATGTTTTGCTTAATTTAATATTTAGTCCTTGCTGAACAAATGTAAATAGTCGAATGTCAATTACAATGTCAATGATGCTGCATCTTTGATTTTAAGCCAGTTTGAGAGGGAGTCTCCCGTGTTAACTTCAGACCTTTAGAGAGCAGCATCTTTGTGGCTGTCAGTAGGGATAGAGCCAGTCAGCGCAACAGATCGGTCCCTTTTCGTGTTCAAAGACAGCTGTAGCCTAAAGAGTTAGGCTACACAAATAAACACTAAAATAACCAAGTAAACCCAAGAGGGGAAACGTCTAGCGAAAACTTAAACTTTACCCTACCTTGTGTATTCATGGATTCCCTTCAAAAACCAGATGCTATTCCGATATAGAGACATCCTGTTTTTCGACACCCGTCGTTTGCCTCACACCCTCGCTTTGTTTTAAGCGCAGATGCATCAGTCACGTGTTGACACAGTTCAGGTTTGTGACAGTACTGGCCATCCAGTGGTGGCCTGCAGTCAGAACAACAGGGGTAGGCTAGGCTACAACGTGACATCTGTACAAAAGCGTATTCCTGACCGCTCGCGCTGCCTTCGGTAGTGTTACAGTGGACTTTGTCAACCACTGTGAACTTCAACCACATGTGTGCATTGAAAGAACTGTATTGAACTTTAATATGTGGGTGAATAGGTTAATCGACGGTGTCCTCGGTGTGGGTGAATAGTTTGTTCAGGGTTTTATCTGGTGTGGATAGTTTGCTCGGTATTCTCATTGGTCAATAAAAAAGCTGTTTCATGTTTTTTCGTGCCATTATATTCTAATATCAATATAAAATAAATGTTTATGGTTTAGTTCGTTTATCAGTTTACAAAAGAACGTTTTGGAAGTGTGCGGGTATGAAGGCGCGAATTCAGACCTGCTCACCGCAGCTTGGACCGCGCCTCGCTCAAGCATTTTCACAATCGAGGTCCACCCAGTGAAAAACATATAGAGCTTTGACCTTTGTCCCGGGATTCAGAGATTGTTCACTTAGCTGTGTGCGGAGGTTCGGAGAAAACCATTATGTTTCTCAACATTGCATATAGCCTACAATTCTGTATTTATTTTGTCGCTGCTATAACATTTGTGTTGGGGAGATTTAGACGTCAATTTGATTTGAATTCGTGTCACTGTGTGATGAAGCAACATGCACCGGAGAGGATAAGGGATGTGGTAGGGTAGATGTACGAAGTGTTGTGCCCTGTGTGCAAACAGTGCACCTTGTCCCCCGCGCTGCATGACAGGTGTGCACCAATCCGGGGTCTGGACGCTGTAATGGGCGGAGCAATCAATGCCTGGGGGGGGGCAACTTTCTGTTTGTGGAATTCTTGGAAAGGCAACTATGCGGTTTTATCGGATCGGTGAGAAGCATAAAGTGCTCTGTAACATGTAATAAAATCAGTAGGACCTCCACTGGATAAAAAAATGGTAAGGCGCCTTCATGTATTTGTTTTCACCAAAATGTGTTTACGTTTCAGCTGTGAGTGTAAGTTCAACCACAAAGGCTAGCCTACAGCTTCCGACAGGTTAATGCACCTGCCCTTATCAGCTGAGTGTTTAATTACAATGTTCGCACCCAGGAAAAACTTAACTTAGGCTACGTATTCATCCAATTACGAATGTGCACAGGTTTTTAAGTTTTTGCTGCATCGAAAATGAGTCACATAGAGATTAGGTCTAAACAAAATAAAAATAATTAGATTTACAGCGTCGGATTGTTGTAATTTTAACAGGCAGAAAGGTACCGTTTTCTATTTGTCTCCCATGTCTTCTCCGGTGGGAGACACAATGACTGACCTTGTTTAGAAGCTTCTTATCTTTATGGTTCGATTTTGTTCTCGCTTTCTGAAGAACGCACTCAATTTTCTTCGTGTGTTCTTGCGCAATTTTGCACGACCAGACCAGAAAGGGGACGAAACGGGCCTCATTTTTTGAAAGAATTGTCTTGTGTGGAAGGAATTTTAAACTAGAGCAGACCAACCTTAATGTATAGGCTACGATGCATTATTCAAATATTATTAAATAGCCAGGCTATTTACAGTCTATTCACAGTCCGCAGTTAGCCAGGAAGATAGGCTGAAGATCTGTAATTTTCACTTACAATAGGAGTAGGCTACAGAAGGCCAAAAAGGCTTATGTGTCCAATCTTCTCCTTATAGAACAGGTGTGGGTGCAGGGCTTTTGTTTAACCCAGCACTACGACACCTGATTCAACTAATTAATTAATCATAGTCTTCAATCAGGGACTTGTTTAGTAGAATTAGGTGTCTTGGTGATGGTTTAAAACTAAAATTTGTACCCACATCGGCCCTTTTTGGATAAGATTGAACCCCCCTGGTTTACGCATGCCAGACAGTTCAATCCAATACCAATAACAGCAGTTCACATCGCCTACTTGTTGTTGTGTTTTTTTGTCTTAAATGTTTTTAATTATTTACGTCTGATTTTAATGCACTGTCAGCTGAAGCACCCTTAATTTCGTTGTATGGGGAACTGTGCAATGACAATAAAGCCTATTCTATTCTATTCTACTGCAATTTTTCAACGTCCGTGCTTTGGACTGTAGCCGTTTCTGTGGTCGTGTATTTGTCGTTTTGGCGATTGTCCCGCTGGCTGGAGTTTAACATAATAATCCAGCCTGTGTCGGCATTAACTGCATGTGTTCGTATGTGTTGAACAGCGAGACTATAACCACCCCACACCTACCGTAGTTACAACACTTGATCATCACTGTAAATCCAGGGGTGTTATGCAATCTGTAAAGTTTTTCATGCAAAAATATTCAAACAGTTTGTAATGGGTAACTTATTTACATAATTAAATTAGCTCAGAAAACTGCTAATGTTAAATTCAGCAGCAGTTGATGTCTTAATGTATTGTCAAAGTGGAGTATTGACATAACTGCGAGAGAACTATCTTAAAATATAAAGGGGCATAGGCTACTTGTGAGACAGATTTATAAACGAAGCTGGATTAAAGCCCTGAAGCTCTCTGAATTAAAGCCTTGACACGTTTTAGTTTTTTTTAAACATGTCTAAAATGTTTTCTCAGGCTTATTTTTCTCCCACTTAGTGTCGTGGCTGTAAATTATTTCAGACGTGCCAGTTAATTATTACTGCAGTGTAACGATAAGTTTTCCCAAGTCCTTCCTCTCGCTGAGGTCTCACCTTTGATGAAAGGAAAAATGCCTTTGGCACACAGACATGTAGTTACTTTATTGAGTAAGTAGAGAGGAGAGAGCCAAAGAGTCAGGCGTTTACTGAGGGCAGATAATGTTAATGCACAATGTTGGTACGCTATCAGTACTGAAAATACATGAGGGCATACGCAGACCATGCACATACACAATGCCCCAGAGAACAGATGCTGCCCCATAACTTTTACATTTTAAATCATTAGTATGGCGTCATGGTTTTTTAAATAAATAAAAAAAATTACACTGGCAAATATATAAAGTATACAGCTTCTTAATATAAACACAATACTTTTAACCCAATTTTGATTCCATAATCGGGCCGTTGGCAGCTCAACGTAACGTTTGACTGACAGGCAGACGGTTAGTTATTGGCTGCGATTGAAAGAAGGGCATGGCAAAGACCTCATTTCGATATGAAAGGATTTATAACTATTTATATTTTATTTTAAACCGGCACAATAATCTTATGAATTTAAATGTATTTTTTTAAAATTATAATCTTTTTTTTTTTTTTGCATTTTCCATTTTCCTCTCCCTTCCAATTGGCCCCCCTGGCGCCCCCTGGCGGCCCCCACTTTGAAAACCCCTAAATTAGGCCATTTTAAATAATCTCAACTGCATTTCCTTCTAATTTGTGGGTGCATATACATTTTAACTTCAGAGATAAAATGTAATATTACAACATTGTTATATAAATTGTGTGAGTGTTGTGTTTGTTGGGCTAATATATTTATTACAATTTATTATTAAAGTTATTATTATTATTAATAATAATAATAATAATAATAATAACTAATAATTGTCTATGTCCTATGAATACGATTTATTATTATTATTATTATTATTATTATTATTATTATTACTATTATTATTACTATTGTTATTACTATTGTTATTATTTTAAAATTATAATTATACATAAGAACATGCATCCACTTACTGGTTTGAAATGTTATGTTTAGAGATGCTGTTCAGTAACATATACAAAACTTATGAGCCCTTTCTCAGTGTTCTGCTTACGCATTCTCAGTCCTCTGTGTGTGTGTGTGTGTGTGTGTGTGTATAGATACATTTCCTGCTGCTGTTCAGTCGGCAGGGGAAACTGCGGCTGCAGAAGTGGTTCAAGCCCCTCACTGACCGCGAGAAGAAGAAAATCATCCGAGACATGGCCATGATGGTGTTACCAAGGTTACCACGTTCCTGCAACTTCCTTCACTGGAGAGATCTGAAGATTGTTTACAAGAGGTGAGTACAGCCACACTGTGTCTCAACTGAGTATAGTACAGCCACACTGTGTCTCACCTGAGTATAGTACAGCCACACTGTGTCTCACCTGAGTATAGTACAGCCACACTGTGTCTCACCTGAGTATAGTACAGCCACACTGTGTCTCACCTGAGTATAGTACAGACACACTGTATCTCACCTGGGTATAGTACAGACACACTGCATCTCACCTGGGTATAGTGCAGACACACTGCATCTCACCTGGGTATAGTACAGATGCACTGCATCTCACCTGGGTATAGTACAGATGCACTGCATCTCACCTGAGTATAGTACAGACGCACTGCATCTCACCTGGGTATAGTGCAGCCACATTGTGTCTCACCTGAGTATAGTACAGCCACACTGCATCTCACCTGAGTATAGTACAGCCACATTGCATATCACCTGAGTATAGTACAGACACACTGCGTCTCATCTGAGTATAGTACAGACACACTGCATCTCACCTGGGTATAGTACAGACACACTGCATCTCACCTGAGACAAACTACATCTCACCCGGGTATAGTACAGACACACTGCATCTCACCCGAGTATAGTAGTCATACTGCATCTTACCCCCTTTTTTGCCTGCACCTGAACCAGAGGGGTACAAAACTGGGAGGTTTAGCTAACAGTTTGGAAGCTACTAAAGTAATTCAAGAAGATTTAAATAGAATCCATAAGTGGGCAGAAACCTGGCAAATGAAATTCAACTTAAAGTTAAATGTAAAATTTTACATGTGGGAAATAAAAACATAAGGAAAGACTACTTTATGGGAAAAACTAAATAGGAATGTGCTCAATTTGAAAAAGACTTAGGAGAACTAGTTTATCAAAGCCTTTCAAGTTCTAGACATTGTGCTGTAGCAGTAAAAAAAAAGCTAACAGGATGCTAGGATATATAGCCAATAGTAGCCTATTGAGTATAAATCCAAGGAAGTTATGCTTATGTTATACTGTTATACAATACCTTTGTCAGACAGACCACACTTAAAGTGCAGTGTACAGTTCTGGGAACCGTATTACAAAAAAGTTATAGTGGCTCTGGAAAAGGTCCAAAGAAGGGGAAACGAAGTTGGTTCCTGGTATGAAAGATAAAAGTTACGAGGAAAGACTTGGGATACTTGCTCTCTTTAACTCATTTGCGCTGATGCCTAGTGAACAGGATGCCAGTGCCAAGATTTTGCTCAACTGAGACATTCGTTGCTCCTGCAGCCAAACTATTAAACAAAACCTCAAACTCCATGTTTTATCCTTATTAGTACACGAAAAAACGCGTTTTATCCTTATTAGTACACAATTCGAGTTTCTAAGTGTCATTATTTTCCCGTAGCAAGTCCATTTAACAAGCAACCCCCCACCCAGTCTATATCTACCCATGCATGACATAGTGGACAATAGCGTCTATGTGTGAGTTCATAATAAATATATTTATTTATATAAAATTAGAATTCCGTCATAGCAACAATATAAACCTGACAATAGCCTGGTCGTATGCCAAAAAAGCAGTGAAAAGCCCTGCTCACTCAAATGCAAAATAAACATGAAATTATTGTCATAGTCTACTATAAATATCTTCTACTATGAAATAAATATACAAGCCTACCATTGGTTTTAAGCATAGAGATGTCCCTTTCAAAATGCAGTCATCATTTATTGTCTTCAATCTGTTTGAGAAATACACACCAGTTTAGTTCTGCGCGCAACACCCTGCAGCTCTGAAGTATTTCACGTGATTCCGGTTTTATTCACAACTGTTTTATCAGATGGAGGACAGTATATTCTTTTCAACGGTGTTTGTAATTTTTTATGCAATGCTTTGACCAATAATTTGCAGCCCTGTGTACCAGAATTTTTAATCTAGTCAATGTATTATTATGTACAGCTACAGAAAACGCAGTCTTCTGATATGAAAAATTTGCGGTTCTTCTCGCTGGCTACATATGTACATTCGTTTTTTGACATTATCACTGTTTTGTCCAGTAGGCTATGTTAGATATGGTTAGTTTCGCATTTTGAGTGCATTTCACACACTGCAGTGTAAACATTCATTGCTCAGTCGTGTTTTTTGGTTGATGTACCAACTTTCATTGAAGCTAGAACATTTGGCAGCATTTTCCTGTTTGTGGAATATTATTTTATCGTAGTGTTATCATACATAATATAGGCTATAGGCTTATCTTCCGGGACTATACTTGTCACTTAGGGCAGGGGTTTTCAAAAGTGGGGCCGCCGGCCACGGGGGGGGGGCCGGGGGGGGGGGGGGGGGGGGAAGGAAGGAAGGGAGAAAAAAAAAAAAAAAAAAAAAAAAAAAAAAAAAAAAAAAAAAATCATTTATTATAAAATTCAAAAGATAAAAATAGAAAATAAAAATAATAAAATATTTCATATTGAAATTAGATCTTTGCCATTTTTTTTTTGCTTCTTTTCAATTTCAACTATACCGTACCGTCTGGCTGTCTGTCAAAGCACTAAACTGCGCTTACTTGCCGATTATATGGAATCAAAATAAAATTCAAAAGTTGGTGTTTGTGTATTGTTAATTTTGTATTGTATTTTTTTTTTTTTTTTTTTTTTTTTTTTTTTTTTTTTTTTTTTTTTTATTTTTTTTAGGGCTTTAGGGCCAGGGGGGCAGGGGGGGGGGGCTTTGGGGGGGAAAGGCATGGGGGGGAAACTTCCCTGACTTAGGGCATGGAAAATACTAATTCCAATTTACTGTGTGCTGATGTATAGATTAATGTAAAAAAAAATTTTTGAGTCATTATATACTGTAGAGTTCAGGGGAAACTGAGGTACAAGTGAATGATTAGGCTACATATTTAGGAGTGTGTAACAGTGTGATATCCATTTTTTCATCTTAAACCATCACAAGGGGCAAGTGTGTGTGTATGCTTTATAGTGTAGTATCATGGTTAAGGAATAACCATGATACTACACTATATTATACACTATATTCGATTCCCAGGTAGGACACTGCCATTGTACCCTTGAGCAAGGTACTTAACCTGAATTGCTTCAGTATATATCCAGCTGTTTAAATGGATAATATGTAAAAAATGCTAAAAAGTTGTGTAAGTTGCTCTGGATAAGAGCGTCTGCTAAATGCCTGTAATGTAAAATGTAATGTAAAATAATGGCCGAAACATTATTATCATTTTAAACAAATTTATAATTTTATGCCATGCTTTGGATAAGGTTTTGGACCCATAGATATCTATCCACCTATACTGATGATGAGATGGTAATTCCCACTTGAAAATGATGCAAAAGTGAGTTTTATGATCCAAAACATTTGATTTGTAGTTCAATATATCATTATTTTATGATTTGGAGCAGTGCACAATTCAGGCGAGAATTGACCAAATTTGCCATCTGCGCGAAGGGGCTCAGCTTAGTAAAAGGAGACTTAGTGGTGATTTGATAGAGGCTTTTAAATTCATAAAAGGGATTAATAAAGTTAACTACAGAGTATTCTTCAGGTTGAGTTCTGTTGGTAGATTGAGGGGGCATAGATGGAAATTAGCAAAAGGTAAATTCCGCACAGACGTTAGGAAGTACTTCTTCACACAGAGAGTTGTCGCTGTGTGCAATAGCTTGCCAGGTTACTGTATGTAGTAGAGGCAGAAACTGAATGTTTTCAAGACCAGGCTTGTTATGGTGCTGGATACTATCTAGATTGTAGGGGAGCACTAGGTATCTTTTAGTGGTAGATAGCGAGCATTGTTGGGCTGAATGGCCTGTTCTCGTCATTAAGTTATGAACCCCTCTCTTCCTGTATAACACTCAGGGCTCTGACCCTCCTCTTCTCCTGTATGATAATCAGGGCTCTGACCCCCCTCTCCTCCTGTATGATAATCAGGGTTCTGACCCCCTCTCCTCCTGTATAATACTCAGGGCTCTGACCCTCCTCTTCTTCTGTATGATAATCAGGGCTCTGACCCCCCTCTCCTCCTGTATAATACTCAGGGCTCTGACTCCCTTTCCTTCTGTATAATACTCAGGGCTCTGACCCCCTCTCCTCCTGTATAATACTCAGGGCTCTGACCCCCTCTCCTCCTGTATAATACTCAGGGCTCTGACCCCCTCTCTTCATGTATAATACTCAGGGCTCTGACCCCCCTCTCCTCCTGTATAATACTCAGGGCTCTGACCCCCTCTCCTTCTGTATAATACTCAGGGCTCTGACCCCCTCTCTTCCTGTATAATACTCAGGGCTCTGACCCCCTCTCCTTCTGTATAATACTCAGGGCTCTGACCCCCTCTCTTCCTGTATAATACTCAGGGCTCTGACCCCCTCTCCTCCTGTATAATACTCAGGGCTCTGACCCCCCTCTCCTCCTGTATAATACTCAGGGCTCTGACTCCCTTTCCTTCTGTATAATACTCAGGGCTCTGACCCCCTCTCTTCCTGTATAATACTCAGGGCTCTGACCCCCTCTCTTCCTGTATAATACTCAGGGCTCTGACCCACCTCTCCTCCTGTATAATACTCAGGGCTCTGACCCCCTCTCCTTCTGTATAATACTCAGGGCTCTGACCCCCTCTCCTCTTGTATAATAATCAGGGCTCTGACCCCCTCTCCTCCTGTATAATACTCAGGGCTCTGACCCCCTCTCCTCCTGTATAATACTCAGGGCTCTGACCCCCTCTCCTCCTGTATAATACTCAGGGCTCTGACCCCCTCTCCTCCTGTATAATATTCAGGGCTCTGACCCCCTCTCCTCCTGTATAATACTCAGGGCTCTGACCCCCCCTTTCCTTCTGGCAGGTATGCCAGCCTGTACTTCTGTTGTGGGCTGGATGATAACGATAATGAGCTGCTGGGTCTGGAGGTGCTGCACCGCTATGTGGAGCTGCTGGACAAGTACTTTGGGAATGTAAGAGTCACACCCCTTGCTACGTTGTCATGACAAGGGCCACCAGTTTGTCTCCACCATGTGACCTGCAGGGATTTAAACTTGTATTTCAATGGTTATTCTCCAGGGGTCCCTAAAGGCACTTGAACAGCATAGTCAAGTGACTATTCATACAGAATTTCTAATTGAGAGCTTTATAAAGACAATTAGTTGATCTAATATGGGGAGAGTCAGAAGAAGGAACATGAACATGGATGAAAGTTTAAATGCTACGAAAAACATTTTCTTTGAGCGAACGAGTGAAGCAGTATCCGCCTGGTACACTGCATACCGTCGGATTAAATTTATTTTGCACAATTTGAAAATTAGCCATAACTTCCAATAAGAGAACAATAGACAGACATTTAAAAACTAAGAAAAATTGATTAAGGTCTGAGATCAACACAGAGGAGGAATCATCTGTCAGCAGGGGAAAATGCAGCGGCAACTGGATGTGATGCAAGATAGAACAGATGTGTTCTTAAGTGCAATTATTCCCCTGGCAAAAGTGGACAATCCAAATTTCCAATCCCAGATTACATGCATTTTTAAACGAGCATCAATCATGTAATTAGGGGGGGGGATTCTGTTAGTTTCACAACTTAGACAGTGCTGCAGACCACTACTAAAAAAATAAAAATAAAAATTCAAGGACTGATTGAAACAGCATATTTGTGGTCACAGACTAATCAACAGACAATTATATTTTACATATTGTATTTGTTCTTCAAGGAAAAGTCATGAGAACCGATCTGAAAGTTCTCCTAACACAGTGTAACCGACTGCCGTGAATTACTCCTCAGTTGTGGATAGCATCAAGAAATGCTTATTGGATTATAACATTGATTTAAAAAATGTGATTGCAGTTGTGTCTGACAATGTGAGTTATATGTTTAAAGCATATGAAGTCATCCTTAACAGCTTGTTGCCAGTCCATTTAACTTGCAATGCCCACGTTGTGGCACAAAAGAGTAGTTTTCTATGAATGGTCTGACGTATCAAACAAGCCTTAAACCATCACTCTGCTGCCAGATATGCAGTAGATATGGATGGATAACTTTAAAGGTTTTTTCTCCTGACTTATTTTTTCGTACAGTTCAATCGGAAATAGTTTCAGGAGAAACTACCCTTAAAGTGATCCATCCATATCTACTGCATATCTGGCAGCAGAGTAATAGTTTGTGGCTCGTTTGATACCACAGACCATTGATGACTTACAGCCATTTTACAAACCATGTATTCCATACTGTTCCAGTATAATTTACAATAGTCCCATAGAGATCCATTCAAATGCAGAGACGTTATAGTATCGCTTGTAAAAGTTCCATAAAATAACATATCAAGAGTCTTTTGATGTTGTTGGGTCACAGACATCAGGAAGTCATGGCATGCAAAAGGATATGCCACCAACTATTTAATATGATTACTTTATTCTACATTATGTTAAACTGTCCAATATTTTTTGATGCCCAAAAATGGGGGGAACTATGTACAAAAGGTTCTATAATTTCTAAACGGTTCATCCGATACGGATGAAAATACCCTCAAATTAAATAATCAACTTAAAAATACCCTCATTGTCATTGTATCCTTTCAAACTCAAAGTGCTAGAGTACAGAACCAAAATAATGAGACGACTGATCATTTTGCAGTGGTCTCTTAATTTTTTTTCCAGAGCTGTATGTGTGTCTTCCTATGGACAAGAATCGCGAATCAATGCCAGACGAGACTGTTCACCAACTCCATAATAAAATATAATAATCACAGCTTTAATTTGAACTTTGTACATGACATTCACCATTTATTTCATTAATATTTTTTGTTTTAAAGCTGCAAACTATTTTCTTATGCAATTAATTTTTTATTAAACTTTTTTGTGAAAATTAAACGTTATATAACTGCGTTTTTAATGTGGGCATTTCCCACTGCTTCTACCTAGCATGCTCCTGCCTGTACAACATTTAACAATACTGCAGCATGTCTATGGTAGTAAGTCATTGAACTGAATTTAACATGCGAGTGTCGTTTGTAAACTTCACCGTCAATCATTGTATGTGCTTAATTAGTGTCAATTACTTTGTCAACTTAGATGATTGAGGTGGTGCAAATGGGGTAATTGTTTGAGAAGTGGCTTGACAAAAAGGCAATCTTGACCTCTAGCTGGTAGAGGACTGAAGTACCATGCGAGAAAACAAGGGGAGACAAAATTGGTGGCCCTAGTCATGACAACCAAGCACTTTAACAATCACACGTTTCAGCTCACACCAGGGCTAAACCTGGATTGAAACTTTTTCACTCGTGAAATAATTAAAACAAAATTTTTAAATAAAATGTTTGATCTTTTTAATTTCATCTTGTCTTGTGTTAGTATTGTGCTCTTTGGTGCACTGTCTAATGCTCTTTGTTCACCACCTGCAGGTGTGTGAGCTGGATATTATCTTTAATTTTGAGAAAGCGTACTTCATTCTGGACGAGTTCCTGATGGGGGGTGAGGTGCAGGAGACCTCAAAACTGTCGGTGGCCAAATCTATAGAGGAATCCGACCTACTGCAGGAGGCAAGCGAATCACTAAATTCGCACGCACGCACGCACGCACGCACGCACGCTCACATGCACACGCACACACACACAGGTACTTGGACTGAAGCAGTAAAGACCCAGAGAAGGGGGCAATGTGCAGGTGTGTGAAATGGGTGAATGAGCTGATGGAGTGCCAGTCGCCTTGGATAAGGGTGTGTACAGCCTCACCCTTATTCAATACATCGATATAGCAGCCAAGCCATTGGCAAAGCTGTTACAAGTACCGAGACGCCTGATTGCCGACTGCATCACATGTGACATGCGTCACAGGGGGCTGACGGGAGGTGTCCGATTAAACTCGTCGTCTCCTTTTTCTACCTCTCTCTTTCTCTCACTCTGTCATTCTCTGCTTGTTCCCAATGCTCCCACAGTGCCTGTGTGTTTGGGCGTTCAGACTCAGTCCTGGGGGCTTTCTGCTTGGCTGCTTAGTGTACGAACCAGAGGAAATGAAGGGAAATTTGTTCTCAGACAGTGAGCCAATTCAGTTTTATAGAGCAGTCTTTTGCTCTGTGATGCTATTGATAGTTCCAGGATGTTATTAGAACAGACAAAATTGATTTGACATATATATTTTTTTTTTCTCTCTCTGTGCATGTATACTTCTCTATGCAGTTTCTGTCTGCAAAATTTGTTCTAACTGTATATGATTAAGGATTCATATAAAATCTGCACATTTTGAGTAAAAATAGAATCGCTATTGTCTTTTGCATTTGACATATCCCTGTACTAAAACTACAGAATATGCTCGTATCCCTGCAATAAAAATTTCGAGCTTGCTTTAGATATTCTCTTGTTCTTGCATACTTTGAGGACCTTTTGAAATCAACTTTACCTGAGAAACAACCTGGTAAATTCTCATTGTTCTTTTTTTGTATGTTTTGCTTTATACATTCTGGAAGCTTTCATTTTTAAGGGGCCTTTTCTGAAATTCACCATGACATAGAATCCAGTGCAAAAAACAAATGTTTATTTTCCTTTGGTAAATAACATGGTGAACCGGGTCAACACATGGATGTGATGAAGCTAATACCTGTGTGTTGGGCCTTTAGACAATGGAGGAATATGTGAACAAGCCCGCCTTTTGAAATGAGGAAGAAAATGAAACCACAAGACTGGAGAGCTGTATGATGGCAAACCTGAAGGATTCTGGGTAACAGAAACACGTTTGGCCCACTGGACTGCATATTTGTTTGCACACCTTAAGGCAGACTTTAAAAAACATTATATCATAAAACAGCTTGTTGTTTCTAAGTTTTTTGTAAGTGTGCAAATATTATTAACATGAAAGGTTGTATTTGTTAGTCATTATAAAGGTTGTTTTTTGTCATTTGAAATAAGCCTTGGAAATATCTCACTGGGGCAAAATCTAAATTCTTCAGACAGCATTACACTTTCTCCAGATTAAATATTTCAGCCAGTTGGTTACTAACATGTTTTTTCAACATGGGGGTCGATCTGCAGGAGTATTTTCAAATGATACTGGCATCTATAAAGTTAAGTTTTTTTAAAATAAGTATTTGACCCATATCTGGTGCATAGTTAAGGTATTAAATTGAGAGCTGTCTGCTGTTGAGCTATTAACATACTGTTACTAGGTTATTCGACATAGTGTTCCGGGTGCAATTATAATTATGGCTACAGATTAATTCTTCACTGTTTATCTTCACTAATCAGACTCGTTTTATCTGATTTGTGCTCCTTACAAGTATGACCACCCTTTTTTTCTTTCTGAATTTCATTTAAAGCATTTCATATTTTTATCACTTTTATTCAGATATTAAAAGTGTGTCCAGTAGCTCTCCACACTGCCCCCCCCTCATTACGGCAGTCCCATAGTTGTATAGCCACAATATGAGAGCTCTTCTTGAGAGCGAAAATAAAGGGTATTTTTATTTTAAAGCCATTTAGTTGAGTTGTAATGCATTTAAAATAAATATTTTTACATGTAAAAAATGTACTCTGGGATTTTTAAAATATATATAGTGCGGCTCACCACAGTGGTGTACGTGTTATGAAATGTTCAATGGGTTCACAGCTGGAAAGTCCTCAACTGGAGATCAGTTTACAGTGTTTCCCCTCGGATTGTTTTCCAGCAGCGACGCATGGGTTGGGTTTCGCGGGTGTTCTCAGGTTAAGGTTTAACTCCAATTTTGCATGCGTGCGCACACACAGCTGATTCTTGGAACTTTACCATAGCTTTTATCCATCATTCGTATGTGTTTAGCACTCACAGCAATGCTCGCAGCTGAGCTACGGATAAGTTGGAGTAGCGCACAACACCGCAAGAGACTCCCATAACGCTCCCTGAAAAAAACGCTGAAGTCGATTAAAAAGCGAACGTAAATTAGTGCAAGCTTTTACGCATGTGTATTATCTGAATATGAACAATAGGCCTACGACAAGAGATGTCTTCCTTACTCGTTTGTTTCAACAGTTATTCTGAGCTGATGGACCCATTTGCCTGCATAGCTTTAAAAAAAATGCAGCAGCGGCGGCAGAAATGTAGCAGTGGTGCTGCTGCCGCGATGTAGCGGAAACAATGAGTTTGAATGTGAGACGACCTATAATAGATAATAGAGAAAGCTGTAGATTAGGCTACATCAGAATTGAAAAACTACTGGTATAAAAATACCCATTCTACAAGTGTTTTCCACTTAAACGTGCTGTAAATCCATGGATTTGTAGTTCATTGTAGAATGCAGGAATTCAAACCTAAAGGACAGAGCCGCCGAGTTCCTCAAATTCACAGGGTGATGCGGATAAATGGAAATACATTTGCCCGTCAAACAATAAAACACTGGTCAGTAAACAGAAAGTATCAGTTGATGCTTTATTAATCTCATATACTTTACACATTATCTAATACACTCACCAAATATTCTCTTAATAAAAACACAAGACCAGAAATATCCAACACTGATTTGTCTTTGTGCGTAAGGTTTATAGCAAGTGAGGCTCTTTTCATATACTGAGTTAAAGGTGTTCTATAGATATCTACATCTGTAACAGTTAAACATTTACTATACCATAAATTAATAAACTCCCCAGGAAACCAAATTACACTCAAATTGTTGACTGAACTTCGCTATATAAGAGATAAAGTATTTTGATCATATTGTTTTTTGGGGGGGATTTTATTTATTTATTTTCATCAAATGATCTACATCAACAGCCCTGCCGACTACATTCCACCAATGTTCTTTCTGTAAAGGTCTTTTTCTTAATTTTCACTGGTCTCTGGGTTAAGATACTCCAACATTTTAAGCAGTGTTTCGTCATCCAAGCGCTGCGTTTGTGGTGATCCGCCCATACCGTCAGGCTTGGCGAGTCTTTTGGATGGGGACCTTTTTTCACTGGCTAATTGATCAAAGTAATCCAGCACTGCCTGCTCAAAGGTTCCAAACGCCTCATCCTTTGGTGATGGCTGAGAGGGATGCTTGAGGTCTGCTTTGTTCATTACTTTGGGATACTCAGCTAGCATCTTGGCTGCAAGGTATGTGGCTAGCTCATCTTCGTCAACCGTATCATCGTAGTCGCTTTCTCTTTTCTCAGAAATATTTGGATCAGAAAAAAAATTATTCGCTCGCCTGCCACTAGGGGTGTAATACCTTGTTTGTGTGTTCTTGGGGTTCCTTTGCTGCTGCAGGGGTTCTTCTCTCTCATTGCCCCTAGTTTCCATCTCAAGAATGTTCAGAATCTTTAAGTTGTTTGCGAGAACCTCAGGCAGCCGTCTGCCATAGTATTTAGTAGTTGGACCTTTGTCTTTGTTGTACGTTGAGAACTGTGTCAGTTTTTCTTCCATTTGCTCCAGGTCATCCGTTTCCTCCTCTGGCACCAGCACTTTTTTCTGCTTTTTAACCTTTCCACTTTTTAGCAGCTCTATTAGGTCCTCGGGGTGAACCTGGAGTTTTTGTGAGATTTCAATCAGCTGGTACATGGCCTGGGGGTCCATGTCGTATGATGGCCGGACTGAGCGTCTGTCAACGTCCTGCTCCTCTCTCTTCTGCTCCGTTTGCTCCGTCTTCTCTAGGATTTTCAGGAGGTAGTAGTCCACCAGTTTGTCAAAATCTTCTGGGTCTTCCTTTCCCCTGTACTTAGCTGGCTGGCTGGATCGCTTCATGTAATTTTCCTCATCATCATCATCCTCATCAACTTCATCATAATCATCATTATCATCGTCGTCATCGCTATTGTCCAAACCTCTGTCGAATTCCTCTCGGCTGTCTTTGATCTCTTCCTCTGTCTCAAACTCCTCCATGGGGGTCCAGTCGCCTCCCCCCAGCACGTCCTCGTACGCCAGGTTGTTGAAGCGGTAAAGGTCATCATTGCCCCCTCTGTAGAGCTCCTGGTCTAGGCTCTGCCGCTTGTAGTCCTTGGAGGTGGACAGCTTCCCCAGATCCTGGAAGACAGACTGCAGGGTGGCCAGGCTCTGGGGGGTGTACTGCGCTTCCGCGTTCTCATTAGTACGCTTGTAGGGGCTCTCCCGTGAGTCTTCATCCTCAAACATCAGCGGGTACTTCTTGTGAAGTTTGCTGTGCTTAGGAAAAGGATATCCCCCATAATCCCCTTCTTCAGTGGTCTTGCGGTTGTCGTCCCCATTTTCGGCGGCGGCAGCGGGTTTGGGGTCCTCAATAGCTCCCTGCAGGGATGTCAGCAGTGTTTTCAGCAGCTGGTTGGACGCGTCATCCTCCCTCTGGGCAGCCCTGTCGCGACCTGCCGCCTCCTGCCACCACTGCGAACGGAACCTGTCCCCATTGCCACCGTAGACTGGCCCGTCTCTCTGCTGCTGCAGGCTCTCCATGTACTCGAGGGCCTTCGCCATCTCTGTGCTGGGCAGAAAGGCGGGGCGGGGCTGCCTCCTGTCCAGCTCGCCCCCGCGCAGCTGGCGCTGTCGCAGGGCAGCAGCCTGAACCGTGCACCTGTGCAGCAGGCAGGCGAGCAGGACCAGCGCTGCAGCAGTGCAGAGCTTCAGAAGGGACTGCATCCTGCATGGAGAACAGTGCTTACGTCAGGATCGCATACAGACCGCCGTCTCATCATGCACTATTTTTGCCCTCTGAAACGCAACTTCAAACTGATAATTATTTGAATCAAAAAGGATTTATAATTTCTGACAGCGTAATTAAACCTGGTGTCCTTTCCCTTTCCCCACCCCTGAAGCCCCCCACACACCAAATATTTTGTTCTCCCTACAGAACAGGGATCGAGTGAAGACATCCAAGTTCAAAGTTTGCTTTATGACTTTATCAATAGGCTGTTTTAATTTTTCTCCTGCACAGACTAGGTCAGGGGGTGTCCATTCTTATCTGCCCTTTATGGATGTTGGTGCAGGTTTTTGTTTCAAAACACTGAGACACTTTTCAGCCCGTTTTTGGAGAAGACTGGACACCCCTGTAATAGATTAATATACTGCATGAACAGGGTATTGTTACTACTTCACATTTGCGTGGGCAGATTTGACCTTTAATAGCCTACCCAAGTGACCAGCACATGCGTCCATATCCGTTTTATTTCGGATCGGGCTTAGTGTGACATTTCCTGTATTTTTCTAAATTTAGAATTAATTAATTGTTAAAAGGTAAAACAACGTGGAGCCGTTGGCATATGAAAATATAGATAAACATTAAAATCCTATTTTTTAAATTGCAGGTCTGTTGAATGAGTCACTCTTGGTTGTCAAGGTAACCCTGCGCTCTTCGCTGTTGGTGCAACACTGGCGCTCGCGACGTAAATCGAAATATATCGCTTGTATTGGAAGAGAACAACTGAGAAAATCTAATACTCTGGAACTTGCCAGCCATGCGCACGTTTACGCCGAATAAGAGGACATGGCGCTAACTATGCTTAATTTGAAAATAAACGGATGTTATCTTTGCTTTAAGTCGTAGGCTGATAACAAATGATTTAAAACCGTAAAACGCGTTTGAGCGATTTCAATATCAGTGCGAATGAGAGTAGAAATAATAGGCTACGGAAAGAAGGTGCATGCATCAGGTTGGCAGTGAAATTTGCAAAACTGAGCAGGCAAATATATGTATTTAAAGACTACCTCCCCCATATTTACTGATAATTTTCTAAGCAATTGTACAGAAAAAAATATAAAGAGATGATTCGCCGCTGAGAAATCTTACCTCTGTAACTAGTTGAAATCAGAATCGTGGGTGTAGCCAAAAGCATCTCTCTATAGCCTACTGCAGCAGCGAACACGTAGCCTACTCTCCTCTCATCAGCATCCGGTCAGATCCCATCGGTTATATGAAGCGCCTCCAGATTCATGCGTCACTTAAACGCACGCAAGTGTGTGTGTGTGTGTGTGTGTGTCTGTGTGCGCGCGCGTACGTGCGTTAACATACATAGGCCTATATGTAATTTAACTAAGTTGATTGTAAGTAAAAATGTATTTTCAAAGGTCGTTTAGTTGATTTCAAAATATAACCTTTCTAATTTATCATTCAGTTCTATGTGTTGTGCACCTGATTTCCTTAAAGGACATGCAAAAAAGCTTACCGCGAAGGCACAACAGAATAGCCGCCATTGGTCTATTCAGAGAGAGAAATTTCAGCTAAACTGTTGTTTAGTTATAGTACAATGTTTTTTCTGAATTTGTCATTTTAAATCAGGATAATGCGCAGTGTAATGCAGCCCAATTATGCTGTTTGCGCCAACTTGCGCGTTTCCTGCTCTGGGGTAGCGGCGGAGCAGTGATCTACTCGAATGGGGATAAGGATCCACTTTCCTTAAAGTCTGTAATTACTAGTGTATTGCATAAGTGCTGCATGGCAATTTAGATTTATTAACAATTACTTCAAACCACTGTATGATAAAAACACGTTTTTAGTTTTCTCTCTTGCCCCCTAATTTAAAGTTCATACACGAGTTTATTCCCTGTGCCGGGCAGGTGACTATACTTAGACTATATTTATAGGCTATAGCATATTTCAGCGTAAATGGTGTTAAACGTATAAAAGCAGTGACTAAACATACTCCCGCACACACACACAGCGGGGAGGGGGTATATGGCGATGACTCACGCGCACAGAAGCAGAGCAGACGGTTGGCTGCCGCAGGTCTCCAGTGAGCCGCGAATGACAAAGGGAGACAGAAGTGACGGACAGGAGACAGGAGTCCCATTCGCCGTTCTAGGTGGCGAGTAAAATGTGGGCTTTCTTCAGAATTCTTGTCAGGACCAATGGGGCTTCTTCAGATAGGCTAATATTATTTTGCGGCGTTTTGGCCACCAGTGGGAAACTTTTTACTCGTCATCTTGAGAAATAAACTACGTAGGCCTATATGGAGTTAGATAGCCTAGCTGCCAAAACGTTTTGTAATCGTAAATAAAACTGGTGGTTTTTTCAAATTAATATTATAATAATCTCGCATTACGAGTTTGTTTTTTACGCACAGACTTTTGAAAGTTTTGTTGTTCTAGCTTACTTGTCAATAATCTTAACCATACTTAGTTGCTTGCTTCATGCAGCTTTTCTCTAAACTCGAAGGCTGTGTCGGTCCCAATCCAGCTTTTGCGCCACTCTTGCAAACTTAATTTGGGGGAATCACGTTTGAGACCCGGATGTACCCTCGGTCTAGAAAGCGAGGTCAAAGGCTGCGTTCAGGTCCGAAATGTATCATTTCTTCCTGTCGTTCCCTTCCCTTGCTTCAATGAGGGAATCCCCAAAATGCCAGGATGAAATATGGCAGCCACATCAAGTGTGATGTGATTCGGATCCAATTTAAGAAAGGGGAGGGAGTAATTATATTCCCTTGCTCCCTCGTTTATCCTCCCTTCCACCAAGGGTATAAAATGCAAGCTTCAAGCAAGAAGGGAATCCCACAATGCAATGCTCCACATGGAAAAAGTGGCCGATCACTACAGAACTATGTGGCGGTCACATTTCAACTCGATGGTGTTGCGAGGGCAGTTCGGTTCCGCTTTTGTATGTTTCTCGTCAATCCTCCCTTGCAGAGCACCTTTTAAGTTTGCTTGCTGCATGTAGCAAATTGCGTCACAAGATAGCTCCATCGAGGGAAGACAGCAAGGGAAGGGAGCGTGTTAAATTGGATTCGAATGCAGCCAAGTTAAAAATTTTGCGCTCATCTCACATGGGCAGTTGCGTCCTTGGAGTCACATGTACATCGAGGGAAACTGGCTTTTTACTATATCCGGTAGAGCCGAAAGATGGCCCCTTGCGGTAAAGCCTCGCAGAAAGCGGTGTGGAGCGGATTTCTCATGCGATTACACCGCCTCCATTCATTTTCAATGAGAGGCGATTCCTCGTGTCTGCCAGGCTTGTTGGGATTGCTTGCGATGCGAGGCATCCAGACGAGACGAGGAAAATGGTGCAATAACCAATCAAATTAAAGATTGTGGGAGGAGAGCGCGATGGAATGTGATTTCACCGCTTTCTGTGGGGCTTTACCGTCGGTCTGCACCAGAGCAGAGTCGGCAAGCTCTTATTACCCACAATTCACATCAAACTTCCTGTTCAGTGATAATCACATTAATAATTATTGCGGTATTATAAAAGCATGTACAGAATGGAAAAGGTGGTGTATATGCTAAGTAGAAATGAAATGAGAAAAAATCCGCACATTGAAAAATGCTCCCTAATGCCAAATTTTTATTAAAGGTGACGTTTCGAGCTATCACGAAAGCCATTTAACCAACCATGTGTTCCATACTATTCCCATGTAATTTACAGCTTAATTTATTCCCACCCCCCAATTTCCATAGAGATCCATTCAAATGCAGAAGTTATAGTATTGCTTGTAAGAGTACCTGAAAACAAGATACCAAGACTTTTTTGATGTTGTTGGGTGACAGACATGAGAAAGTAATCTCATGCGAATGATATGCAACCAAATATTAAATATGATGACTTTGTTTAAGTTTATGTTTATGTTCATGTATAAAAATTGCTACACGGTTCACCCGATATGGATGTAAATACCCTCATATTAAAGCTGAAAGTCTGCAACTCTTACTGATCCATTTCAAATCTAATGTGCTGGAGTACAGAGCCAAAACAACAAAAATTGTGCCACTGTCCAAATACTTTTGGACTGCAGTGTGTGTGTGTGTGTGTGTGTGTATGCACGTCTGCATCTGCCAACATTCCCCCAATGCTGCATATCATAAGTTTTGTACAATTAGTCTATCTGGTGTTTGATTGTTGAGTCAATGTGTATGCAGTACTGTCACAACAAATGACACTGAAAGGGTTTGATAGCATCAACAGGGCTGTTTCTCAGGCAGACCTTTTCACGAACGTCCCTCCAGATCCTGTAAACGGTTCTGCCGAATCCTTACAGAAAGGCTTGAAAATGTAAAGAAAAAAAAATCATGAGCAACTCCCAAGGGCAAATATGCTTTATGTTTTTGTCAGGCAATCAGACAGTGTTTTAAATCATTTCTGCTGTATGACACAATCACACACGCTTCATCCCGTTTCTGTGTATAAATAGACCTTAAATTTTTGCACGTCATCCAATCTCTCAGAATATTTATTCTTGCAAAGCACTTGAGCGTATTCATGCTGCAATGGGGAATGCGGCTTCTACTCTTTAAGTAGATGAAGAGTACACAAGGAACTCGATAATTTCTACGCCTCGTTTGTTGCCTGGGAAAGATGTGCTTCAGCTAAAAATAAACCTCTGGGCTCATTAT
This sequence comes from Ilyophis sp. 1 JC-2022, assembly GCA_022702515.1. NCBI lineage: Eukaryota > Metazoa > Chordata > Actinopteri > Anguilliformes > Synaphobranchidae > Ilyophis > Ilyophis sp. 1 JC-2022. Next base: position 86,653,841 of record CM040402.1, on the reverse strand, counting down.
AGGCATTATAGGGACTGTCACTGCTGCAGAGATGTGTCCACCAACTGCAACAGATGTACAGAAAATAAAATAGTTTGAGCACACTTGGCATGTTCTAAATTGATCAGCATTATATTTGAACTGTGTTGAAAGGAGAAAAAGATGTTCAGTCTATTTTTATTGTACACTTCACCTCAACATTTTTGCAGATCTCAGAGCTATGATCATTCTGTTTTCTCGCGTATGGCTTTTCTCAGATCATTACATTACATTACAGGCATTTAGCAGACGCTCTTGGGATAGTAATTTTCTGTTTTCTGTTTTCTGTTTTATTGACAATGTTCCTTTATATTTAGATATTAATATAGAGACTCAAAACATTGTTAATAGTCAGCTTTTCTTATACCCTGCTTCTATTTCTTAGTTTAACAGTAAGGGGCATGGTAATGAACCATGAACTGGGCCACGGTGTACCATCCGTGTCTGTATCGTTTCCATCAAGGTCATTTTGCAGTCAAATGGAAAGTTGTGTACATAAGGAGTTATCTTACTTCTTAGCTGTCCGGATGTAAAGGAGGAACCCTTGCTGGGGAGTGAAAAGATATACCACTGTATTTACCTTTGACCTATTTGTATTTCTTCTCTGACTATGGAATCCGCCCTGATGACCTCGTCTTTGAAGGCAATGTATAAAGGGTTGGCAACTTCTGCTGTATGGCAGAGAGAGCTTTAACGAGCACTCTCTCATTGGTTTATCTGCAAATAAACTTCTTATTATTGTCTAAGTGTTAACACGGCTTTTGTTGTGACTCTGTCAAGGACAGACTTTGCTACACTGTGAGTGAATCGGGAATTTCCACGACACTCTTATCCAGAGCGACTTACACAGCATTTTTGCATTTATACATAGTATCCATTTACAGCTGGATATATACCGAAGCAATTCAGGTGAAGTACCTTGCTACCTGGGAATCGAACCTGCGACCTTTCGGTTACAAACCCAGTTCCTTATCCACTGTACTACACTGCCACCCCAGGGCACTTCATAACTTCATAATATGGTCATCATCTCAATTTGGCCAGTGAAGAATAATTATTAATTACTGATTCATATTGATTAACCTCCCACTGAGGCCGTGTAATTATATCACGTGTGTCTCATGACCCTAGTTAATATGCAGCACATAACCTGTTACCTGTACAGTTACTGTCACTGTAATGCAATGGTATGCTGAATGTGATGGTACGTAACCACAACAAGATGCTCCCCCTTCCTCTCTTTACTTTCTTAACCCTTTAAGCTGTAAGATCATACAAGGCCTTTTCACAACCCAGGGTAAGGATAACCCAGGGCTAGCTCATCCTGTGTTCACACAAGTATTTATAAACCCTGGGCTAAGCGTTAGCCCTGGGTTAAGGATTCACACTGCACCCTTACGCCCTGGGCTAATGTCCGTTCGACGCTATTAGATTGAACAGTGAAAATTCTATGCATTGCCACAATTGTTGCCACTGGCCCCGTTTCACACTGGCTATTTTGGCACAGTGTTTGGGGAGATTTCTGGGACTAACCCCAAAAAGACGGTGCTAACCCTGTTCCGGAGCAAGGTCAGCTAGCCCAGGGCTATGGTGGGTGCTAGCCCACTTTAGAATGGGCAAGTGTGAACACTTGCTTAGCCCTGGGCTAAAATCTCTTTTAGCCTGGGTCTAAGGAGGCTCTTACCCCGGTGCTAAAGACAGTGTGAACAGGCCTAAATATATGCTTAGAATGTTACCTAAACATTCTAATGCTGATGTAACAATTGTTACTGCAATAGAGTTTTGACTTATAATTTTGATAAAACATTCCAAAAAACCTACTCAAGGGATTAAAGCTGTGGTTTTGAAATGCAGAACATTACACACCTCAGAATGAAACTGTGAACTAAAATGTAAAAATCACACACCTTTCACAGTCAGAGAGAATAAATACTGACACACCTTTCAGCCAGAGAGAAGGCGGTCTGCATAAAGCCATATCCATCTCAACACAAGCAGAAGGTGGAGCACTCATTCAATGCAGAAACATCCACAACGTAGACTGAGCTAGATAATTGTTTTGTATTCAGTCCTTTATATATTGTTGATGGACAGTTGTGTTGTGTGCATTTTAATGAATTATTCCTTTTTGCTCTCGGTCTTGCAGGTTAAAGACCAACTCTATCCCCCACCGCGGTTGATATGGTTCAGATCAGATATAATGCAGTTTTCAGACTTTTCTCTCAGTTTCATGCTGGGATTAGAAATATATTAGACCACTCCAAATCCATAATTATCTGAGGACTGCTGTTTGGGCTTAGATTTGACCATTTTCAGAGTGTCATAATTTATTCAGGTATAGCTGCAAGTGGATATTCAAATACCCTAATATACATATAAATCAAAATGAATTTGAGTCTTCATTTGAAACAGTTTACCTCCAAGGCAAAGGTCAAATACTTATTGAATTAATTTAGATTGGAGCACTCCGATCTAATGGTGAACCTGTGTACTCTGATCTAATGGTGAACCTGTGTACTCTGATCTAATGGTGAACCTGTGTACTCTGATCTAATGGTGAACCTGTGTACTCTGATCTAATGGTGAACGTGTGTACTCTGATCTAATGGTGAACCTGTGTACTCTGATCTAATGGTGAACCTGTGTACTCTGATCTAATGGTGAACCTGTGTACTCTGATCTAATGGTGAACCTGTGTACTCTGATCTAATGTGAACCTGTGTAAGACTGGAATTGAGATCCCAGGGCACCTGAACACGCAACACCGTGGGGTGGAAGCCTGTAACGACTCTAGGACGTTATAAGCCAGAACTTTGGTGCCGTAAAGTCTGCTGGGACCATCTGGCGTGAAGTTTATGACGTCAAAGAATGTCCCAGGATTGAATGATTCTGGAAGAAACGCTTGGACTGTCGTAAAGACAAGCATACGAACAGTATCACAGTGCCCCCATCTGACATTATCAGGGCAGGCCAAATCTCTGTCCTTAACATATTTTCACACACAACACAACATGGCTATAGATTGCTTTTGTCCTCAAAAAGCCTAAAAACATACAGATGTGATTGATACTTTTGATACATTGTACAGTATACACTGGAACTAGTCTGGGCACTGGAACATACATTATATACTCTTTTTCCAGAGAGATAATCATGTATTGTTGAGTTTTTGAGTGTTACATTAGCAAATACATCCAGTTAACATACCTGAATTAACAGGGACAACTAGGGTGTAAATGTAATATTCTCAACAGGAATTCTGGGACCTTTGTGGCATTAATATTAATCACATCTGAAAAACTATGTAGAGATGGGGATTCTCATGGCAACACAAACTTAGACCTACTCATGTTTGATATCGTTGTGATGGTCTCGGTGTGGGTGGTGCAATGGTCTACATGTCCTGAATGTTCAAAATGGATGGAATGTATATTTCATAACTCAGGAGTAAAACTGCAGTTGTGGAATTTCTTCAGGACACCATTCTGTGTAACCCCCTGAAAGGGGGGACTAAAGTGCAATTGATCTATTGCTGGCCAGTTTATGGTTTTACGACCGTCTGCAGCCAGATCATGCGCAGAATCTGGGCATTTAAGGAGAAGAAACAAAGTCCTCGGGGAAGCTGTATTCAGACTTTCCCACACATCTAACCTCAGGTCATTGTGTGTAGCGATTGCCAGGTATGACAAAGAATTTTTCTTCTGTACTATATTAGAATTTTGACTGTTTAATCTGTAAACTGTGAATTGATGATTTAAGTAAATAACCTACCTGGTAATAAATTAGTGAAACTTGATTTGTGTGGTTTCTCTGAAAATTGACGTACTATCTCTGTTCACCGCTAATGGGTTGATTAATTTCCTCAGTCATGGTTACCCCCTCAGCTGGTCTAGGGAGGTTGACTATTTAAGCTTAATGTATCACGAAGTATTGCACCTGTAGAATTGTCTTTAATGTCTTAAAGTAGATCACCTCCGCCTGGCGGTTATACATGTTGAGAACGGTGGTCGCTAATAGCCCTTTCGTCGGTCCCTGAGTCTTAACCATAGAGTATACCTCACAAAGTGGCTTCTTCCGCAACCTCTGAGATAACCGCAGATATCTAGCCAGCTGTGCGTCGTGTACATAAGGGCCCAATGTAATGCGCGGTGGAACAGACAGATCCAGTTCAGAGAACCGTCTTAAAAGTATGAGAGTCTTTTAACACATCAAGTGGAAATTGTACGTACTAAATTCTAAATTATAATATTAAATGGAGTCAGATAAACGAGTACAGAATCAGCGTTGGTGGCTGATGATTTAATGTAATGCACACAGGCTGTCTTTTGGATTAACTGGGGTCAGGATAGACCAGACTTAAAGCAGAAGGTAACGTGGTACGATTACCTTTGATATGTGGTCCCTTATTAGCTGATCCCGTGAATCTAAAGAGCAGTCTCACCCGGTTGCAAGAACATTAATATTTCTTCCTTAACTTTCATTACTTTTCCCTTTTCCCACAGCAATAGCGGAATACATCACGCTTAAACCTTCGCTCCAAGCTATTCCCTCATTGGTCTAGCTGCGCGGAGATTTACAATTTGGTGACCCCAACGTGATTTCAGTTGCTGTTTCCAAGTTTTACAATTTGGTGAACCCGACATGATTTCAGGTGCTGTTTCCAGATTTACACCTGTGTACTCTGATCTAATGGTGAACCTGTGTACTCTGATCTAATGGTGAACCTGTGTACTCTGATCTAATGGTGAACCTGTGTACTCTGATCTAATGGTGAACCTGTGTACTCAGATCTAATGGTGAACCTGTGTACTCTGAACTAATGTGAACCTGTGTACTCTGATCTAATGGTGAACCCGTGTACTCTGATCTAATGGTGAACCTGTGTACTCTGATCTAATGGTGAACCCGTGTACTCTGATCTAATGGTGAACCTGTGTACTCTGATCTAATGGTGAACCCGTGTACTCTGATCTAATGGTGAACCTGTGTACTCTGATCTAATGGTGAACCCGTGTACTCTGATCTAATGTGAACCTGTGTACTCTGATTTAATGTGAACCTGTGTACTCTGATCTAACGGTGAACCTGTGTACTCTGATCTAACGGTGAATGCATTTGTAAATGAGTGCACAGGAATAGCGGCTCGGGTCTAGGATCACCACTCGGTCACGTTTCCCTGGAGTCAACGCACACTGAACACTTTACTCAGAAGCAGTGCTGATGGATGATTTCTTGAACTGACAGCTAAAAGTCTAGGACCTCTGAAGCAGGAGGCAGAATGTGCTGGAACTGCCTGCTCTCATAAAGCGTTAACCTGGAACATCCAAAAGAATGCCACACAGAGCTACAACAGTGACTCATAGGTCAGAACTGTGTGTGTGTGTGTGTGTGTGTGTGTGTGTGTGTGAGACAGAGATGAAAATGGATAGGGAAAGAGAGAGTGTATTGGGGGTGGGTGGTCATTCAAATACACTTTAATTGTTTAAGGGCACATGTGATTCAATCAAACCATAGCAAATCCTTCTGGATTAATCCGATGCTGTATCTCAATAAGGTTTGTTTTGCTCACCCTGATTTTTCCAGTGATCTGTAGCCTATTTTGATTTTCCTGCTCACATATGCAGTTTCAAAAACTGTTTATTTTATTTCCAGTAATTTATAGAAAGACCTGTACTTAGACCCATACACGCAGGGTCTCTGATTTGGAGATGATATTAAACAGATATGATCAGATGCCAACACACCACTGTGGTGGCACAACCATGCAATCGGCTTTTTGAATTCCAGTGTGCATCTACACTGCACTTTGCAGTGACCCATTTCATATAGGGAGGGAGAAAATGCACCCCATTTTTTACTCACTTTTCAGTACATGACCAAACAGTCCAATGTTAAAAATAATCTCTTTCCTACTACCGGCTGACGGGGTTGTGTAGCAACGATTCTCAAGTGGTTGCTACGGGGGGAATTGAATAACATAGGGTTCAATTGGATACCAAATTGGGAGAAAATGGTAAAAAATCAGAAACAAATGAAAATAAAGTAAGGACTATTTTATATATTTTCTTGTTATCATAAAACATGTTATAGCAACAAAATTCCTCTAAATGGGGCTATGGTGCTGAATTGAGGCACTGGTTTCATTTGATATAATTTCGTCTGAATGAAAAATTTTACATTTGACATTTTCTTCCTTTTTGGACATAATGTATTTACATATTCACCAAAACATGTTTTTATCTTAAGTCATCAAACATATTTTCATTCATTTATTTTCATGATTTCATGATTTTTCAACAAAGCTGTCTCGTGTTTGGAAAACCACGTTTACTATTTGCGCATGTTTTGAAGTTGTGAAAATGAGACTATTGTCTATATTTTTACGTTTTGAGAATTTAAAAAATATATATTTTTATCTTATATGACAAACCACATTTTCATCCATAGGGGAGAGAAAGAGAAGGGGTTTTGGGGGAGAGAGTAAAGGTGTTTTGGAGAGAAAGAGGTGTTTGGATGGAGAAAGGGAAGGTGTTTGGGGGGGGGAGGTGTATTTGGGCGGAGAGAGAGAAAATGTTTGGGGGAGAGAGAAGGTGATTGGGGAAAGAAAGAAGGTGTTTGGGGAGATATAAGGTGTTCAGGGGGAGAGAGAAAGTGGGGGAGAGAATGACGGTGTTTGGGGGAAGAGAATGAAGGTGTTTGGGGGGAGAGAGGGAAGGTTTTTGGGGGAGAGAGAAGGTGTTTGGGGGGAGAGAGAAAGCGTTTGGGAAAAGAAAGAAGGTGTTTGGGGAGATATAAGGTGTTCAGGGGGAGAGAGAAAGTGTTTGGGGGAGAGAATGACGGTGTTTGGGGGGAGAGAGTGAAGGTGTTTGGGGGGAGAGAGGGAAGGTTTTTGGGGGAGAGAGAAGGTGTTTGGGGGGAGAGAGTGAAGGTATTTGGGGGGAGAGAGTGAAGGTTTTTGGGGGAGAGAGTGAAGGTGTTTGGGGGAGAGAGAAGGTGTTTGGAGGTGTCCCTGACTGTTGTCACTCTTTTAGACGCTGACAGAAAGTATTCTGGTATATTGCTTCTGTCGCCATAGAAACACTCATTAGAAAATAGAGGGAAATGCGACTTCTCATTATTGTTGCTTGGATACGAAAATCTTATAATACATGCACACATAAACTATGCGTACGTGCGTGCAAGTGCATGCATAGAAGCAAATGCAGGTGTGATTCCATGTTCTCATGTCTGTTGAAAATGGAGGGATTTTTAGAATGAAGATGAGTTGCTTATGAATGTCTGGCAACAGGCCCGGACTGGGCATTGGGATATTCAGAAGAATTACCGATGGCCTGGCCTGCCTGGTGACTCATTTGGTCTGCAGTCGATTGTGACTAACGCAATTCAAGGAAATTATGTTTATGTTTAGTCTACTCAAACTCAATAGACTTTCTGCTTTCAGTAGTTGACAGGGGTAGTGTGAGTGGGTAAGTTTCGGTTCAGTGCTTTCTTGCTTGTGGTGAAACCAAGGGCCAAAACTGGGCTTTGTAGTTGAAGCTCACTTCCTGGTCTTGTTGAGAGCATTACTCTCTGGCTCCAGTGTGGTCAGTGTTGGGGAAGCTACTTTGAAAGCATAGCTTTGAAAGCTACCAATTACTTCACACTGGAAGAAGTTGAACTACAGCAAAGCTACCCTAGGGAGAAATCTAGTTTGGTTAACTAAAGCTACTTAGAAAAAGTACTATGTAAAACTACTTTGTAAAAAAAATATCAAATTGACAATGTACATGTGATACGAAATTATAACAAAACATAATACAAAAAAGTCATATGCCAGCAAAAAATGCCACTCAATTGAATTTATTGCCAAAAGTCCCCACTTGTTCACAGATCATACATAACCAAAAAAATTAAATACCCCACTATTCATGGGAAAGTGCAAAGAATGTCAGCTTTGCTTTTGTTATATAATGTGGCTAACTTATCTAAACTTTGCTAAATTGGTTAGCAAAGGCAATGATAATACACTCACCTTTATATGTGTTCTTAGATTTGTGTTTGACGTCTTTGCAGTAGAGAGTGTATTTACTCTTGGCTTGCATAGCTCACATGTAAAATCGTAGGTTTTGTTGGTGGAGCTAGTCAGTGTTATGTATTTGCTTAAGTATGGCCATGGTGATTCTTCCTCAGGCTGAGATTCGGGAGGTTTATCCATGATGATGCTGTCACTGTGGGAGCACTGAGCAACGCCCGCCCTTTTACACATGCACTACACAAAGGTCAAGTGTGTGGTGGTGGCTGCCTGACAAATGCATTGCCTGGGCATGTCTTCACAGTGGTCAGGATGAAAGAAAAAGGGGGCGGGGCTGGTCAAAGAGGGTTAAATTACAGTAAAAAAGCAATGGTAAAATAAAAAATCATTCCTTTCCTTGTATGGCCCAAAATAGTAGTTTGTAGTTTCAGTAGTTAACTACACAAAAAATGGCAAAAAAAGTAATTTAACTACTTGAATCACTATGCAAATATGAATGTAGTTGAACTACCAGCAAGCTACTGCAAAATGTAGTTAAACTACTAGTGGTACCAAATGTGGTCAAAATACAAAGTCAATAACTTTTTTCCATGAGAACATAGCAATAGGTGCATTTTCTTTGCCTAATGTCTCCCCATATTCTAATATTATGTGGACCAATCCGGGACAGTTTGCAACACTTCCTAGTTACTGCGCATCACTAGTATTCACGTGCTTAGTGGATGAACCGGACTCGGCCCGGACTTACCATAAGAGGGTCCCCCTGCTCCCGACTGTGCAGTCTCTGGCTCCAATTTTTGGCAGCACTTCCGTGGCTTCAAAACGCTTTTCACAAGCCCACAAAAAGTCAATGGGTGACATCACATCCCAACAATGTCTCTAACTACAAACCAATCTCCAACTTACCCTTCCTGGCTAAAGTCCTGGAGCATGTAGTCGCTGTCCAAATTCAGCAGTAAATGACCCAGTATGACTACTTTGATCCCCTACAGCCAGGTTTTAGAGTGAAGTATACTACCGAAACCACTTTGATTAAGGTGACAAATGACCTACTGTGTGCTGCTGATGCCGGGAAAGTTAGACCTATCCGCTGCATTTAAGACAGTCTGCCATGATATCCTGCCGGAATGCTTGGAGAAGTTGCTCGGTGTCACTGGTACCCCTCTCCGCTGGTTCCAGTGCTACCTATCTGAGAGAGAGCAGTTTGTGTCTCTGGAAAATTGTAAATCTACCCCAGCCCCATTCACCCAGGGTGTCCCCCAGGGCTCTGTCCTTGGTCCCTTGCTTTTCACCATTTACATGCTGCCCCTAGGTCAGATTCTTCGCAACTTTGATTTTAATTTCCATTGTTATGCCGACAATATCCAAATTTATGTGCACAGAAATCCCTCAACCAACCTCCTCCCTCCCAATGTAACTGACTGTCTTACTAAAATTAAAATCTGAATGAACCATAACTTCCTAAAACTCAATGGCGACAAGACAGAAATCATGCTATGTTCCCTCACGTTCAACGTTCATGTTATGTTCTGAGTTCTGTCTGTTCTGTATTTTTATTTTTCATTTTCATTCATGTATTTATTATTCTCCATATTATCATTGCATTCCCCTGTTTGTGGGTTGTCCGAGTCTCATCTGTTTCGTGTTCCCCGAGTTTCCACTCCCTGTTTTTGTCATTGCACTACTCAGGTAATTTTGGTACATTCGGGTTTTCCTCTGTATTTATTATCTAATTTTTTTCCTTCCGACTTAATTAATATTTATATATTATACTAACATATTAATCATACTAACTGTTAGATTAGATTTAATACTAACCTACTAACAAACTAACATGTACATAATACTAAACAACTAACTTACTAATATTAGGAATGAAAAACTTTCAACGAACATTACTAATTACTAATTTATCTTAAGTTTCTACCTGCAGCTGTCATTCTCTCTCGTTATCCTGTATCTATCTGATTTCGCGTTCTTTGCACGTGTCCACTTCCACGTTCCTCCCCTTCAAGCTGTGCACTTGTTACCTGTTAACTCCGGGTCGATTGTTATCATTGTGTTACCTGATATCCAGTCCGTGTCTTACGTCTACCCTCGTTTTTGTTTTATTGGTCCTTGTTACCCTCATTGTTCTCACCTGTGAGCTATCTCCCCTCCCCGCCTCTGCACACCTTATTCCCATTATGTCTGTCTCCCTCTGTGTATTTAACCGTCTTCCCAGTTATTCTTTGCAAGTTCCTCACCATTGTTAGTAACATTGTTCTTTGCCTCTTTGTTTTCGAGTCTCGAATCTGTTTTTTCCCCCCAAGTCATCTGTTCTGAGTTTCTGTTAGTTTTGTATTTGTTTTTCTTGTCTGTTCCTCGTTGTTTATTTTTCTGTTTCCTTGAGATTACCTGGTTTTGACTTCTGCCTGTGTTCTCGCAACCCTGAGTTTGGACTTTGTTTTTTGTACCTCTGCTGTGCCTTCCCGGTTCCGACCTCTGCCTGTTTTGTGACCATACCATTCTTTGGACTTCTTTGGATTTTGGTACCATTTCCCCATCATTAAACTTAGGATTTTTGTACTTCCTGCCTGCTACTGGGTCCCTTTTTCCCACCGGTCCTTACAGTTCACTCCGTTCAGCTCACTCTGGCCTCCTCGTTGTCCCTCGGACTTCGCTCCGTTCTATGTGTGCCCGTGCATTCAGCTCTGCGGCCCCTGTGCTCTGGCACAAGAATAAAGTATAAATTCCAGTTAAAATTTGAGATGGAGAAAACTTGGCCAGCCATCTTACTGATGATAGATTTACAATCTGATAAAGAAGACATTAACAGGCACACTGGATACAAATGTTTATGACTATCAGGATAATGTTTAAAAATTATTTTAAATTCAGAAATTTCACAAACAATGGGCCTTATTCAGGAAATGTGCGCAGAACGAATTTATGCATAAATCATAATAGCAATTTCGTTTGTATTTGCCATTCATCAAATTTTTTGTGTCTGAGATTTATTCGTAACATACAAACTTTTCACCTGCTCAGGATGTGTAAATTCAAATTGCCGCTAAATGTAGCGTATGAATGTCAATTAGAATATGAATTTATTTTTTCACAAGACTAAATGTATTAATCACTAGAGGACAGGGGTTACCTGCGTAAGCTGTGGCTGACTCCATTACCCAACCCACAGACACCGCTGGAGCTGGCTTACAATAAGTACACACCATCACACGGTCTGTCATCGAGTACACCAACGCTGTGTTAAAGGGGCGATGGCTGTGCTTGAACACAACAGGTGGCACCCTTTTCTACAAACCTAATAAAACTAATAATATTGGCCTGCTGTGTCCTGCACAAGTGCACAGCATGGCCATGAAACATGCCTATACCAAACATCCACAATCCACCTTTACTAGGGCTGCTGTCAGAGGGACCGCCACTCGAACTCGACAATGTGGCTGCAATTAAAATGTGCCAGATATGAAGAGGGGCTCTAAAATAAGTGATTACCCGATTTCAAACCACTTCACACATGCACAGAAACACCAACACAATTATGAAATTAATAGAATTTGATTTATTTCCAGGCTGCTAGAAACACCGTAGAGCTTGGCAGATGGATACAATGCACTTGTTGGATGTAGAAAGGCTTGAAGAACCTTGGCCGCCTCCTGCAGCTCTGGTGCTTTTTTGTGCAGCTATGCATTTTTTCACCTCCAATTTAATGTCAATTAATTAATTTTTTAGTACTTTAACAGTTTGTGTGATGAGTGATCCTGCATTGATTGTACATGTTATCTCCTGCCAGGCCTTTTTACTTTACCAGTTCCTATAACACCGGTAGGCTTCTGACAATACTAAATCGTATATTTTTTCCTTGACTGCACATCTGCTAATAAAATTATTTCAGTGTTGGAATAATTATTTCTTTTGCTTTTTCTGGGCTATTTTGACTTTGTATCTACCTGTGAATGGAATTTGCAACATCTGTATAGGGTAGTTGTTGTAGGCAAGTCATGGGTGTGGATTTATGCGAATCGCAAAATAGGGTGCACGCTCCTGTCATTTATAATGAATCTGAAATGTAAGAACACACGCATGGACTATGAAAAAATCTGCCTTTTTCCGCATGGTTCGATGAATCAGGCGTACATTTTCTGTACAAACTTGTTTTGTGCGTAAATGTACGCACATACTTATGAACGTTTCTTAAATGAGGCCCGATGACACTGACAGATCAATAAAAGCAAAGGCAAGACTTTCCGCCATTGACCTTTGACCCTAGGGGGAAATGCAACAGTTAAGAATGTACGTACATGCGATCTGCATGTGCAGAACCTCACGTCTGCAAACAACTGCATTAGCCTGCGGATCAGAGCAATTACGCAGAGGAAAACGGCACCAAACAATCAGGACTTCGAATGAGATTTAGACAGAGAGAGAAGGATGAGAGGGGCAAGGAGGTGGACAGGTGGAGAGAGAAAGGGGAGGGAAAAGGAGAGGGAGAGGGAGAAGTAGGGGGAAAGAGGGGAACCTTTCAGAGTGACACATTTAAAAACTCATTCACTTTATATATGTGGGGCAAGGCATTGGATTCTCAGAAAGGGGCATATTTAAACACCTGCACCTGCTCCTGCTCCTGTATTGTTTGTAACACGGCTATCATTCTCTTCCTTTCTGGTGTCTTGAGAGATTCCCATAGGAAACCCAGTTATGGCTGCGTCCCATATATGGCCACACACACATATGCATGCATGCAGACATCTGAGAAATGCAAAGGGATATAACAGAACACCCTGGCCATTCATGGTGAAGATGGTGGAGTGTGAAGTATGAAATTGAAACCACACTACAGCATATTGCATTGGAAGCAGTGTCCAATATAAGACGGGTTCAAATCAAATCCCAGGAAGAAGAGGAAAATGGCCCTGGGGTGTATTATACAGTCACCGAACACACATGTAAACAAAGCCGCACCACCGAGGAATGGGGGACGAGGAGCGAGGGAAATGCACTGATGCAGCAGATCTACAGCAGACACTGCAGTAATGCAGTAATGCAGTAATGCAGTGTGTAACGATGAGGGAGTTTACATTTGCCAATAGGCAAACTAGAAGCTGAGAGATGAGATGTCTCTTCCTGGGTAAGTCATGGCGCAAAGCACTCTGGGAAAGCTCTTCCAAATGAACCGCGGAAGACAGAAATACAGATTAGGGGAGATTAGTCACAGCTCCACTTCAGTTTGTGGATGGAGAATAACATTGATGTTTATTAAAGGCTTGTTAGCTGCAGAATGGCATACAGACCCTGCATGGCTTCCCCCCACTGATCTACTTTGTGCAAAGTAATGCTGCATATTTATATATGCGTATTGACAATTCTTGCATAACGTATCGTCTTCCTGTGTGTGTGTGTGTGTGTTTGGGGGGAGTGGAGGGTGCGTGTGTGTGTGTGTGTTAGTGATATTGCTAATAAAATCTCTACTGTTGTGTGTGGAACACTGGCGGTAAACTACAGTGGCTGCAGGTTTTCTCTGCTTGATGCTCACATCCTGGTGGGTTTATTTATCTCTGAAACTCCAGCTTCCTATAATTCACCCCAAGGCATATTATTATTAAAGCAGTTCGTTTGAAAGAACAGAAAAGGAAGAAAAAAAACACTAACTTCCTTCTATATAATACATGAATTCCCCTCAAAGTGTTGTACAAATAAATAACTGAGCGGTACTGCTGTTTTGCCCAGGAAAGATTATTCATAATGTATTATTGCGGTTTGAAGAAAAGTTTTAAGCACCTTTAGAGAAAGCAGGAGTAGGAAAGGGAGACAAATAAAAGCGAATGTTTTGCACTTAAATTTCTTTCTAAACTTTCTTTAAACGTTACCCACCAGACAGCTTATAACCTAATGGAAACTGAAGAATGAATGAAGCAGCATATGGTCACCATATCAGGACAACCAAGAAAGAAAATAACTTCAAATTAGTCCTAGCAGCTCACAATCCCTAAAACGACCCTGTTAAATGTAATCTCAACAAAAAACATGTATTTTCAACATACAAAAATGCCAAGTTACTCACACATACAAAGCACTGCAGTTGGAGTGTCAGACAAGTGTCAAACAAGCCTCAAATCATCAGTCTGGGGGGGGGGGGGGGACTACGCTACACGGTTCACCCAATATGGATGTACAAACCCTTAAATTAAAGCTGAAAGACTGCACTTTAACCTCATAGTCACTGTTCCATTTCAAACAACAAAAAATGTGTCACTGTTCTAACACTTTTGGAGTGCACTGTAAATGTGATGTAGCCATTTATTTGAGTGTCTATAAAATTATATTCTGCTTTAAGGCAATATCTGAGGCTAAAATAGGGTACATTGTTATTTGTTATTGTTATGCGTAAATTCGTTTTTTTGAACCAAAGTAAATGCGCTAGTGAGCCTCAGTGTGATGCAAGAAATACGCCGGGCAGCAAAACTAGCACAAACCTGCCCTCTTCTGGAGGAAAAAGTGTCTGAATCAGAGCCCTATCTTCTGCTTCCTGTGTCCTCTGTGCTGGGTGCTTGCAAAATGTGTACGGTTTACTGTATACTATTTAGTATATGGCATGCAGTATGTGAAATACTCCATCCTATTTTCCAACCGTAATGTGTAAGACCCATGCTCACCTGTCAGTTTTGTTGTTGTTGAAGGAAAATGTCACAAAGCTGTGCCAAAGCATATTTATGGGACCAAAATGTTTGTTTACTTCCTGAAAAAAATGCTCCAAAATATAGGCTGTTTCCAAATCAATGTCTTTCTATATTATTATGCTAGTTGAGTGCACTGGTAGAAAAAGATAAGTAGGCAAAATGTTCTCTAATTGTAGTTTACTTAAAATCCCCGGATGATATACTTACAATATATTTACGGGTTTTCGCTGATAATAGTACGGAGGATATTTTTTGCATACTGCATACTGCATTTTTTTGCCTAACTTCCTCATTTAATGTACTCAAGCATACTCAATAGTATGGACGGGCGCTGATTCTGACAAAGCCCTTGTCTGCATTCAATAAAAATAAAAATAAACTTTTTTGTAACAGAAGAAAATAACTTTATTTCACTTATGAAAAGTGACTCTAAGGTACATTTTAAATTATTGCATACAATTACTGGAAACAGGGAACTATATATACAAATCATTTTGTAATGTATACATTCCCATCGTCAAGAGCGTTCTTTGAGAATATCCACGGAATCGTCACCGTTGTCAGGACATCCCCCGAGTCCCGCCTCGGCACCCTCGGTAGCGCCGCTGTCCGACTCCTCCTCTATGGCGATGTGCACGTCGGGCGACGAGCAGAGGGAACTCACGCTGCTCTGCTCCACGGAACACAGGGCGCACGAGAGCGGCGTGCCGTCATACAGGGTCCCGCCAAAAGGGAGCGACACCTGAACGGACTTCAGACCCGAAGTGGTGGGAAAGGTCAGGCTGTGCTTCTTCTGAATCGCCCCCCACTTGCGCTTCTCCTCCTCGTACATTAAATGCGTGAACACATTCGGCTTCTTCTCTCTCCTCTTGCACCGGAAGTAGCCCAGCATGACCCCGGACAGAAACACCCCGTAAAAAGACATGACTATTAAAATGTACAGATACTCATTGCCATCGCCGCTGCTCGACTGGGCGCCGGAGTCTCCAGCCGTCTGCAGATGGAGAAGGTTGGGCGACGTGTTGTTATTTGCACTCTCCATCCTCGTCATCCAACGATTCTCAAAAATGTCCTAAAAGTAAAACATCAAATGAATGAAATACAATGAAACCGTCACTGTGCTTTCGCACGTGTAGCGTAGGCTACCTTACACAAAACAGCTGGAAAGTGGATTTGAAAAAAAACAACATTTACGTCTAACTTTATGTGAAGTTCATGGGACAGCATAGGCCTACCCATTGACATTTTGTTCTATTTCTTACTACGGCGTTATGGCAATGTTCTCACCATCAAATTAGCATCATTAAATTCAAACTAAATAATAGTTAAAAGAACAGTATGAAGTTAAAATTATATTAAATTATAGGCTACATTAAAGTAGAAATTATGATAATACAAAATATAAATGAACACGAATACTACTACTGCTAATAATAATAATAATAAATAATTTACATTGACACTTACCGGTTGTTATTTCAGATCAATGCGCTGAAGTGCAAAATAGCTGATATTGTCTGAGTCAGATTTTGAACTTTGGGTACGTGCAAGTTCCCCACATCTGTCCAAGCTGCCGGCTGTGAACCGTTTAAATAGCTGCGCAACCCCGGAGTGTGACGAAGTGTGTGTGTGTGTGTGTGTGTGTGTGTGTGTGTGTGTGTGAGGGGGGGTTATTGCTGGAAACTTGGGTTTCTGGGGCCAAGTTTCAAATCGAGGGAGAGGATGGCGCCTGTGAAATCTCTCCAGTACGCGTCAGTTCATACCATTAGTACCATTTTATTTTAGTAGCCTATATTGTAAAGTCTTACAAAGATACGTTGGAATACCACAATGATTATAACATCCATAGCCAAAAAGTATTCCTTCTCTCAACATCCAACAGAGTTTTGTGTGCTGTTACATTACATTACATTATAGGCATTTAGCAGACGCTCTTATCCAGAGCGACTTACACAACTTCTTATTACATGTATCCATTCATACAGCTGGATATATACTGAAGCAATTCAGGTTAAGTACCTTGCTCAAGGGTACAACGGCAGTGTCCTACCTGGGAATCGAACCTGCAACCTTTCGGTTACAAGTCCAGTTCCTTAACCATTATACTACACTGCCGCTGTGCTTTCATTAACTAAATTGCTGAAACTTCACAAAGCATGAGAAAAATATGATGGCACGTTTTTAAAGCCATGTAACACAGATAAACAGAAAGGCATGTTACTGTCCTGCCTATTAGTGGCATTATATAATGACGTTTTCATCCCTGTGCAGAGACCGAGAAATTCTTACATAAATCCAGATCGTTGAATATGCGATGGCCACGTGCCCAAAGTGTGCATGCATCACACAGCTGTAATGAAATTATGTATTTGTCCACATTTTGTCAAGCAAATAGGCGATGGATTGCACTTACATCTAATTTTATAGAAGTTTGATGCATGATGTAGTAATTAAATGCAACTGCCTTATAGTATAATCCTCAGAAAATAATCAAGTAACCCACACACAGGTTGTGAGTTCTGCATTCAAGAGACAACAAACTGAAGTTATATCAGCACCAGGGGTAACCATAGTCCTCTCCTCTTTCTCTCTCTATATCTCTCTCTGTCATCTCCTCCTATAGCCTGTCCTATCAATGCAACACTGGACACAACAGAGTCACCCCCTCTCTCTCGCACACGCGCACGCACACACACACACACACACACACACACACACACACACACACACACACACACACACACACACACACACACACAAAAGCGTGCACACTGCACAAAGGAAGCAGGTGCTGTGAAACAAATTACGGATTTTATTTGAGGTTCTACAGTATTGGAGTGCTATTGGAAGAGTATTGGAGTGATATTGGAAGAACATTTGAGCGATTTTGGAAGAGTATCGGAGTGCTCTTGGAAAAGGTATTGGACTGCTATTGGAAGGGTATTGGAGTGCATTTGGAAGAGTATTGGAATACCATTTCAATTTTCAAATTTGTTCTTTATTGTGTTAGATCATACAACACATCTGAATCCTTATCAAAATAAAAATTAGAAATTACATGTATGCATACACCATCCATACACACACATACGTACATGTATATGAGGGTATTTTCACGAATGAAGAGTTGGAACACTCTAGAATCCTGTAGTATTTCGTATTTTAGTTCTATGTTAATTGTCGTCAGTCAGACTTTTCATACATGCATTGTCGGGACAGCCTGTGCACGTTCATTTTGGTGTTGAGAGAAGTCTGTGTACATTGCACATTCAGGTTTTTTTTCCTTATTAGACCATAAAAGTTACATAAAACATCAGTAACGGTAGCAATCGTAACAGTAACCGTAAGGCGCAATGCAGCAACCTGCCCTCGCACAATATAGGCTGTCGCATTACACTAATAGTGCCTTCAAATAGTTTTTCATTTTTATCAAAAAGACAGACATCGAAAGACTGGGTAACCTTGATTCATCTGCACCGTGTGTATTTTAAATGAGCAGCATGGTGGCTGAAGGTAACAGGAAGCAGGGTAAGTGTATTAAAAGCAGGTCAAACAAATAGGTCTAATGGGAGCAGTCATCTCTTTACACATATCTAATGGGAGCAGTCATCTCTTTACACATATCTAATGGGTAGATGTCTGATCTGAGAGAAAAACAGCGCCCCATTGGTTGGCTCACAGAATCAAGACCAGCCAATAGCAGAAAGAATACTGAGCGAATGAGAAACCTGGATTTACATATGGGATAGAAAACCCCTGAAAATGCTGTGATTTGAGGCAAGCGTTATAGAAATTCATAAAGCAGATTATAATTTTTTTGGTTATTCTGAAACTGCTTTTATCATGATTATTAACCCCTACCTGTCCTTACCGAGTACAGCCTTTGTTTAAAGCAGGCACATGAATATGTTTGGTTCATAAAACGGAATCACGCTGTCTTCGCAAATTTGTAAACAATTACCCCTGGAGACGTCTCCTGGAGATGACCCGTGGAACATGAGGATAGAAAGGAAACCCATAAACACCATATTATAAGAAAGAGAAAAAAAACACCTTTAAGAAGAAAAAAAATCAAATAAAATCACAAAGAATGATAGAAACAAAATGAAAAATAAAATATTTGCATTTGATCTCTCGTGACTTCTAATAGCGGTCTTCAGACACGAGATATTCATTGATTGGAACAACACAAAATGAGCGCAAACGTCAGTCGGGTTTATAACACACGACTGGATATAATAAAACCCAGAATGAACAGATCACAGCACGGGCAGTCCTACCTCATATCTCATGTCTCAGCAAGACCCAAGGCTTCCCCTAAAGGATGGGGGGGCGGGGCTGGGACTCACCTGCCCACCCCCCAGGTAAGTTATGGAGGGCTTCTTTGCTACCTGGCTTTATAGAAGACATGTCATAAAGATACAGACATATATAAATATTCAGCTGTCAGTAGCCATTATGTACGACCTCTTTTCTTCTCTGGCTCTTTTTTTAAAGTGTTTTTGTCTGCACAAAGTGCTGTCCCGTGTAATGAGCTTACGGTAACCTGGCGGTATGGGGCGGGACGGAGTGACGAGGAGGTGCAGGCGTTCCTACTTCCCGCCGTACATTCTCTCTATGTCATCGTGGTAGTGGGTCTTCAGCTCCTTGCGTTTCAGTTTGAAGGCGTCGGTGACTAGGCCCGTCTCTGGAGTCCAGGGCTCTGCGCTCAAACGGATCTTCCGCGGGATCTCGAAGCGCTCCAGCTTAGCTGCGCAGACAGGAAATACATTTCGGTCGTGACGGGAAACGAATCACTCTCCGGACAGGAAACGCGTCAGACGGGTTCGGACGGCGTGAAATGCATAAAGAGTAAAGAGCTAAATGAAAGCGCATGGCGCGCATGTGTTATGAGCGTGTGACAGAAAGCCACAGAGCGCACACCAGACAGACACAGCCGAGCGTCAGCCAAACAAAGCCTCGGGGTTAGAATCCCGAGCTCTCGTACCTCCAACAGCCGCGTCCGTGATGACCTGCAGCGCTTCGGCCTCCATCTCAGAGCTGTTACAGATCTCCTCCCAGGAGCCTCCCATCCTCCTCCGTTCCGCCAGGGCCAGAAGCTGCTTCTGATTGGGCACCACGAAGCCAATCACATAAGACTGGTCACTGCGGAGAGGCAGAACACAAAATACTGTGAATATTCACACTGTCCTTGCGCTCCGTCGAGAAGAATCGTGCGTTCGCTCGAGGACTGAACGGCGACGAAGCGCAGGTGCATCTTTAGTGTTGCAGGATGTCCGGCTCCGCTACTCTTCCTGAAAAAGCCTGATGCGTTTGCTCTGAAGCAGAATCTAAACACGGCTGAGCGAGAGCTAAACCTGGCAAACGTCCCGTCCAAATCTGGGGAATGTGAAAAATGGAGGTGTGGGGGGGGGTTAGGGCTGAATTGGTCTGCAGGGAGAGTGTTCAGAGCGCACGCCCTGCGTGTTCTTGTGTTGAAATGACGCACCTGTTGGCGTACACGCAGATGTTGTCCACCAAAGAACAGTTCTTCAGCGCGGCTTCCACCTTCCCCAGAGAGACATACTCCCCGGCCTGCAGCTTCACCAGGTCCTTCTTACGATCTACAGAGATGCAGACAATGCTGGGAGGTGGGCCACTGTACCTTTATTTATTCAAACATGAGCAATGATAAAGCCTCCTAAATGGTAAATGGACTGCACTTATATAGCGCCTTTATCCTTTATCTCACTCACCCGTTCACACACACATTCACACACCAATGGCGACAGCTGCCATGCAAGGTGCTAGCCTGCTCATTGGGAGCAATTTGGGGTTCAGTGTCTTGCCCAAGGACACTTCGACATGTGGACAGGAGGAGCGAACCGCCAACCCTGCGATCAGCGGACGCCTCGCTCTACCTCCTGAGCCACAGCCGCCCCACGAACAGAGCACCACTAACAGCTTCCACAAAGGGATTGTGGGATAGATGGTCCGCCCAGTGCAGTGGGCCTGGGTCAGTTAAATCAGGAAATGAGGAAACCAGAGCACGAGTTTGCATTCTTACCAATGATCTTTAAGCAGCCGTCTGGGTGAACCTCGCCGATGTCTCCCGTACAGAACCAACGCTGGTTGTTCTTATCCACAAAGAAGTCCTGCTGATTCCTTGCCTCGTTCTTGTAGTATCCCATGGTGACATTGGGACCTCCAATCAGGATCTCCCCCCTGGGGTTTGGTTTGTCTGTGCTGCGATAACCACCTGGGGGGGGGGGGATAAGGGGAAGATATTATGAATGTGTGTGTGTGTGTGTACGTATGCATGTACCCAAAATAATAGCCAGTGTATCCATACATTTCACTCTGCTACTTTAAACACACCGCTCCATATCCAGCACGCTAATGCTAGCATGGCTAACCTTGACCAAAGCAAATGGCACGTAAAAAAGCTCTCACTCTAAAGCCACACATAGTGATTCATACAGAACACGTGTAAAGTGAGAAAGGCTGCAGGTTTGTGTAGGTCTGTGTCTGACTGTAATTAGCAGGTTAGCAGGAGGAAACTTGAGCAATGGCAGGTCCCCATGGTTACACACAGAGTTTGGCTCCAAATGCATAATGGGAACACATCCCACCACTGAGTGTGTGCACATGTGCGTGTGCTTGCGTGCATGCGAGCGAGTTAGTGAGTGTGTGTGAGAGAGTGAATGAGTATGCGTGTGAGTTAGTGATTGAGCGAGTGAGTGTGTGTGTGTGTGTGTGTGTGTGTTTGTGTAGCAAAGACTTGACAGGAGATGCTAAATATTTACCCGGCGCACAGCTGCATTGTGACAGGGCAAGATTAGCACAGTCAAAGTGCATCAGATAGAACCAAAGCTCTGTCAAAGTCCCACCCCCAACCCCACCCCACCTGTATATCCTTATCCCCTATAGGATATCAGGGCTGGCTAGAGCTGTCAGTCATTCAGAGAGGCAGTGGAACTTTCTGTGATACCAATAGAGCCCAGCAAACTTCCTTACAAGGGAGGGTTGTGGGAACATTTGCCGTCTCACTCAGCTAAGTGCAGAGTCAGAGGATCAAGTCCTGACAAAACGTGTGTGTGTGTGTGTGTGTGTGTGTGTGTGTGTGTGTGTGTGTGTGTGTGTGTGTGTGTGTGTGTGTGTGTGTGTGTGTGTGTGTGTGTGTGTGTGTGTGTGTGTGTGTGTGTGTGTGTTAACTACACAACAGTAAGTAGCCATTAGCGCAGTTAGCTTAGTACACTGCTGATACATAAGACAGCACTATAGCGTGGACAGAGAGGTTAGCCACACAGCACTCACCCTCCTCCCAGTCCCTCAGGCTGATTTCAGAGCAGACCAGAGGTGCGCCCACTCGCCCCGTACTGTAGTCCCACACTGAAACACAAACCCAAAACGTGTGACATCACTGCGGCCGTTTGTCACCATGGTAACATGCCTTATCTGCTCGCAGGGCTTTGTGGTTACAGAGGTTCTGCTCCCAAGGGCAAAGTCGGGTCTCTGGCCGGCTTTCGCAAACGTAGTGGAAATGTACTGGAGCCTGACTGGACCAGACACCCTAGGCAAGACCCTGTGGATCACGCCAAAGACTGCGCCCTGATCATCAGAAGCGATTTAGAGAGCTCTGAGCAAAATTAAACAGCGACAGTGAAGAGACGCTACGATTTGCTCTCTCCACTCTCCCTTACTCTGCCCCGCCCTGCCCCGCCCGCTCACTCTGGCTGATGGTTCCAGCTCCGGAGGTCTCGGTCAGGCCGTACCCCTGGCCCACAGGGCAGCAGAAGCAGATGTTCATGAAGCGCTGCGTCGCTGCGGAAAGGGGTGCCCCGCCCGACAGCAGCACCCGCGTCTTACCGCCCAGCAGAGAGCGCACCTTCCGGAACACCAGCCTGCGGCACAGAGAGACAGGGTGTGTGCATATAATGTAAATATGTGCATTATATACACCATGCCTTATGTGTGAGAAAGTGGGTCGTATTTCTGTGTTTCTGGGTATGTCAGTACTGTGTGAGTACAGCCTGTGTGTGTGTGTCTCAATGAATGAGTGAGTGTGAGTATGTCAGTACTGCATGAGTACAGCCTGTGTGTGTGTGTCTCAATGAATGAGTGAGTGTGAGTATGTCAGTACTGCATGAGTACAGCCTGTGTGTGTGTGTCTCAATGAATGAGTGAGTGTGAGTATGTCAGTACTGCGTGAGTACAGCCTGTGTGTGTGTGTCTCAATGAATGAGTAAGTGTGGGTATGTCAGTACTGCGTGAGTACAGCCTGTGTGTGTGTGTCTCAATGAATGAGTGAGTGTGAGTATGTCAGTACTGCATGAGTACAGCCTGTGTGTGTGTGTCTCAATGAATGAGTGAGTGTGTGTGTGTCTTACTGAGGGAGTGTGTGCGAGTGTGTGTGCATGTGTTTGTGTGTTTGTACCCATCACAGAGTGGAGTGCTGTTGCCCTTGCAGATCTGCTCCATCTTGTAGTTGTAGGCCAGAATGAACATGGTTCTCTGCACACTGCTCATCTCCTCCACCTTCAGCATCACATTCTTATAGATACGGTCCATGATCTCCTGCACAAACACATGCACGCATGCAAGCACGCATACACAAACACACACAAACATCATGATCTCCTGCAGAAACACAAACACATATACACACACACACACCATGATCTCCTGCATACACACACACACCATGATCTCCTGCAGAAACACACACACACACACACACACACACACATCATGATCTCCTGCACAAACGCACGCATGCAAGCACGCATACACACACACACACAGACATCATGATCTCCTGCAGAAACACACACACACACACATATGCGCACGCATGCAGTGGCGCACCATGGGAGTAGAACAAGGCCTTCTGTAAACTTACCTTTAACAGAGGATCACTCTCAATCTGTTTCCATTTACTTTGTCTGATTGTCAATCAAATAATTGATTCATTCAATAACCAAGAAACAATAAGTAAATTATTAGGTTACCTAATAATTTATATAAAGTTATTTTGAGATAGATGTTCTGTGCATCATAAACTTGTGTTGCATTTTTCTATATCCACATTTATGATGACGTGTTATCATGCAAAGATTCTGACTTTTAAATGTTCAACGTTTCGTAGATTTTCGTAAATTAGTTTTTCTAGACTGAATTATCCGTTGCTCTCAATGGTTTGAGTCACCTAAGAGGCTGTACTCTTTAAATGTATGCTTTCTCATTTTTAAATCGCTTTGACTAATTTGAGTGTCGTAAGTAACGCATTCAGATTAATGCCAGATCCTTGTTAAACAATCTCAAATTGTCTCTTTGTCGTGATCATTTCTAAATCATTATAGGCTACAAATTTGTCTTGATTATTCAGCAAATTAATTGTTCGATTGTAAGGCTACTCAAGCGAAATAAACAGAAACAAGTAATTCTGTACACCACACTTTTTCCAACGCACCAGCTGTCGCTACATATATTTAAGTGCTACCAATTTTATGACGTGAAGAAAAATACTAGCACAGAAAAACATTGATATTTGTTATTCAGTTAATGAATTGCTTGATTGATAATTAAGAACTATAAGTGGAAACAGGTTGAGAGTAATATCCGTATAAAGGTGAGGTTACCGAACGCCTATTTTACAGCCGACGTTACGCCACTGCACGCATACATACACACACAGGCACGCGCACACACACCATGATCTCCTGCAGAAATACACACACACCATGATTTCCTGCAGAAACACAAATGCACGCATGCATTCACACACACACACACACACAAACACACACACACACACACAATGCTGTGGAGTACAGGCCCACATAGGGTTCAAAATGAACACCTGCCCAGTGCCAAATGTGGCTAAATAGTCTCTCGAGTCGGACGGGTAAATCACGCAGGCCAACCCGCCACTCTGACATGTGAAAAATGGAACCCATATTTTTTGGCAAAATCACCCTAATTTTGGGGCTGAGGAAAACTAAATCGCCAAGAGACGCAATTGCTCGGTCCTCTAGAGACACCGTAGCCTGTTCATCACAGTTCAAGTTCATCCACGTAAACAACACACGTTTTCTGAAGAACACCGCTCAGTTGGTTTACAGCTAAAGGTTTAGATTTAGCCGTCTCATTCCAATGTGGAGACATTTTCCTAGTGATCCGCCACAGGAAAAGAAGGGCAGACAGAAGTCAATAATAAATGTGGCGAGGAAACTGGGATATGTTGCATGGGGAAAATTGGAAATGGATAAATGATTAAACGCATGCTAGGACCGAGAAAATAGGAAAAGTGAGAAGTTGAAAAATAAAAAGAACCAATAAATGATAAATGGGAAAGTAAAATAAATTATTTTTAAATAAATTTTATCGACTGATTGGAGGCTAAGGAAATTATTAAAAGATTTTATTTTTCACAATCCAGATAACCTATTAGTGACTTTTGTCGCCTTTAGGATTCCATAGTAGTCGGAAATTGACAGTGGGTGACAATCGTTCTGCAAGCTGGAGGCCTCCCGAACATGACCGAATGGGTGTGTTCTGCTATTGCTTTTTACTAAACCACGTGATGCGGGATAGCCCGGCATTGTCAAAACGAGTCCCCCCACTACACCGGGTCGCAATGCACACGGCTCTTAAAAGAACTGAAAAGAGGTCATTTGATTAGCTATGGTTGAATCCAGCTGTACAGCACATCCACTGATAAATATTCAGCATAACCCAGCCCATTTTCAACCTGCGCAGTGCGCTGTGAGCTGTGTGCTCCTCGCCTCAGGTCAGAAAATAGTGAAATTCAGTAGCCACGCCCAGTGCGCCATACGCTACGCCATTGATATGATGACGACTCGCCGCACGCCATGCGCTTGCCGGGAAATAGAGCCCTAAGACATAATTCAGTTTCCTTACACGATGATAGTTCAACTCCGTCTGCCATGACATTAATGACAAAGTAGCCTACCTTTCCTGGTGGATAACGTTACGATTCAAATTTTGGTTAGAAACGTTTTGGATCCTAACACCGAATCTAAAATTGGATCTGGAATCGGTTGCGTCTCATTTAGTTTAAAATGTCTGCATGAACGCTTTGTAAATGCATTTTGTTTTTAGCACTGTTACTTTAAGAACGGCTAAAGAATGGCTAAGCCTATCCTTTAATAAATAATCTTATTTGCACTACCAAAAAATAATCTTATTTGCACTACCAAAAAATAATCTTTGCAATAAGTTTTCCATTTCTCATTGTAAGTGGTTTTTGCAAGAAGGAATGGTTATTTTGTTTACTGAATTGATTGAAAATTGAATAGGTGACCCCTTAGTGCATTTTTTTGGCCGGTAAAAAAAAAAAAGCATAACTGCTCTTTAAAAAAATAAAAAAATTTAATCTACCCACCACCTTGGCAGGTAAGCCAAAAAGTTCATTTTGGACCCTGGAAAGAAAAGAATCCTCCAGCAGATTCAGAAGGACGTCAGAAGAGAACCTGAAGGATATCACGTGTGTGTGTGTGTGTATGTGCGTGTGTGTGCGCGTGTGTGCGCGAGTGTGTGTGCGTGGAAGTGTGGAAGTAAGTAATGTGTTTATGGGAACTGAGCAGCTCATTCCTCTAAGGCAGCAGATGACATCACACAGCAATGGCAAGGGGGTGTGGCAAGGGGGCAGGGCTGTACACAGAGCAAGGCTCATGCTGGCCATTTTTAGGTGAGCGGTTGAGTGTGCGGTAGAAAGCTGAGATGGAGGAACTTCCTGGGCCCCCAGCAGTGCAGTGATGAGGGGATCCCTGCCGCTGCACACCAGCAGAGCATATGATGTATTCACAGCCACTATGATATAACAACGCTGGATAAAAACACAAGCCACTATGATATAACCACGCTGGATAAAAACACAAGCCACTATGATATAACCACGCTGGATAAAAACACAAGCCACTATGATATAACAACGCTGGATAAAAACACAAGCCACTATGATATAACCACGCTGGATAAAAACACAAGCCACTATGATATAACCACGCTGGATAAAAACACAAGCCACTATGATATAACCACGCTGGATAAAAACACAAGCCACTATGATATAACCACGCTGGATAAAAACACAAGCCACTATGATAGAACCACGCTGGATAAAAACACAAGCCACTATGATATAACCACGCTGGATAAAAACACAAGCCACTATGATATAACAACGCTTGATAAAAATACAAGCCACTATGATATAACCACGCTGGATAAAAACACAAGCCACTATGATATAACCACGCTGGATAAAAACACAAGCCACTATGATATAACCACGCTGGATAAAAACACAAGCCACTATGATATAACCACGCTGGATAAAAACACAAGCCACTATGATATAACCACGCTGGATAAAAACACAAGCCACTATGATATAACCACGCTGGATAAAAACACAAGCCACTATGATATAACCACGCTGGATAAAAACACAAGCCACTATGATATAACCACGCTGGATAAAAACACAAGCCACTATGATATAACCACGCTGGATAAAAACACAAGCCACTGGAGACCAAGAACATGGAAACAGTGACTCTTTCCATTAGTAGACCTCCACATTCCCACAATCCCATTCCTGAACGAATAACCCAATCCCAGGGCAGCCGCCTACAGTCAAGAGACCAACCGTTTTGCAAAAAATGGTTGTTCTGCGTGGTAGGGGACTGTGTTTGTGTAAAAGAGGGCAGCTCTGCGTGGTAGGAGACTGTGTAAAAGAGGGCAGCTCTGTGTGGTAGGGGACTGTGTTTGTGTAAAAGAGGGCAGCTCTGCGTGGTAGGGGACTGTGTTTGTGTAAAAGAGGGCAGCTCTGCGTGGTAGGGGACTGGGTTTGTGTAAAAGAGGGCAGCTCTGCGTGGTAGGAGACTGGGTTTGTGTAAAAGAGGGCAGCTCTGCGTGGTAGGGGACTGTGTTTGTGTAAAATAGGGCAGCTCTGCGTGGTAGGTGACTGTGTTTGTGTAAAAGAGGGCAGCTCTGTGTGGTAGGGGACTGTGTTTGTGTAAAAAAGGGCAGCTTTGCGTGGTAGGGGACTGTGTGTAAAAGAGGGCAGCTCTGCGTGGTAGGAGACTGTGTAAAAGAGGGCAGCTCTGCGTGTAGGGGACTGTGTTTGTGTAAAAGAGGGCAGCTCTGCGTGGTAGGGGACTGTGTTTGTGTAAAAGAGGGCAGCTCTGCGTGGTAGTGAACTGTGTTTGTGTAAAAGAGGGCAGCTCTGAGTGGTAGGGGACTGTGTTTGTGTAAAAGAGGGCAGCTCTGCATGGTAGGGGACTGGGTTTGTGTAAAAGAGGGCAGCTCTGCGTGGTAGGAGACTATGTTCGTGTAAAAGAGGGCAGCTCTATGTGGTAGGAGACTGTGTTTGTGTAAAAGAGGGCAGCTCTGTGTGGTAGGAGACTGGGTTTGTGAAAAAGAGGGCAGCTCTGCGTGGTAGGGGACTATGTTCGTGTAAAAGAGGGCAGCTCTATGTGGTAGGAGACTGTGTTTGTGTAAAAGAGGGCAGCTCTGTGTGGAAGGAGACTGGGTTTGTGTAAAAGAGGGCAGCTCTGTGTGGTAGAAGACTGTGTAAAAGAGGGCAGCTCTGCGTGGTAGGGGACTGTGTTTGTGTAAAAGAGGGCAGCTCTGCGTGGTAGGGGACTGTGTTTGTGTAAAAGAGGGCAGCTCTGTGTGGTAGAAGACTGTGTAAAAGAGGGCAGCTCTGCGTGGTAGGGGACTGTGTTTGTGTAAAAGAGGGCAGCTCTGCGTGGTAGGGGACTGTGTTTGTGTAAAAGAGGGCAGCTCTGCGTGGTAGGGGACTGTGTTTGTGTAAAAGAGGGCAGCTCTGCGTGGTAGGGGACTGTGTTCGTGTAAAAGAAGGCAGCTCTGCGTGGTAGGAGACTGTGTTCGTGTAAAAGAAGGCAGCTCTGCGTGGGAGGAGACTGTGTTCGTGTAAAAGAGGGCAGCTCTGCGTGGTAGGGGACTGTTGTTATTTCTGAGACTGAGGGTCTCAGACCTATGGGGACCTAACCCGGGACACACCCCTTTATTTCTGCCCTTGTGAAGCAGGGTCAGAGTTCACATGCAAAGCACACAAACACAGAAGAAGGGAGCAGGATGCAGGAACCGGGGCGCCCTGCGGCAGGACGTGGGGGTGGGACAGCCCTGTTTTCAGGGAGACAGCTAGCAGCAGGCATGTGGCAGAAACCACACACGCCTTTCTCACGTTCTGCTCACAGCTGCCACAGGGAATCCCGCCATTCCCAGCGACGGGCCGGAGAGAGGGAGCGCCAGCAGGACGGGGGGGGGGGGGGTTTGAGCGGGGAACGGTTTGGCACGCACGGGGTACGAGGCGGGAAACGCTGACTGGCCCTACCGGAACGGCAGCCATCAGGGTTGGCTGCAGCACGCTGGCGTCTCCCTTGCAGCCCTTCTTGATCTTAGTCGACTGTTGAGCAACGAGACGAAAGCTTCAGGTTGGCAGCACTTTTCAACTTTCACAAAAAATATTTAATTTGGCTGAAACTGGAAAGCCGATGGTTTTCAAACTCGGTCCTGGGGCCCCCTGTGTATGCTGGTTTTCGTTCCAACCACAATTGCGATCCGAGAATTTTAACAAGCTGTTCATTTTTCTTAATTGCAGTTTTCATGTTTTGATGGATTATTTACCCTCTTAAGCCAATTATGTCAAAAAATAACTATGCATGCCATGTAGAAATGTCCCATGTTCATATTTTGCTTATTGTGCTATATTGCAAACAATTTCATTAAAATAGGTAAGAAAACTGAGCAAATAAAAGGCCAAGGTGAATCAATAGGCTCCTAGTTGGTGAAAGTGTGGACCATCTGGTTGATAATGAACAATTCAAAGACTATGCAAATTGATAATGAACCAAACCTGCATTGTGTTAATAAGTTGAAAGAAACTAAATAATGAAAGAACTTAAACACATGTGTTCAAGGACCTAATTAGGAGCATAATGATTCACCTCAGTCTTTAATATGATCAGTTATAACATTTTGTTAACTATTTTTATGTAGTTGTTTGCAATATAGCACAATAAGCAAAATGTGACATGGGACATTTATTCTACATGGCATGCATAGCTATTTTCTGACATAATTTGGCTTAATAGGGTAAATAATCCCTCAAAACATGAAAAGTGCAATTTAAAAAAATTATTGGATTGCAATTGTGGTTGGAACGAAAACCAGCATACACAGGGTGGCCCGAGGACCGAGTTTCAGAACCACTGGTTTAAAGTTTTTTTTGTCAATGGACAAACATTAGAAATATCTGGCTGTGGTCTGGCCAAGGAAAAACTTGATAAGATAAATGATTAAAAAATTATAAGATGACAGCTAAGCGAGTGATTCAGTGGTTTAGATGCAGGTGAGTGAATGATTCAGAGGTTTGGATGCAGGTGAACGAGTGATTCGGTGCTATAGACGCGGGCGAGGGAGTGATTTAGTGCTTTAGACCCAAACAAGTGAGTGATTCGGTGCTTTAGACACAGGTGTGCGAGTGATTTGGTGCTTTGAACACAGGCGAGTGATTGGCGGTCATGCTCACCTGGTCTGCCAGCGTATGTGGAGAGGAATAGCCAATGCGGCTCCCGTGCGAGACGCACACCAGCTCGGCGCTCAGCTCCAGCACATGGGCCAGTGGCAGGTACCCGATGTAGGTGTCATTCTCACTGCCCACAAGAAAACAGCCATCATTACTCACACAAGGGGTCGTCTTTCTAAGTGCCTGAAAGGGAAACACCAACCTCAATTACAGCACATAAACAGAGGTGATGGTGAGGACCAGAAAGATTATCGAGAGAGAGAGAGGGTGCGTCCCAATATTCTTCACTCCCCACTTCCTTTCCCCTACCACTCCTCTCCTACCCGGAAGTATGCAACGTTTCGAGTACAAGTATTTGCATGTACAGTATACAATGCACTGACATTGCGGTTTACGTCGAGACATTAATTAACATGTAACCATTAATACGTAATTAAGTGACATTAGATTCAAACACAACGATCCGTTTCCGGGGCATGGAGGAGAGGAGGTGGTAGTGAAGGAAAAGAGGGTTGCGTTTTTCGAATATTGGGACGAACACAGAGAGATCCCCTCTCCTTTTTATCTGGCCCAAGGAGCGTAGAGGAAGTGACAGGAAACACACAATAGGCTGGTGGGCTGGCAGCAGAATATACCCTTTCTGTAAACATCCATGTGCCTGTGACTCCCTAAACTGGGCTTTCACAGAAAGCGAGAGATCTTACGTACACAATGCAAGACCTTTACACGCAGTCATGCTCCTCCGATTCCGACTCCGGTTCCCTTGGTTCATATGAAGCCCATCGTCCCGTCATGCATCACAAATATTCTATGTGCTTATACTCAGCCTGGCATGTTTAGTACTGAAAATTCTCTCTCTCATTGCAAAAGTTAAGTGTATTGTGATCATCTCATTATTCTTCCTGAGCCAATTATTCACTTTCAGGCAGGGGTATGGCTAGCAACCATATATGGAGGCATACAGACCAGAGTGATTGTCCCACAAATCAGCCAGTATGCAGTGTAACAGACAGTGTGCAGTGCAACAGGTAGTGTGCAGTGTAACAGGCAGTGTGCAGTGTAAAAGGACAGTGTGCAGTGTAAAAGGACAGTGTGCAGTGTAACAGGCAGTGTGCAGTGTAACACACAGTGTGCAGTGTAACAGGCAGTGTGCAGTGTAACAGGCAGTGTGCAGTGTAACAGGCAGTGTGCAGTGTAAAAGGACAGTGTGCAGTGTAAAAGGACAGTGTGCAGTGTAAAAGGACAGTGTGCAGTGTAACAGGCAGTGTGCAGTGTAAAAGGACAGTGTGCAGTGTAAAAGGACAGTGTGCAGTGTAACAGGCGGTGTGCAGTGTAAAAGGACAGTGTGCAGTGTAAAAGGACAGTGTGCAGTGTAAAAGGACAGTGTGCAGTGTAACAGGCGGTGTGCAGTGTAAAAGGACAGTGTGCAGTGTAAAAGGACAGTGTGCAGTGTAAAAGGACAGTGTGCAGTGTAACAGGCAGTGTGCAGTGTAATATTCGTACCACAAGCCAGGGATCCTTTCGGCCATGCCAGTGATGCCAGCGATGATGTTGCTGTGAGAGATCATCACGCCCTTAGGGATACCCGTGGAGCCGCTGGTGTACATAATGACTGCGATGTCAGAGGGGAGGGGCTGCACGTGCGGTGATGTCACTGTGGGGGTGGAGCAGAGAGACGTTAGGAGACATCAGATCAGGAAAGGATGGCGATGAGGAAGGAAATAACATGAAAAAGGAAACAATCATGTTAAAAAAGCATTGAAACACAACACACAGTTCATCTCCCATTTCCATGTTTCAGCAGATTTGGAGCAATAATACTTGAGGCATTTAGTCCCTGGACAGGCCTGGTTACAGAAGATGCTGAGCAAACTCAATAATGGGGAGCAGATTTAAGTCAAAAAGTAAATTTCCCCAGAGTCATGCATTCTCACAAAACTCTTAGTTTAAGGCAAAGGCATTAGGGGAGAGATTAACTGTCCAGTTAGTACTGCACATTCATCATGATGCTTTCATTGGATACAAAGATTCTAATCTTTTATCTCTTTTCCAATTGCACACTGACTTACAGCCCTACTTATAGCCCTATCACTTTTCTACCAGCTATCGCTCAACACACAGAAACAGCTGACAGAGACCACAGACCACTGTTCATTACAGTGCATCCATATCATTACCGCAGTGCATCCATATCATTACAGCAGTGCATCCATATCATTACCACAGTGCATCCATATCATTACAGCAGTGCATCCATATCATTACCGCAGTGCATCCATATCATTACCGCAGTGCATCCATATCATTACCGCAGTGCATCCATATCATTACCGCAGTGCATCCATATCATTACCGCAGTGCATCCATATCATTACCACAGTGCATCCATATCATTACAGCAGTGCATCCATATCATTACAGCAGTGCATCCATATCATTACAGCAGTGCATCCATATCATTACCGCAGTGCATCCATATCATTACCACAGTGCATCCATATCATTACAGCAGTGCATCCATATCATTACAGCAGTGCATCCATATCATTACAGCAGTGCATCCATATCATTACCGCAGTGCATCCATATCATTACCGCAGTGCATCCATATCATTACCGCAGTGCATCCATATCATTACCACAGTGCATCCATATCATTACAGCAGTGCATCCATATCATTACAGCAGTGCATCCATATCATTACAGCAGTGCATCCATATCATTACCGCAGTGCATCCATATCATTACCACAGTGCATCCATATCATTACAGCAGTGCATCCATATCATTACAGCAGTGCATCCATATCATTACCGCAGTGCATCCATATCATTACCACAGTGCATCCATATCATTACCGCAGTGCATCCATATCATTACCACAGTGCATCCATATCATTACAGCAGTGCATCCATATCATTACAGCAGTGCATCCATATCATTACAGCAGTGCATCCATATCATTACCGCAGTGCATCCATATCATTACCACAGTGCATCCATATCATTACAGCAGTGCATCCATATCATTACAGCAGTGCATCCATATCATTACAGCAGTGCATCCATATCATTACCGCAGTGCATCCATATCATTACCGCAGTGCATCCATATCATTACCACAGTGCATCCATATCATTACAGCAGTGCATCCATATCATTACAGCAGTGCATCCATATCATTACAGCAGTGCATCCATATCATTACCGCAGTGCATCCATATCATTACCGCAGTGCATCCATATCATCACCGCAGTGCTTCCATATCATTACCGCAGTGCATCCATATCATTACCGCAGTGCATCCATATCATTACCGCAGTGCATCCATATCATTACCGCAGTGCATCCATATCATTACCGCAGTGCATCCATATCATTACCGCAGTGCATCCATATCATTACCGCAGTGCATCCATATCATTACAGCAGTGCATCCATATCATTACCGCAGTGCATCCATGTCATTATCGCAGTGCATCCATGTCATTACCGCAGTGCATCCATATCATTACAGCAGTGCATCCATATCATTACCGCAGTGCATCCATATCATTACCGCAGTGCTTCCATATCATTACAGCAGTGCATCCATATCATTACCGCAGTGCATCCATATCATTACAGCAGTGCATCCATATCATTACCGCAGTGCATCCATATCATTACCGCAGTGCATCCATATCATTACCGCAGTGCATCCATATCATTACCGCAGTGCATCCATATAATTACCGCAGTGCTTCCATATGATTACCGCAGTGCATCCATATCATTACCGCAGTGGATCCATATCATTACAGCAGTGCATCCATATCATTACTGCAGTGCTTCCATATCATTACAAAAGTGCATCCATATCATTACCGCAGTGCTTCCGTATCATTACCTCAGTGCATCCATATCATTACCGCAGTGCTTCCATATGATTACCGCAGTGCATCCATATCATTACCGCAGTGGATCCATATCATTACCACAGTGCTTCCATATCATTACAGCAGTGCATCCATATCATTACAAAAGTGCATCCACATCATGTCTATACTATGTACGGTTCAAATTACAGGATCTTAAAGGAGGCACCTATAGGGCACAAGAATGCACCAAAATGAGCACCTAAATGGCAACTTTCTCAAAAAGTACTTGTGACACAAATCGCATATGTGCGTCAAACATTCCTTCGTAGGAAGTTTCTTTGTGGAAAATTTCAGGAAAATCTGAGACGTCAAGGAAAGCTTTTGTCCAAATTCACACGGAATGTCCCTTTCATATCATTTTCTCTGCTGTTTTGTGAATAACAAGTGAATTTCTGTCAGTGTAAAATAAACACTGAGATGTTGAACAGGCCACAGCTAAGAAAAATACAGAAGAGAGCTAGACAGACGGAGAAAAAGAGAGAGACAGACGTACGGATGCTTCTGTAAAACCCCAAAAGAAAGCATTGGGGGGGGCACATGTCATGTGAATGCTTGCAGGACTGTTTGTATACAAACCCCCTCTGTCACTAATTCACTCAGGAACAGATGAGGGCAGAGAGATGGAGAGAAAGCAAAGAAAAGAAAGAGATGTTCCTTCACCCTCCTCCCTCTTTCACCCCAGACCTTAATCTGCCACAGATGTATCTACTCACTGTTTCCTCATTCACATGACCCCACCCTGCCCCGGAGAGAGAGAGAGAAAGAGAGATAGAGATAGAGAGAGGGGGAGAAAGAGAGGGGATAGAGAAAGAGAGAGAAAGGAAACACAAGTGCACGTCTGTGTTGCCTCACCCCCATCTCAAAGCTAAAGAACATTAACTCTGTCCTAACTTTTTAACTCCTACTTCATCAAACACGCAAACGTAAACACAGCTGAGTGCAGTAACCCAGACAGAATGTCATCCGTGTGTCCTCTTTCACACGTCCAACAATACGGCAACCCTGGACTAAGACCGGGCTCTGTGCTGGGGAGGATCCGACAGACAGACTCAGCTTAAAGGGGGGGGGTTTGATAGACTGAATGCAAGAGCTGCGCTTACGGTTCTCAGGCTTGGCGCCCAGCTCTTGCACGGCTGCCATATTGTGCACACTGATGCCCCTTGGGAAACCCTCCCATGTGCTGGGCTTGGCATCCACTACAACGATGTGCCGTAATCTGGGCACCTCCAACAGGATGTCCTAAAAAAAAAGAAGAAAATAAAAAAAAGAGAGAGAGTGTGT
Organism: Ilyophis sp. 1 JC-2022; assembly: GCA_022702515.1. Taxonomy (NCBI): domain Eukaryota; kingdom Metazoa; phylum Chordata; class Actinopteri; order Anguilliformes; family Synaphobranchidae; genus Ilyophis; species Ilyophis sp. 1 JC-2022. The sequence goes on along the minus strand of CM040402.1, from coordinate 86,618,365 downwards.
AATAAATATGCAGTCCTCTAAGTATAATATCCTCTCTACATGTTATAAGGACCCCACCCTCCACGTGTATTTCCAGTAAGGTATCCCCCCATCCTCTCCCCCACAGTGTTTCTCATCTGAATTTGGTGAGAGGGGGGCAGCTCAGGAAGCCAGAATCTCATTCCCACTCCTCCAGGGAACGCCCCCCCCGCGTGATCCCCGGCCCGAGGCCTCGCACTGCACCAATAACGGACATGTGAAAGAGAACGTTCCTCTTCCCGGATCTCCCGTGGGAATGCACTGCGGCTGGGGGTGCGGCCTGGGTATCCGCACTCGCTGCCGTCCAGGGCGTCGCCGGGGTAACCGTGCTCGGTGTCGCCCAGTGCATGGTCGGGGTAACTGAGCTCGCTGTCGCCCGGGGTAGAGCCCCTGCAACGGGATTGGGATCCCACGGGAATTGTAGCGGTCGGGGGAGACGGTTACTCTGATGCGGGCCGGAGCGGGCGATCAGAATCAAGGTCGCGGGATAAGCGCAGGATGATAAATGCCTTTTACGAAATAAGGAACTGTTGTTGCTATAACATTGGGATTGAAAAATAGTTTATCGAGATTGAAAGTGTTAAAACTCACGATTCTCCCTGTCTATTGTGTGACCGAATTGATTGAAAGTTTCAAATAAACTAAACCACTTCAGGTCCGAATACGGGCCGGTGATAACAAAAGCAGTTAATAACCTTACATTTTTGGAAAAAAAAAGATATCTAACAAAAGTAAATTAATGCTTTTGTTTTATTTATTTTCTAAGTGACCCTGATAAATGGGATAATCCACTCTGAGGTGTGCGGTTATATGATTTCAATGCACTCTGCAGAGACAACCACCCTCCACTTCAAATTGTGTGGTTCTTTGCCTCCACATCATGCATTAAAATCATATAACCGCACACCTCGTCACGGATTATTACTTACATAAATCATGCATTAATATAAGCAACAAAAAAGCATTATGCACAGGTTGCTAGCTACTTGGGGAAAGATTGCCAGTGTTGGCAAGTTACAATACCGAGCTAACACACAATTAACAGCACTAGAGAACATAAGAAACATGTTAACTCAATGACCAGAAATACAATGAAATTAAAATCATATGCACCATATGCGTTCAAGTGAGAAGCACGCCATTTGACACACGAGATGGGAAGGAGGAACTCGTTTCTTCCAGAATGGCCCAGCATGGCCCAGTATGGCTCGGTATGACCCAGCATTCCCAGTGTTACCCAGCATGGCTCAGTATGGCTCAGTGTGGCTCAGTATGACCCAGCATTCCCAGTGTTACCCAGCATGGCCCAGTGTGGCCCAGCCTACCTTGAGTCTGGTCTGGAGCAGGTCTTTGCTAGTGACGATGTGAGTGACTTCAGTCTGGTTGAGACCGTGTGCAATCGCTGGGCCTCCCAGAGTGGAATACAGAGTAACCACTGAAACCGAGCAGAGGAAAGGGTCAATCAGCAGCAATGCATTTCCATCCCAATTAATACTGCTAATGACACAGGCTGTTAGCTAGCAAAAAGCTACTATACTACTCAAAAGAATTTAAGGGTCAAAGAAATTTTTTGTCTTTTTAAGCCAGATATGGTTAGAATATCCCCCTTTGGGTTGTCATTTGGACTATAGCCATCACGTTATTATGGGATATGCATTCATTTAACTTATCTTTAGAAACCTTTAAAGTTAACCCAGATTTCCTTTTCATGGATTTGAAGCACGAACTTAGTCAGACTAAACTGACAAACTGCCTCGAAACACCCATTGTGACACATCATGCACCATTTGCACGTGTTTTGCATGAGTGTCATTCCAAACATGCAGAGCATTTTCCATTCATCATCACATCATCATTTTGGGGGGTGCATGACTTTTTTCATCAGGGTAATAAACTAGTGTCTAATCAAAAGTTTATTCAGTTTTTGAGCCATAAAAAAATTATTTTGTCATTAGTCGTCACCATTTTAGCTCATTAGCTTATATTTATACGCACAAATATTTTTGACCCTTAACTTCTTTTGAGTAGTATATTACAAAATTATTTTGTTAGTTTGTCTAGCATAATTGCTAGATGTAACATGAGCCTTTGATTTAGATTTTTTTTTTTTAAATACCAACCGACATTAATTGAATAAACACACTAGCTAAATAATTTGCTCTTACTAGCTTGTATGTTTATGTATATTACGATATATATGATTTTATCTTTCTCACTCTATTGACGGGAGTGTGCACACAGGGCAGATGTAGCTTGTGTGCATTCTGCGGTCTGAGTTTTGACGTCAGTGTGGAAAGCACTGGAATAATCGGACACGGCCCAAGTGTGATGCAGGAACGCAGTAGACTCCAATCAGCGCACTTGAGTATGCCAATTGAGTTTTTAAAAAGCTGTAAGTATGCGACAATTCTGAAAATTGAGTGTTCTAAAAGGGCAAGTAAACCCGAAAACCACTTTTTAAAAAAGATCCGATTACTGAAATATTTGGACATATCCAGTTGCTAGAGAGTGATCGTGTTGCAAATCACAACATTTGATCGCACTGCGTAGCATCACATAGGGAGAGTAGAGTATTTTGGCTAGTAACTAGTGACACAGTGGTGAAACGTAGGCTATTGCATTTGCAATTTACTATTGGCTGTATATTCGACATTCCAGTACATGTGATGTCACACCAACTGGGTGCAACGAACCACAAAGACACAGTAGCCTACAAGAAAACTATCTAACGTTAGTTAACTTAGCTAACAGTTACATGGTTATGACTGGACAATGTTCATGTTTATGCGGTTTTTACCAAAATTAGATCTGTGACATTTTAATGTAGCTACAGTATATGATTCAATGTGGCAAAGTTACTACAAGTTTAATTGTAAATTAATTCATGGCTAACTTAGCAGTATTTAATAACGTTAACTGAAACGTGGGAAAAAAATTAAACAAAACTAGGGCGTGGCTTGATAACTCGAGCTCAACCCTTTCATGAGTATCTTTCCCACCCCCGATTTTTGCATTTTTTGAACTGCAAATGGCGTGGTCACTCTGAAACAGCCTGTTTAGTTACCCTTTAATATCCCCAGATAACATAATTATTTTCCTGTTGAACTCCATAAAGTTCAACAGGAAAATGAATCAGGAGAAACAACCCAAACAAAACAAAGTGATCCATCCATATCTACTGCATATCTGGCAGCAGAGTGATGGTTTGAGGCTCGTTTGATACCTCAGACCCTTGATGACTTACAGCCATTTAGCCAACCATGTGTTCCATACTATTCCTGTGTAATTTACAGCTTAATCTAGTCCCACCCCCCAATTCTCATAGAGATCCATTCAAATGCAGAGAGGTTATAGTATATAAAAGAAAGATATCTGGGAACGGTCATGCTTAGTTGGTAGCAATCATAGAAAGAACTGCTGTGAGAGAGATCCAGCGCTATACACTGTTTATACCCGCGCATTATGCATTCTAAAACCAGGGATTCGGTGCAAATTCCTGTTTTCAAAACAAAGTGGCTCATGATGTGAACCAATCAAAGTGATAGTACAGTTCACTTCATGAACCAATCAACAATGAGATTGACCCTACGCACTACAGTACAGCTAGATGCAAAATAATGCCGAGAGAGTTTCACCTGCTCCTGCATCGCCGAACGAGACTAGAGCTCGACATAATTTAATATATCTGGGGTCTTTATAAACTTGGCTACCTATATAATTCAGTGGACTGTTCAGACTGCCCCAGGAAGGGTCCCGTTAGAGGCAGTAGCACTGTAGTGATGAGCAGGGCCGTGAAAGGGTCGACCGGGGGGGGCTTCGGGGAATGAGAAACTTCTGCCAAAATCTACACTCAGAGCGCCTCTACCGGGACGGAGAGATAAGAGAGGGAGAGCTGGGGGGTGAGATGTCTCTCTCCTGCGTCACAGACAGCTTGAACCTCCTGCCCCAAGAGGATGGGGCCTGACACCTCCACTGTGAGAGATAAACAAAGGGCCTGGAAGACCTCCTGACGTCACGTCGCTATCTTTCCACAGCCTGTCTCTCAGCACTGGTGCGTGTGTGCGTGTGGATGTATGCACGTGCGTGCGAGCGTGTGTTCAAGACTCACATGGGAAGTTGTGCATGAAGCAGGCCTGAGCAGTGATGAGCCACTCTGCACGGGTCTCGCAGAATATGGCGATATTGCGGTGGGGTCTCTGTCCCAGAGCCGCCAAACCACTGCCCAAGCGTCGCGCAGCCTCGTATACCTCCTCATATGACAGCCAGATGTACTCCCCAAGGATGACCTGCAGGGGGAGACATAGAGCCATGGGCAGAGGGAAGAAACCCAGCATTTAGAGCCAAATAAACACTGACAAGCCACAGAGAAAAGAGGTTACGAGAGGGAGAGGAGGAGGGGGGTGGCAGGGAGAGAGGAAGAGAGAAATAGACAGGGAAAGAATGAAAACAGGAAATTTTACTTCAGAACTCATCAGAGACCTGTTACTACGAGGGGGAAGGGAATGTGGTTGCAAATACAAACCCCAATTTCAAAAACGTTGAGACAGTATGTAAAATGCACATAAAAGCAGAAAGCAGTGATTTATAAATTATCTTTTACATATATTTAATTGAAAAGAGTACAAAGAAAAAATATTTGATGTTTTAACTTATCAACTTTATAGATTTTTGTAAATATACGCTAATTTCGAATTTGATGCCTGCAACACGTTCCAAAAAAGTTGGGACAGGGCAAAAAAAAAGACTGGGAAGTTCAAAAAACACTTTGGAACATTCCACGGGTAAACAGGTAATGCTATCATGAATGGGTATAAAAGGATATCAAAAGACTCTTGATGTAACGATCCGCTCCGCTCCCCGTTCCTTCCTTGATGTGTTCCTCTGTTTCCCCCGAACCTAATTGTATCATGTCTGCGTTTATTACCTGATTGGGTCTACATTACACTTGATTACTTACACCACATCTTATTAACACAACTCACACTTAATCGCCTTCACCGCATTCCTCACGCATTCTCTAATCGTTCAATCAATTCGCTGATCGCGCATGCATTTCCCGCAAGCTGTAGCTTATCAGCTCTAATGACACTAGTTATATTACCGTGCTGTTCCTGTGTTTCCTTGTCAAAGTATTACGGTTTGTTCGTGTATGGTCTTGTCGTCTTGCTTGTCTCTCCGCTTGCTAGCTTGCTACCCAAGCTGTATTCCACGGTCCAGAATTGCCACTCCTGTTTCCCGGTGTGGATCCTGGGCTACCTCCGTCCGACTCAAGCTGTGACCCAGGCTGTGACCAGCTACTAGCTACTTCGCTGGATCTCCTGTGCCAGTTCTCTGCGGGTTCCACGAACTATTATTTATTGTTTATATTTGTTTTGCCGGCGTGGATCCGACCCGGAATATTATTAAATAAAACCTCCTTAACCAAAGACTGTCTCGTCGTGCATTTGGGTCCGTCCCTGCCAGGACGTCACAGAATACTTTGACCAGAAATGGACCCAGCCGACGCGGAGCAGATTCGACACGCGCTCACCTGCCAGGCTACCCAGATCGCCCAGCAAAGCCGTCGCCTGGACGAAACCATGGAGATGTTCCGGGACATGATGGAACGGACCACCCAATGGGGAACTATGGTCAATCAGATGGCTGCCCAGACGTCAGGACTCCGTCCTGAAGCGGGGGATCCACCTCAACTACAGGCACCAGCAATTGTACTACCTCATCGGGAGCCTCGTGCTAACCCTCCCGAACGATACTCTGGCGAGCTGGGGAAATGCCAGCCCTTCCTGCTGCAGTGCGAGCTGGCGTTCCGTATGCAGCCGTCCTCCTACTCCGCGGATGCCACCCGCGTGGCATACGTGATCACTTGCCTGGGAGGAGAGGCGCGGGACTGGGCCGCCGCGTTGTGGGAGAAGCAACCCAACCTCTGCACCCAGTACCTGGACTTCGCCAGGGAGATGCGACGGACCTTTGATCATCCCGTGTGCGGGAGAGATGTCAACCAGCAGCTCCTGGCGCTGAAGCAAGGCGAACGCAGTGTGGCGGAATTCGCCATCAAATTCCGGATCCTCGCGGCGCAGTCGGGCTGGAACGACGCCTCCCTACAGGGCGTCTTCCGCTCCGCCCTGTCCGAGGAAATGAAGGACGAGATGGCCACCCGCGACGACACGCCCACGCTTAACGACCTCATAACCTTGGCCATCACAGTCAACAACCGGCTGCGCGCCCGCACCCGCGAGAAGAGGGCGTATGCGCCGACTCAACCGCCTCTGGTAACCACATTCGCGCACCCTGCGCTTCGCCATCAGGCTCCCATGGCCTGCGAGCCTCCGGAGGCCGGGGAACCTATGCAGCTGGGCGGCGCTACGTCCGACCCTGCCGCGCGCCGCCGCCAACGCCGGGCCACCGGAGCATGTTTCTATTGCGGCCGCACGGATCACCTCCTTAGCTCCTGTCCGGTGCGCCCAAAAGAGAGGGCTCGTCAGCAACTCTAGGCCTACTGGCGAGCCAGACCCAAACACAGAGCCTAACCTCCGGCCGCTTCCAACTCTCTGCGGTCCTCAAGTGGGGCACTACGGCCTCCGCCACCGTATCTGTGCAGGCACTTGTTGACTCAGGAGCCGACTCCAACTTCGTGGACTCCCAGTTCGTAGACGAGTCCGGGATCCCCACGGAAGAACTGGAGAGACCCATTAATGCCTATGCCTTGGATGGCCACCGCCTGGCCCACATCACCCACCGCACCATCCCCATCCAACTGCTCCTGTCCGGTAACCACCGTGAGACCCTTCAACTTTACATCATCAACACTCCCCACTCCCTTCTGGTCCTTGGTCAGCCCTGGCTTCATGAACACAATCCCCTGCTCAACTGGATCACATCCAGCGTCACCAGCTGGAGCACCCAATGCCACACCTCCTGTCTCCACTCGGCGGAACCTCCTTCAAGCCCGGAAATAAAAACATCCGTTCCGGAGGCCGACCTGAAGGGGGTCCCCCACTGTTACCAGCACATGTCCCGGGTGTTCTCCAAGTCCCTGGCCTTGTCCTTACCCCCCCACAGACCTTACGATTGTGCCATCTCCCTGTTTCCGGGTGCCCCCCTACCCTCCGGCCGCCTGTACAGCCTATCCGGCCCGGAGAGAACGGCCATGGAGGACTACATCAAGTCCTCCCTTGAAGCAGGCACCATCCGTCCCTCCTCCTCGCCCGTCGGAGCAGGGTTCTTCTTCGTTAAGAAGAAGGATGGCTCCCTCCGCCCCTGCATCGACTACCGGGGCCTCAACTCCATCACCGTCCGGAACAAGTACCCTCTACCCCTCCTGAATTCGGCCTTTGAACTGCTGCAGGGCGCCCGGGTCTTCACTAAACTGGATCTCCGTAACGCCTACCACCTGGTACGGATCCGGGAGGGGGACGAGTGGAAGACCGCGTTCAACACCCCCCTGGGCCACTTCGAGTACCGGGTGGTCCCGTTCGGCCTGACTAATGCCCCAGCCGTTTTTCAGAACCTAGTGAACGATGTACTGAGGGATTTTCTCAACCGCTTTGTGTTCGTCTACCTGGATGACATTCTGATTTTCTCCCAAAACCAACGGGAACACCAAGACCATGTCTCCCTGGTGCTACAACGCCTGTTGGAAAACAAGCTATTTGTCAAAGCCGACAAATGTCTGTTCCATGCCCCCTCAGTCTCGTTCCTAGGTTTTGTGGTGGAGAGGGGCGACATACGGCCGGACCCGGCCAAAATCCAGGCTGTTACGGAGTGGCCCATCCCTACCACTCGCAAGCACCTGCAGCAGTTCTTAGGATTCGCGAATTTCTATAGGAGGTTCATCCGGAACTACAGCCAGGTAGCCGCACCCCTCACCACCCTCACTTCCATTAAAAACCCTTTTGCCTGGAATCCCCGGGCAGATCAGGCATTCACCAGACTCAAGGTACTCTTCACCACGGCCCCCATCCTCTGCTGCCCGGAACCCGACCGCCAATTTGTGGTGGAGGTGGACGCCTCGGACACAGGCGTAGGGGCCATCCTGTCCCAACACTCCCCCCTCAACCACAAGCTCCATCCCTGCGCCTTCTTCTCCCGCCGCCTCTCCCCCACCCAACGCAACTACGGGGTAGGGGATCGGGAGTTGCTGGCCATCAAGCTGGCACTGGAGGAATGGAGACACTGGCTTGAAGGGACCACTCAACCGTTCCTGATCCTGACTGACCACCGTAACCTACAATACATCCAGTCAGCTAAGAGACTCAACTCCCGACAGGCCCGTTGGTCGTTATTCTTTGCACGCTTTAATTACTCCATCACCTTCAAACCCGGCTCAAAGAATATCAAACCCGACGCCCTCTCTCGGATCTACTCCTCCCCTGCCGACCTGTCTGTCCCGGAGACCATCGTTCCGGCTTCCTGCGTCGTGGCTGCGGTCCGGTGGCCCATCCAGAAAATCGTGTTGGACGCTCAGGTGACGCATCCCGACCCTCGCCCTAACCCCTCTTCTGCCCTGTTCGTCCCTAACCCTGTCCGCTCCCAGGTCCTGGAGTGGGCTCACTCCTCCCGACTGGCCTGCCACCCCGGAGGCAACCGCACCGTGGAGCTGGTGCGCAGGAGCTTCTGGTGGCCCACCGCCCGGCGGGACACCCTGGCCTTCGTCCACGCTTGCCCTGTCTGCGCCAGGAGTAAGGCGTCTCACTCCCCCCCTGCTGGTCTCCTCCGTCCCCTTCCTATCCCAGGCCGGCCTTGGAGTCACATCGGGGTCGACTTTGTTACCGGACTACCACCTTCGGCCGGTAACACTGTCATTTTGACCCTGGTGGACCGGTTTTCCAAGGCGGTGCACTTTGTTCCCCTCCCCAAACTTCCCTCTGCCCTCGAGACGGCCGACCTCCTGGTGCAGCACGTGGTGCGGCTGCATGGGATCCCGGCGGATGTCGTCTCCGACCGGGGCCCCCAGTTTGCCTCCGCGGTCTGGAAGGCATTCTGTACCGCACTCGGCGCCACCGCCAGCCTATCCTCCGGGTTCCACCCGCAGACGAACGGTCAGGCAGAGAGGGCTAACCAGGACCTGGGAGCCGCCTTACGGTGCGTGACGGCCCGCAATCCTGCCTCCTGGTCCCAGCTCCTCCCGTGGGTTGAGTACGCCCACAACACCTTGGTGTGCTCGTCCACGGGGAGGTCCCCCTTTGAGGCTTCCCAGGGCTTCCAACCCCCCCTGTTCCCCGCCCAGGAGGCCGAGGTGGCGGTCCCGTCAGTGGACGCCCACGTCCGACGCTGCCAGCGGATCTGGAAAGCCACCCGCAACGCCCTCCTAAAGACCTCCTCCCGGAATCGTCGCCTGGCGGATCAGCACCGGTCCGCAGCCCCTCGCTACCGCCCGGGACAGAAGGTTTGGCTTTCTACCTCCACCTTCTCCCTCCCCGGCACCTCCCGCAAGCTCCAACCCCGCTTCGTCGGACCCTTCACTGTGCACTCCATCCTTAACCCAGTCACTCTCAAACTCCGTCTCCCTGCCTCCCTCAAAATCCACCCCACCTTCCATGTCAGTCAGGTCAAGCCAGTGATCTCCTGCCCTCTCAGCGCTCCCACTCCTGCCCCCCACCTGTCCGGGACATTGATGGTGCCCCCGCGTTCACAGTCTCCAGCATCCTCGATGTCCGGCGCCGGGGACGAGGCCACCAGTACCTGGTCGACTGGGAAGGGTATGGGCCCGAGGAACGTTCCTGGATTGCCCCCCGTCTTATCCTGGACCCTACCCTCATCCAGGAATTCCATCACCGCCAGGCCCAGTCGACCAGAGCCTGTGGTCCGCCAGGAGGCGTACCTTGACGGGGGGGTACTGTAACGATCCGCTCCGCTCCCCGTTCCTTCCTTGATGTGTTCCTCTGTTTCCCCCGAACCTAATTGTATCATGTCTGCGTTTATTACCTGATTGGGTCTACATTACACTTGATTACTTACACCACATCTTATTAACACAACTCACACTTAATCGCCTTCACCGCATTCCTCACGCATTCTCTAATCGTTCAATCAATTCGCTGATCGCGCATGCATTTCCCGCAAGCTGTAGCTTATCAGCTCTAATGACACTAGTTATATTACCGTGCTGTTCCTGTGTTTCCTTGTCAAAGTATTACGGTTTGTTCGTGTATGGTCTTGTCGTCTTGCTTGTCTCTCCGCTTGCTAGCTTGCTACCCAAGCTGTATTCCACGGTCCAGAATTGCCACTCCTGTTTCCCGGTGTGGATCCTGGGCTACCTCCGTCCGACTCAAGCTGTGACCCAGGCTGTGACCAGCTACTAGCTACTTCGCTGGATCTCCTGTGCCAGTTCTCTGCGGGTTCCACGAACTATTATTTATTGTTTATATTTGTTTTGCCGGCGTGGATCCGACCCGGAATATTATTAAATAAAACCTCCTTAACCAAAGACTGTCTCGTCGTGCATTTGGGTCCGTCCCTGCCAGGACGTCACACTTGATATCTTATTTTCAGGTACTCTTACAAGCGATACAATAACCTCTGGGGGGTGGGACTAGATTAAGCTATAAATTACACAGGAATAGTATGGAGCCCATGGTTGGCTAAATGGCTGTAAGTCATCAAGGGTCTGAGGTAACAAGCGAGCCTCAAACCATCACTCTGCTGCCAGATATGCAGTAGATATAGTTGGATCACTTGAAGGGTTGTTTCTCCTGACTTATTTTTCCAGAGTTGAATAGGAAAATGAGTCAGAAAAACCAACCCTCCAAATCCATATCTACTGCATATCTGGCAGCAGAGTGATGGTTTGAGGCTCATGAATAGTAAACAGTGTGCCAGTGAGGACAAACAGTATATGCCAGCGAGGACATACTGTTTACTATTATAAGACACCAGTAAAAGTAGGAGACTATTTTCTTGGCAATTCTCTGTGAAGACTTATGTTAACCCCCCTGTATTTCCCCTCGATCACTGTAACTTATGTCAGGTTGTGTAACACTGTCCTCTAGTTGAACAGCTGTGTTACTGCAATATATTTTTTAAATTGGAGTACAGTTATATTTTATTATGGAAAACCATGAAAGCTAATTTCAAAACGACAAAAAATATATTGGGACCAAGTTATATAGCACATTTTTGAGTTACAGTTCAGTTACAACTAATTGTGTTTCCAATTGGATTACAGTGAAATGTGTTTCAGTTTGATTACAACTAATTGGCCATGACCGAATTCTCTGCCCCCTGTCCACTCAGACCCCTGTTTACTAGGTGCCCTCTCCCCTCACTTTGCAAGCAGTGTGCGAAAGAAATCCTACAAAACTCTTTCCAGACTAGTCAGGAAGTCGTTTGTAATATGTCCCGCTTGTGTACTACAAGTTATAATTTTTACTTCCGGTTTACTTCCTGAAATTTTCAGATGAGTGCGCTCCTCAACAAAACTCCAGAAATAAGGGTTTCATCCGGGAATTTGAAGTGCCCCCATTTGTGAGAAAAAGTTGGCCACTCAAAAACGTTTTGATGAAGCTGAGGGTGAAGGGATCATATTCGCGCAGGGGGTGAAGGGATCATATTCGATCAAGTCCATTGTGTTTCCAGTTACAACTAATTGTGTTTTAGTTTCATGAGAGCGAATTGTGTTTCAGTTTAATTATAACTGATTGAGTTTTAGTATGATTACAGCCACTTGTGTAATGTGTTAGTTATACTCGTGTAATGTGCCATTCAGTATTTGAAAACACTCTTAGGTAACAATCACTGCATGCCACAATGCAACACTCAAAGAATTAACCCGAATTCCAGGAATTTAGCGATAATACGATTACCACTTCAGCTGGAGGTAGTTAAACACGTTGTAAAAAATAAATAAAAAGAAAAAACTTTTCAAAATGGAATTGTGTATTGGGCAAGAGAGTGAGCAGTTCTTACAAAGAGGTTTATCCGTCAATGGAGAGCACTATCAGCGCTATACCCGTGAGTCCCAGTCCCACAGCTATTCTGCCATCAGCAGAGCCTCAGAGACAAGCAGCTTACAGACTCTCTAACCCTCCCCATAATCTCTCCTCACCAGAGACACACAGGCATTCTGCAGAGCCAGAGCACACACACAAACTCACAGGCGTACGCAAACGCAAGGACGCACGCGCACACACACACATACAGAAGTACACAAACGCGAGCACACACACACACACGTACGTACACATACACGCATATGCGTATAGGACCATTACGACATGATACACAAAGGACAGCATCCCCCTGGGATTGAAGCCTGCAGCCCCTCTCACCTTCTTGAAGACCTTGCCGTTGGGTTGGCTCTCGTCCTCTTCACTCAGGACATGGCGGGTACCCAGGCAGTCCTTGTGGGGGAAGCGCTCGGCAGCGTTGCGAAACACGCCATCCAGCGTGTGGCTACCGGGGTAGAGAGCGCATGCCAGCCCCTGCAGGCTGTTAACCGCGCGGTACGGTCCGGCGGGTCGCCCGCTCAGCGACACCGCCTTGGCCCGCTGGACCCGGGGGGGCCCATCAGGGCCCGACAGCAGGTACCAGGGCAGAAAGGTGATGAAGGAGTAGACCCACACCACCGAGCGGAACACCAACAGCAGGAGCGGGTTCAGATCCTCCTTCAGCCTCATTCCCACGCCGCCGCCACGGCGACCCAGCTGCCCTCAGACCCGCACGCAGTCCGCTCTGCTCTGAGCTGGTCCGTCAGTCTTTAAAACCCCCACTGGTACACGGGTCAAGATGAGGGGGTTCTCAGTGTGGGGTACTGCTGTGGACTCCTGCAGGGAGAAGACGCAGAAAGACACAGGTCTGAAACACACACAGGTCTGAAAATACACAGGTCCGAAACACACACAGGTCCGAGACACACACAGGTCCGAGACACACACAGGTCCGAAACACACAGCATCCGGACCTGATATCCTCAGCAGTAATCACTTAATTTCTCCTTTGATTCGCTCACCTGTAATCACTCTGGCTGAATCCCATTCTCTGGACTCGCAGAATTGTGGACTCAAAGGCGTGTTCTCGTTAAGTCTGTGAGCGCTTCAGGCAGTCCCATTGTGAAAACAGAGTTTGCTCTTATGCTGACTTTTTTCACCCTCTACCCGCACTATTTGCAAGTCCACATCAATGCAGACTTACCTGCCCTCGGAAATACGCCATTAAGTCTGCAAGTCCACGAGTCCATGAGGGCTCAGTTTGGGATTCAGCCACTGAATCTCCTTTGATTCACTCACCTGTAATCACTCTGAATCCCCTTTGATTCACTCACCTGTAATCACCAAATCTCTGTTGATTCTCACACCTGTAATCACTCTGAATCCTCTTTGATTCTCTCACATGTAATCACTGAATCCCTGTTGATTCTCGCACCTGTAATCTCTCTGAATCCACTTCGATTCCCTCACCTATAATCAATCTGAATCCCCTTCGATTGTCTAACCTGTAATCACCGATTGATTCTCATTGACAATTGAGTGAGTGCAGTGAGTGAGTGAATGAGTGACCGCAGTGAGTGAGTGAATGAGTGAGCGCAGTGAGTGAGTGAATGAGTGAGCGCAGTGTGAGAGTGAATGAGTGAGCGCAGTGAGTGAGTGAATGAGTGAAGTGAGTCAGTGAAAAGTGAGTGAGTGAGCGCAGCGTGCAGTGCGAGAGTGAGAATCTCAGGTGGTTCACGGTTATTTTACACTGCAGTGACGTCACACACTGCTGACGACCACAGAGCGGATTTCCACACAAACACACAATCCTCCACTGGGTGAAAGGTAATTCAGAGGAAAAACATGGTAATTTCATAATGGTGTGTGTTGTGTGTGTATGAGGAATGCAGTCTGTGTGTGAATGCACGTCTCGGTGTGTGTGGGTATGAGGTGTGCTTGTGTGTGTGAGTGCAGTCATGTGTGTGTATGTATGTATAGAAGGTGTGTGTGTGTGTGTGTGTGTGTGTGTGTAGCATCCTTTAGTCAAAATGAAGCTCATGATATAATAACTATTTCTATATGCAGCAGTGACATATTTTATCATTCAACCTAAATAAATTAGGTTTTAGTGATTCAGGTTTGTGGGTTACCACTGGGACTACTGCCATTAACAGAGCCAACCCTATTCAACATTCTTTAATAGTGAAAGTAAATATCCTCCACACTGCTAAAGACGGGTTTGTGCACAAGCTGACGAATCAGCCGCCATTCAACTCTGCAGCTGAAAAGCTCTTCGTTGTGCGTGGAGGAGAGAGAGAAAAACAGACAGGCTTTCAGCACTAAGGGCATCAGCTCAGCCATAATGCTCTGAGTTAAGAGTCTTTTAACAGCCATGCTGAGCACCATCTTCCTGTGGCCATTATAACAGGAGGAAATGACAGATAACCCAGTAAGGGATGCGAGAGGCAGATGATGTCAGAGTTGATAAAGACCTGCTATAATCTGCTAAGCGTCCATCAGCACTGGGAGTCTGACGCACAGAGAGGGCTCCAGCAACCAGCAGGGTAGCAATTGACCCTTTCATTCTGTGCCCTGAGCCCTATTCCCTGTGCCCTGAGCCCTATTCCCTATGCACTGAGCCCTATTCCCTATGCCCTGAGCCCTATTCCCTATGCCCTGAGCCCTATTCCCTATGCCCTGAGCCCTATTCTTTTTTGCCCTGAGCCCGATTCCCTATGCCCTGAGCCCTATTCCCTATGACATATGCCCAATGCCATGAGCCCTATGCTGTGTCCGAATCAGAGCCCAATCTACTGTGTCATCTCTCCTGTGTGTGTGTAAATACGAGCGGGGAATGTTTGCTCAACAATTCATAGAGGGGTGTGTATATGTGTTTGTGTGGGTGTGTGTAAAAGGCAGGGATACAAAATGCTTTATGCGGCGTATCCTGTCCGCACAGTTAAATAAGTGGCTAATCTCTGATTGGAGCACATGTTCATTTAAGTGTCAGCATGGCAGTAATGAAGAAACATGCTCCCCTTCAGTCAATACAGCTTTTGTCCTACAGCAGCATTCCACTGCCCTGGAGAAAACTCAACGTGAGCATTGTGACAGCAACGCCCCCACAATACCAAACACTGCTGCACTCAATGGAGAACCTTTATGAAAGTGTGCATTTGTGCATGCGTGTGTGTGTGCGTGCGTATGTGTTAAAGAGCTACTGTCAATGGTGTGAGATCACAGTTCACAAATTACAACAGTCTTCCCTTGTGCCGGGCTAACCAGAATGGACACACGGCTCAGCCTTCTGCATTTCTGTGCTGAAAAAATCAGGACTAAAATAATCACTGTTGAATATCTTAGATGAGAGATGGCGATGATGTTTACGTGGCAATGAGAAAGCATCATATATATACTGGTATAGAAGGGCTTAATGAAAAGACCAGATGTGCAGAACAGCAGACCCTGTGAAATAGGTGTTAATATAAGTGTTAAGGTTTTTAGGGCATATAAATCATAAACACAAAGATTGAAAACAGCACCAGTGTTAAATATGCAGTTAAATCTAATTTTCCCAAAAAAATTTGCGTTAGAAAAAAGAGGAGAAAGGAAAAAAATGGAGAATGAAACGAAGGGACTGGTGACCAAAGGTCTTTCAGCTCATGACAAACACAGCCTTGTGGTCAAACATCAGTCATACACGGACACACACACACACACACACACACACACACACACACACAGTTTGAATACTACCACTGCATCCATTAGGCACAAAACTGCCACTGCATTCATTAGGCACAATACTACCACTGCATTCATTAGCCCAATACTTCCACTGCATGCCTTAGCACAATACTACCACTGCATCCATTAGGCACAATACTACCAGTGCATCCATTAGGCACAATACTACCACTGCATCCATTAGGCACAATACTACCACTGCATCCATTAGGCACAATACTACCAGTGCATCCATTAGGCACAATACTACCACTGCATCCATTAGGCACAATACTACCACTGCATTCATTAGGCACAATACTACCAGTGCATCCATTAGGCACAATACTACCACTGCATCCATTAGGCACAATACTACCAGTGCATCCATTAGGCACAATACTACCACTGCATCCATTAGGCACAATACTACCACTGCATCCATTAGGCACAATACTACCAGTGCATCCATTAGGCACAATACTACCACTGCATCCATTAGGCACAATACTACCACTGCATCCATTAGGCACAATACTACCACTGCATCCATTAGGCACAATACTACCAGTGCATCCATTAGGCACAATACTACCAGTGCATCCATTAGGCACAATACTACCACTGCATCCATTAGGCACAATACTACCACTGCATCCATTAGGCACAATACTACCAGTGCATCCATTAGGCACAATACTACCACTGCATCCATTAGGCACAATACTACCACTGCATCCATTAGGCACAGTACTACCACTGCATCCATTAGGCACAGTACTACCACTGCATCCATTAGGCACAGTACTACCACTGCATCCATTAGGCACAAAACGGCCACTGCATCCATTAGGCACAAAACTTCCACTGCATCCATTAGGCACAAAACTGCCACTGCATCCATTAGCCCAATACTTCCACTGCATGCCTTAGTACAATACTACCACTGCATCCATTAGGCACAATACTACCACTGCATCCATTAGGCACAATACTACCAATGCATGCCTTAGTACAATACTACCACTGCATCCATTAGGCACAATACTACCACTGCATCCATTAGGCACAATACTACCAGTGCATCCATTAGGCACAATACTACCACTGCATCCATTAGGCATAAAACTGCCACTGCATCCATTAGCCCAATACTTCCACTGCATGCCTTAGTACAATACTACCACTGTATCCATTAGGCACAATACTACCACTGCATCCATTAGGCACAATACTACCAATGCATGCCTTAGTACAATAAATGGTAAATGGACTGCACTTATATAGCGCCTTTATCCAAAGCGCTTTACAATGGCCTCTCACTCACCCGTTCACACACCAATGGCGGCAGCCACCATGCAAGGCGCTAGCCTGCTCATTGGGAGCAATTTGGGGTTCAGTGTCTTGCCCAAGGACACTTCGACATGTGGACAGGAGGAGCCGGGGATCGAACCGCCAACCCTGCGATCAGCGGACGACCTGCTCTACCTCCTGAGCCACAGCCGCCCGCTGCATCCATTAGGCACAATACTACCACTGCATCCATTAGGCACAAAACTGCCACTGCATCCATTAGGCACAAAACTGCCACTGCACTTATTAGCCCAATACTTCCACTGCATGCCTGAGCACAATACTACCACTGCATCCATTAGGCACAATACTACCACTGCATCCATTAGGCACAAAACTGCCACTGCACTTATTAGCCCAATACTTCCACTGCATGCCTGAGCACAATACTACCACTGCATCCATTAGGCACAATACTACCACTGCATCCATTAGGCACAAAACTGCCACTGCACTTATTAGCCCAATACTTCCACTGCATCCATTAGGCACAATACTACCACTGCATCCATTAGGCACAAAACTGCCACTGCATTTATTAGCACAATACTACCAACGCATCCTTTAGGCACAATATCATTCTTCCATTAGGCACAATACTACCACTGTGTCCATTAGACACAAAACTACCACCGTTTCCATAAGCACAATACTACCACTGCCTGCATTAGCACAATTCTACCACTTAATCAGTTAAGCACAACTACCACAGCTATCATTATATACAAAATATAATCCCATTTTAATTTTGATGAGACCATGGGTGTGTAGCTATCAAGTCTACAGAGGTATTGCATAAATGAATATGATTCTGTCGGATTATGTGCTACACATGGTCTAAAATATGTGTTTTGTATAAGCAACAAATTATATAGAAGAGAGGAATACCGTGGATGCTGAGTATTTTGGCTTTACTATGCATGGAAAAAAGAGAAACTGCAACTACCGTCGACTGTGACTGTCCCATCTGCTGTCTGCGTTTAAAGCTTAGTGGAGTTACTGCACCCACCTACTTTCCCAACGCTGTCTCTACGTTTAAAAATGAATGGGGTTTTCTATACAATGAAAAAGGAGTAGCGCAGTACATGTTGGGAGTGTTTAAAACAGAAGGACGCTTTAGTGCACGGGACGGGCTACACTGTTTAGACAGAGGTAGCTCTGTACTGGCGTTCACTAATCCCTGCTTTAATCAGATTGCTATTACTCCGCTGCAACCCAACTGCTACACTCTGATAGCTCACGCTGGCTCGTTGGTATTGTGCGCACCAGCCAATGTAAAATGCCATGTAATCACATTACTGAGGAGGATAGTCTATTTTTATTCTATTAAACTATAGATGGATATCAGCTAGCAACGAATAACCAAGTAAAGTTCTAACTATCTAGATATCTCTTCTTTAGTAACATAACGAATGTAAGGTCGTAGTTTGTTAGCTCACTTAGCCTTATCGTCAGACAAGCAGTATAACGTAGTGTAGCTAGTTACGATAGCTACATTCTCAGCAATGTCATTTTGCTATTATAACGCCAGTTATAGCAAAAGGGCTATGTTAAACATACTACTGTGTGCTACACTAACTGTTATCTATTAAACTTAACAAGCACTTTTGTTGGCAAACGTTAACTCCTTAGAGTTAGGTGTTTAGTTTCGGTAGCTCCAAAACTCCAAATGTTTCCGAGAGTCTAAAGACAATCCGGGACACTTGGAAGACCCAAAAGCGCTGTGTTCGCTCAGGCAACAGGGTAGATGCTTCGTCCATGCAGTTAGGTTATAAATGACTAGCTCGCCTGATGTGTTTGACAGCATCGCGGCACATCTGCAGCACAACAGTCCTGCTCTGTGCGCTAGCTAACCATACCCAACACGGCAAATACACACTCACCTTGTCATCTATCACTGCGCCGAGTCTGAATAATGCACAGGCTTTAGATCCGTCTTTCACAGATGTATTAAAACAGCTTTAGCGCCAGTGCAATGCCGGTAATTGAATTCCCGCAAATGCCTTTTCCTCTATTCCCGGAAGTGACTGGACCGTCGTCAAGGTATTAGAACGCCGAAGCAGTTCCACTGTCAGCGATTGGGCTGTAGGGGTGGCGCGTGCTGGGGCCGGTCCATGACGTCGACAAGTTGAAATGCTGGGTTACTTACGGTCAGTGGAGAGTTTTGGGGGACAGAGGAGAGGAACATTGAAACGCGACAGCTGTACTCAGGTAGCATCCTGGCAACGGCTGCGAGGTGGAAAAGCAGATCCAAAAGCAGGGTAAATCCAAGACGAATTTTGGGATGGGACTTCAAAATCTGGAAGAAACTGTGGAACAACTAAATTGGACGAAAATGTAAAATTGAACGCAACATTATTGTTATTATTTTTTACATTAATGAGTGACAGGAGGTTGCAGGCAATCTTGGAGGCTTCCAAGCCCATCAATCAAAAAACTTCCCAAAACCACTGAGAAGCATCTGAATCACAAAAATGTCTGAACCCGCATCACGTGACCTGACACTTTACCAAATTTGGTTATGGGTTATAGGTGCACCTACAGATCAGGAGACATTCATTTAAATTGAAATAACGCATGTTATTTGGTTGCTGAGTCACCTGACCCAACATGTTTGATTCCAAGAATACAAAGGGGGTGCTGTTTTATACCACTTTACAAAGGCTAAAGGTTATATGGTCGTCTAATGTGGAAACTACATTATTGTGAATGTTAGTGGGCGGCCGTAGACACCACACTATAGATGCAATGAACTGGCCAGGCTGTCACAATATAGCTACAGTACATCAGATAAATTAATGCTCTGTATGTTCAGACATTCGGAACATCAGGTTTCTGGAATTACAATAAATTATTATGTTTGTGTATACTATGAGATGTTTACTTTGATCTAATGTTGCTGATTGCAAATTAATTAGTTTATATACTGTAAAACTATGAGCTATTTTGCAGCATTAAATGGGCTGACCATGTGTAAGATCTGTAATTGGCTATATGGGAGTATTTGTGGGATCGGCATCAGTCAAAGTTATGATTCGCCTAGTTCATAGTCGACTTTGATGATGGAGAAGCAGATAAGCTGTCCCAATTGTCTTCATGCCTCCTCTCCTTTACTCCACTCATCTCCTCTTCTCCGAGTGGTAGTGGGGGGTAGTGAGGAGTGAAAAATATTGGGACTCATCTTGGGATTTAGCTACAAACACATTTTTCGAGTATTGGGACGCACCCTTGGTGTCATTGACAGCAAACCAACAAGTGACTGCGGTACCGTAATCTGTCATGTATTTGTGCATCAAAATATTAAGTGCCGATGGCTTTTGACTATCGTTTTCCAAAGTGGTGATAGCAGAGCCACCCAAACTAATAAACGACATAAACAGCTGCTTAGGGCCCCCCAACCGCCAGGAGGTGACCCCCTATTTATTCTAAAATATACATATTATTTATAATGTTGGGGGGGGGAATCCTGCTTAGGGCCCCTCGAAGGCTAGGGCTGGCACTGGGTGATAGCTTGACCGCAGTACACAGAGGACCAGGGTCCTCCAGGACAGAACTTTAGAACCACTGCTGTACCTCGAGTTTGAACCTGACTAGTTTTAGAACACTCAATTCATATAAACGTCAAACGTGTGAGCCTCCACTTGCCTGGTTCACTTTTCTTTACAGTCCCTCTTTATGTGGGATTAGAACATAATCTATTACAGGTACTTATGTACTGTACATCTGACCAGAATGTAAAACTAGTCTCCACCACACAGGTCATGGCATGTTCAGATGTCACAAATAAACATGGATTCACTCAGACATGAAAAAGAACAGTAATTTTTAAAGGAATATAATAGAAAAACTTTTCTTTAGTTTAGTGACCTGAGTGATGCTTTTCATTAGATTTTCGACATACACTTTTCTCATTTAATGATGTAATTTGTATTTGAAAAGCATTTCCACATGAAGATAAGTATTGCAGAAAGACAGGTGATTTCACTCCACTGATCTGCTTTATCATACCAATAACGCAAAGTCGGTCAATTTCTCTTTATGATAAGGATAATAATACTACTACAACTAATAATACTACAATTACTAATATAAATACTAATCACAATACTACTACTACTCATAATAATAATAATTAATTGTGAAATTAATTGTAAAAGAAATATCCGATCGAAAAGTAAGGCTGACATTCTAATTGGAGAGGTATATCAGGCAATTTTTAGGTCAGCCTCACCGGTTTGCTGGGGTCCTTCACAGACAGAGGAACCCTGACGAGAAACACTAGTGACCATGCCGACTGTCAGCGTGAAACGGGATCTTCTATTCCAAGCCTTGGGCAAAACATACAGTAAGACGCTTTGTCTGGATAATGTTTGAATTGGTAGAAATGTTTGTGTAAGGAAAAAATCAAAGTCTGAAAATGTTTCAAGAGTTGTTCCTTGGCAGTTCCTTGGAATGAATGAGTCGAGCATCGTTTGCTAACCTATAACACATATAGGTTAACGTTAGCTATGTACGCATTTTCAAGCTAAAATTATTAATCTGAAGATATATTTTAACAGTGAAATGTGTGATATCAGGCTATTTGTTATGATCAGCCAGCGCAAAAGACAAAGTAGCGAAATGGCTAGCTAGCTAGCGAGCTAGTAAGTTACTGCTTCACCACCGCTGGGGGTTGCATGGCGTTTCACAGCGATTGCATCATTTCTGCATTAATTAGTGGCATTGCTTTATTTTTTTACCTAATTGTAGTGTTTTGTCTTGGCTGTGTGACTTCCCGAAAACTCATATTTATGGCAGCATCAGTTATGATCATGTTTCATTCTAGCAAACCTGGTGTCGTAGTTTTAGCTGATCACGTTTCTCACCGCAGTATGTAAAAATATGGCTACGTTAGCAACGTTAATTCTGTGTATTACATTACATTATAGGCATTTAGCAGACGCTCTTATCCAGAGCGACGTACACAGCATTTCTTTTGCATTTATACATAGTATCCATTAATACAGCTGGATATATACTGAAGCAATGCAGGTGAAGTACCTTGCTCAAGGGTACAACGGCAGTGTCCGACCTGGGAATCGAACCTGCAACCTTTCGGTTACAAACCCAGTTCCTTAACCATTATACCACACTGCCGCCCTATGTATATGCGGTGGTGGCTACTAAGTTTGTTCAAAATTATTATTATTATTTTTTCAAAAGCTTAACCTCCAGCTGGTGCTTTGATCAGTTTCCGACTGTTCGTCCACCACTAACGTTACAGAATAGAGTAGAGGTGAACGAACCAGGGAACTTTTTCACCCACTGGCCAGAGTGGCTTTTGGAATATAAAAATGACCAGATATTTTAAACATTTTACCAGCCACATTAACTTTTACAATATAACACAACCTGGTTGGTTACCTGCTAAAGTGGCTGTTAGAGTAGAAAATACCACCCACAATCAAAATTTTACCAGTATTTGGCTGGTGGCAGGTAATAATTTCACATCCTGGAACGAAAACAGCTACCGAAGAATGATAGACTGTCGGGACAAAGGATCTGCGACCTGTATCTAACACTGATCGTGCCAGTGTTGAGTTTGACTGTAACCTGTATCAAACACTGACAGTGCCAGTGCTGACTGTAACCTGTATCTAACACTGACAGTGCCAGTGCTGACTGTAACCTGTATCTAACACTGACAGTGCCAGTGCTGACTGTAACCTGTATCTAACACTGACAGTGCCAGTGCTGACTGTAACCTGTATCTAACACTGACAGTGCCAGTGCTGACTGTAACCTGTATCTAACACTGACAGTGCCAGTACTCAAATCTGTATCTAACACTGACAGTGCCAGTGCTGACTGTAACCTGTATCAAACACTGATGTGCCAGTGCTGACTAACCTGTATCAAACACTGACAGTGCCAGTGCTGACTGTAACCTGTATCTAACACTGACAGTGCCAGTGCTGACTGTAACCTGTATCAAACACTGACAGTGCCAGTGCTGACTGTAACCTGTATCTAACACTGACAGTGCCAGTACTCAAACCTGTATAAAACACTGACCGTGCTAGTGCTGACTGCAACCTGTATCTAACACTGACAGTGCTGACTGCAGCCTGTATCTAACACTGACAGTGCCAGTGCTGACTGTAACCTGTATCTAACACTGCCAGTGCTGACTGCAGCCTGTATCTAACACTGACAGTGCCAGTGCTGACTGTAACCTGTATCTAACACTGACAGTGCCAGTGCTGACTGTAACCTGTATCTAACACTGCCAGTGCTGACTGCAGCCTGTATCTAACACTGACAGTGCCAGTGCTGACTGTAACCTGTATCTAACACTGACAGTGCCAGTGCTGACTGTAACCTGTATCTAACACTGACAGTGCCAGTGCTGACTGTAACCTGTATCTAACACTGACAGTGCCAGTGCTGACTGTAACCTGTATCTAACACTGACAGTGCCAGTGCTGACTGTAACCTGTATCAAACACTGAGAGTGCCAGTGCTGACTGTAACCTGTATCAAACACTGAC
This sequence comes from Ilyophis sp. 1 JC-2022, assembly GCA_022702515.1. NCBI lineage: Eukaryota > Metazoa > Chordata > Actinopteri > Anguilliformes > Synaphobranchidae > Ilyophis > Ilyophis sp. 1 JC-2022. The sequence continues at coordinate 86,594,832 of CM040402.1, read as the reverse complement.
AGTGCCAGTGCTGACTGTAACCTGTATCAAACACTGACAGTGCCAGTGCTGACTGTAACCTGTATCAAACACTGACAGTGCCAGTACTCAAACCTGTATAAAACACTGACCGTGCTAGTGCTGACTGTAACCTGTATCAAACACTGCCAGTGCTGACTGCAGCCTGTATCTAACACTGACAGTGCCAGTGCTGACTGTAACCTGTATCTAACACTGACAGTGCCAGTGCTGACTGTAACCTGTATCTAACACTGACAGTGCCAGTACTCAAACCTGTATAAAACACTGACCGTGCTAGTGCTGACTGTAACCTGTATCTAACACTGCCAGTGCTGACTGTAACCTGTATCTAACACTGACAGTGCCAGTGCTGACTGTAACCTGTATCTAACACTGACAGTGCCAGTGCTGACTGTAACCTGTATCTAACACTGACAGTGCCAGTACTCAAACCTGTATCAAACACTGACCGTGCTAGTGCTGACTGTAACCTGTATCAAACACTGACGTGCCAGTGCTGACTGTAACCAGTAGCAAATACTGACTGTGCCAGTGCTGACTGTAACCAGTAGCAAACACTGACTGTACCAGGGCTAATAAAGTGCCTTATGAAGGGAAGGTTCCAGACAGCATCATATTGAACCATACAGCCACGTATGCGTGTCGTTGTGTACAGCCGCACATCCGAATGTATGCTTGTGCAGCCTTGAATGTTCCTAAATGACTGCAGTGGGTTGCAGTAGACCCATGCTGCAGGTTTACACACTACGGTCCAAAAGTATTTGGATAGTGACACATTTTTTTGTTGTTTTGGCTCTGTTCCCCAGCACATTATAATTGAAATGGAACTGTGACTAATGACTATGAGGTTAAAGTGGAGAGTCTGGCAACTTTCAGCTTTAATTTGAGGGTGTTTAAATCCATATCAGGTGAACCGTAGCCCTTTTTACACATAGTCCCCCCATTTTAGGGGACCGAAAGTAATTGGACAAACTAACATAAACGAACATAAATTTAAATGACGTCTCCGACACATGCAGCCATCTTGCTTGTTTCGGGGGCTTTTGGCCTTCAGTCCAGTCTTCAGCAAGTGAAACGCATGCTCAATTGGATTGAGGTCGGGTGATTGACTTAGCCAGTCAGGAAAATTCCACTTTTTGGCCCTAAAAGACTTCTTGGTTGCTTTTGGTGTATGTTTGGGATCATTGTCCTGCTTCATGGTGAAGCCCCGTCCAATGAGTTTTGATTCATTTGCATGGATCTGAGCAGACAAGATGTTTCTGTATATTTCACATTCACATTCATCCTGCTGCTGCAGTCAGCAGTGACATCATCAATCAACACAAGCGAGTCACTTTTATTGGCAGCCATACATGCCCAAGCCATAGCACCACCTCCACTATGTTAGATAGGTGGTGTGCTTTGGATCATGAGCTGTTCCTTGTTATCTCCACTCTTTCCTCTTTCCGCCACAATGGTACAGATTGATCTTTGTCTCATCTGTCCATAACACTTTGTTCCAGAACTCTACAGGTTTTTTGCAAACTGTAACCTGGCCGCTCTATTCTTGAGGCTTACCAGGGGTTTGCGTCTTGTGTTGAACCCTCTGAGGTTATGCTGGTGTAGTCTTCTCTTGATGGTAGTCTTTGACACATCTACGCCTACATCCTGGAGAGTGTTCTTGATCTGTTTCAACAGTTGAAAAGGAGTTTTTCTTCACCATTCCAAGTAATTTTCTGTTATATCCACCACTCTGGTGTTCCGTAGTCTGCCAGGTCGTTTTCAATTCCTGTGCTCACCAGTGAGTTCTTGCTTCTTAACAATGTACCAAACTGATGATTTCGACACACAATGTTTGGCTGTGTATCTGATGAATTTATTCTGATTTTTCAACCTCATGATGGCCTGCTTTACTGCATTGACCCTTCTTTTGTCCTCATGGTGAGAGAAAACAGACTCCAAATGCAAATTTCAGACGTAGATTCAACTCTAGACCTTTTGTTAGTGCTCTTGTGCATCAAGTAACAATTAAATGAAATCCACCTGCCCAAGAAACTGCTGAACAGCCAATCATCCAATTACGTTTGGTCTCCTAAAATGGGGGGTCTATGTATAAAAAGGGCTACAATTGCTACGTGGCTCAGGGCTCACCCGATATGGATGTAAACGCCCTCAAAGGAAAGCTGAGAATCTCCACTTTAACCTGGAGTACAGAGCTAAAACAACAAAAATTGTGTCACTGTCCAAATACTTTTGGACTGCGCTGTAGCCGTGATTAGGCTTTTCAAATTGGGTAATAAAAGAAAACTGGTGATGAAGAGCAGAGTAATGGGATTCATGTAGGACCAGAACATGAGCAGCCATTCCAGCAGTACCCCTCTTGATCTGATTCTTCTCTCTTTCAGGTGATGAAGAATTCGATGAGCTCTGTTTTGAGTTTGGGCTGGAGCTGGATGAGATTGTAAGTCATTTTATGAAATATTTTTTAATTTGCTGCCCAACCCGGGGCTGTATATATACAATTCTCTCCCGAAACGTGAATGTCCAATGCCCATCTCTGACTCGGGCGGGTGAGTGAGAGGGGGCTCGTCTCTGATTCGGGCGGGTGAGTGACGGGCCCCATCTCTGACTTACGGGCGTGACAGGGGCTTGTCTCTGACTCGGGCGGGTGTGTGACAGGGGCCCCATCTCTGACTTACGGGCGTGACAGGGGCTTGTCTCTGACTCGGGCGGGTGTGTGACAGGGGCCCGTCTCTGACTCGGGCGGGTGAGTGACGGGGCCCATCTCTGACTTACGGGCGTGACAGGGGCTTGTCTCTGACTCGGGCGGGTGTGTGACAGGGGCCCGTCTCTGACTTACGGGCGTGACAGGGGCTTGTCTCTGACTCGGGCGGGTGTGTGACAGGGGCCCGTCTCTGACTTACGGGCATGACAGGGGCTTGTCTCTGACTCGGGCGGGTGAGTGACAGGAGTCCGTCTGTTCCCTTCCAGACCACAGAGAGAGACATCATCAGCCGGGAGCAGGGAGATATGAAAGCTGAGGGCGCCTCTGATGTGGTTCTGTATAAGCTTGATGTGCCGGCGAATCGCTACGACCTGCTCTGCCTGGAGGGGCTGGTCAGAGGCCTGCAGGTCTTCAAGGAGAGGTAACTGTGCACCCACACCCATCACTTAACCCACACTGACCCATAACCCCTGTAGGGCCTCCTGTTTTTATTTTTGCAGAAATCACGGACAGAATCGTGAAAATTTGGGTTAATAAGCGGAATTTATACAAATGTGGAATCCCACGGAATTTTTTCATTGGTCATACCATTTGCGTATGCCTGAGCATAAATGGACGTGCCTGCGTGTCATCAACCTCCGATGCAAAATGCGAGTTTGTAGAGGATTTTGTGGTGGTATGTGCAGAGTCCAACATCCCGTTCCAGAAAATTAAGAAGCTGCGCCCCTTCCTCATTTGTATTGCCGGCGAAAGCCTCGGACAGCTGTGCCTACCCTGGGTCTTTGAGACATCCGTGCAGGCAGTCCTTACTTAACTCCGTGGCCAGAAATCCAGCGTTTTCAACATTGTGATAGAATGGCTATTTTTCATTGTGTTAAATGAATAATTTTATTAATTATTTATTTGATTAGTCTATTATTTATAGTTATCATATCATAACTATAGCCTATGAGAGGTTTTGTTTTCACTCATTATTTCCAATAGCCAGTGTCTGGGAGCTTTACCGAACTACTACTGGCTGCTTCATCACAAAACAAGTGATCAGTGATAAACGATGAACAGATTACCAAGAAACAAAACTTCCCAGCTTCACTTGTTCATTTTCAAACCAGAGACTTTTAGTTAAGATATTTGGCTCATGTTGTATTTGCTCTATTATTTTTGTTTGTTCTTTATAAGAAGTGAGTGTATTAAGTCCCGCAATCAATTTATTTTGTAAATGTGAAGCACTGTGATGGAAGCACTTACAGTTGAAGTCGGAAGTTTACCTACACTTAGGTTGAAGTCATCAAAACGTATTTTTAACCACTCAACAGATTTCATGTTAGCAAACTATAGTGTTGGCAAGTCAGTTAGGACATCTACTTTATGCATGACACAAGTCATTTTTCCAACAATTGTTTAGAGACAGATTATTTCACTTTTAATTCACTATATCACAATTCCAGTGGGTCAGAAGTTTACATACACCAAGTTGACTGTGCCTTTAAATTGTTTTGCATACTCATGTCTCTGCAATTGAATGGTCTGCATCAAGGGTCTGACGTATTAAACAAGCCTTAAATCATCACTCTGCTGCCAGAAATACAGTAGATATGGATGGATAACTTGAAGGGTTTCTTCTCCTGACTTATTTTTTCATAGAGTTCAATAGAAACATTTGTCAGGAGAAACTACCCTTAAAGTGATCCATCCATATCTACCGCATATCGGGCAGAAAAGTGATGGTGTGAGGCTCGTTTGATACCTCAGACCCTTGATGACTTACAGCCATTTTGCCAACCATGTATTCTATACTGTTCCAGCATAATTTACAGCTAAATCTAGTCCCACCTCGCAATTCCCATAGAGATCCATTCAATTGCAGAGACGTTATAGTATCGCTTGTAAGAGTACCAGAAAATAAGATATCAAGAGTTTTTTTGATGTTGTTGGGTCACAGACATCAGGAAGTCATGGCATGCAAAGCCAAAGGATATGCAACCAAATACAAAAAAATGTAAAGGCACAGTCAACTTGGTGTATGTAAACTTCTGACCCACTGGAATTGTGATATAGTGAATTAAAAGTGAAATAATCTGTCTGTAAACAATTGTTGGAAAAATGACTTGTGTCATGCACAAAGTAGATGTCCTATCTGACTTGCCAACACTATAGTTTGCTAACATGAAATCTGTGGAGTGGTTAAAATGGTTTTTGAAGACTTCAACTTAAGTGTATGTAAACCTCTGACTTCAACTGTATATTAAAATTGTGTTTATTGTTTTTCTTGTCATGTTTATATGACAGGCACATACGTATTGATGGTAAAGAAATAGGTAAAATCTGTAAAAATCTGAAATTTATTAACATTATTTAATACAGAAAAAATAAAACCGTAAAATCAGAAAATGTACAAAAATATAATGGATTTTATGAGGCCCTACCCATTACCCACTCTGACCAATAACCCCATAACCCACACTGACCAATAACCCATAACCCACACTGACCAATAACCCATAACCCACACTGACCAATAACCCATAACCCGCACTGACCAATAACCCATAACCCACACTGACCAATAACCCATAACCCGCACTGACCAATAACCCATAACCCACACTGACCAATAACCCATAACCCACACTGACCAATAACCCATAACCCACACTGACCAATAACCCATAACCCACACTGACCAATAACCCATAACCCACACTGACCAATAACCCATAACCCACACTGACCAATAACCCATAACACACACTCGCCCTTATTCCACTGCCACAGCTTTTAAAAAATATTACCACCCAAAACGTTTGTTGCCGAGCCCCCCTAAGCCATTTAGTTATTTTTTTGAGTGTCGGTGACATTCCCTGTGGTTTTGAGCAGTAGAAGTAGTTCCCAGCCTTGTTGTAATAAAGCATGCAAACACACTTTCTGACGGAGCTGTTCCTGATGTCCTCTCCTGGATGTGTGTGAGCAGGACTGAGGCGCCCAGGTACAGAAGGGTTAGTCCATCCGACGGGGAGCCCCAGAGATTGGTCATCACAGAGGAGGTACACTGTCGAAGGCCGTCTTCACACTCTTCTGTAAATGTGTTCGCTGAATCCCCAGCCTCGTGTTTTTTTGCACTTTCACCAGTGTAGCTCGCAGTGACCATGGGTTGCACACCACTGTGGCTACACGTATGTGCCCAGGACAAACATAATCTACAAACCCCAATTCCAAAAAAGTTGGGACAGTCTGTATAATGCACATACAAGCAGAAAGCAGTACATATATATATATATATATTTTATTGAAAACAGTACAAAGAAGAGATATTTACATTACATTACCTTTCGGTTACAAGGCCAGTTCTTTAACCACTATACTACACTGCCGCCCCTTTCTTTAATGTTTTACCTTATAAACTGATTTTTGTAAATATACGCTAATTCCAAATTTGATGCCTGCAACATGTTCCAAAAACAATTGTTGTGGTTAATGCTGGGTTGTTGGGGTTATCGCTGGGTTGTTTGGCTAATGCTGGGTTTCTCTCTCCCTGGCTGCAGACAGCAGCAGTGCGCCCTCATGCTGTCGCCGCAGTTCTGCGCAACATCAACTTCACACAGGAGCGATACGACAGCTTCATCGAGCTGCAGGAGAAGTTGCACCAGAATGTCTGCAGGTCAGCTGCATTCCTGAACAATCTATACACAGGGTCTAAACACAGCAGCATTAAACAGTCAGCTTTGGCACCATTTCAAAAAGCTTAGGGCTTTTTACAGAGACACTGTCACAGAGTTACTTGACAATAAACAGGGAATAGAAAAATTAGGCAACACAAACCTGGGTCCTGAAAGTGTGGAGGCTGAACACTGTGAGTGTTAGTGTGGAGACTGAACACTGTGAGTGTTAGTGTGGAGGCTGAACACTGTGAGTGTTAGTGTGGAGGTTGAACACTGTGAGTGTTAGTGTGGAGGTTGAACACTGTGAGTGTTAGTGTGGAGGTTGAACACTGTGAGTGTTAGTGTGGAGGCTGAACACTGTGAGTGTTAGTGTGGAGGCTGAACACTGTGAGTGTTAGTGTGGAGGTTGAACACTGTGAGTGTTAGTGTGGAGGTTGAACACTGTGAGTGTTAGTGTGGAGGAGTGTTAGGGTCTTACTGTGAGGGTCTTGCAGGAAAAGGACTCTGGTGGCCATTGGGACTCATGACCTGGACACCATCTCTGGACCCTTCACCTACACGGCCAAACCCGCCTCCGAAATTCGCTTCAAGCCCCTGAACCAGAGCCAGGAGTTCACAGCTGTGGAGATGATGAGCATGTACAAGGTAAGCTTGGGTTCATTGTAATGGTACATTACACTGGGCGTAGTGTACGGTGCCCTGTTACCAGACCTGAGCATTAAATTACTAAACCAGACTGACAACACACAAGCATTCAGTGCCATTGTGAATTATGTTATTGACAATTTATGGGTTGATATTTTCCATGTATCGAATTGTGAGAATCTGCTGCTAGAATTTAAGTCTGTATAAATGTAGGGTGATGGACCAGATAATGACAGTTGGCAAATAATGTCTGTAGCTTTGATTATGCAAATAAGGGATTTGAATGTTCTAACTACATGTGGTATGAAGTGTGCCAATTTCAGTTTTGCTTACTGAATATCGTTTTGCTTACTGAATATGAAAGCATTTATGTAATCCTCAATGAATATTGGGCTTACCAGGTTTGTTATATTTCAGAGTGACAGCCACCTAAAACATTACCTCCACATTATTGAGGATAAGCCAGTGTACCCCGTTATCTACGACAGTAACGGCGTTGTCCTGTCCATGCCCCCCATCATTAACGGTGAGTTTTCTGACCAGACAACCTGCCTAAACCCATGTTACCTGCTCCGACTCAGCTTCGCTGAAAAATATCTGCGTACAAATATTGAGTCTGCATTTAGTGTTTGTTTGATTGTTGCTGTGCTGGTGTCCAGTACACTTGCTCATGGACACTAACAGAATAGACAGTGAATTTCAGGGCTCCTAATGGGATGTATTAAATGCTTCCGTTTGCGTTCATTGTTGTGCTGATTTGTAACAGGGGACCACTCTAAAATCTCCCTGAACACCAAAAATGTCTTCATTGAGTGCACAGCCACCGATCTCACAAAGGTATGCAAACAATTACAGTATCAAACGTAAAAAGAATTTACATCCTGTTATAATGCACCTTACGTTACCAGAACCTGTTGTAACGTACTGTTCATGAATGCGACCTGTTCTACTTCGCATTACTACGACCTGATATAACATGCTTTACCAGAGTTATATAATTTTTTATAATGAACTGTACAGTGCCATGACGTATTATAACCTACTTTGCATGACCATGACCTGTTATAACTAGGGCTACCAGTTTGTTTCCCCTTATTTTCTCACATGGTACTGCAGGCTTCGTCCAGCTAGATGTCGTGATAGTCTCTTTATCAAGGCACTTCTCAAACCGTATCTCATATGCACCACCCCAGTTATCTAAGTTGATAAAGTAATTGGCATTAATTAAGTACAGATGATGAATGACATCGATGTTTACAAGCGACGCTCACGTTATATTCAGTTTGATTACTTAACGACCGTGGACACGTTGCAGTATTTTAAAATGTTATACAGGGGCATTATAGCAGTGGGAAATGTCCACCTTAAAAATGAGAGCAGTTATATAACATTTATCTTGCACAAAAAAGTTAAATAAATAAAAAAATCGTATTGGTAATAAGAAAATAGTTTGCAGCTGAGGTGTATTAAAACAAAAAAGGTAAATTAAATAAAAGTGGTGACTGTCACAAAGTTCAAATTAAAACTCTGTGATTATAGTTTATCACGGCCAGTTGTTCTGTGATATTTCTTAGTTTTTAAATGTCAGCCTATTGTTATCTTCTTTACATCATTTATTGTTAAATTGCAAGTTGTGCGAAATAAATTCAAGCCTTCGGTATGCAGTGTCCCAGGCGGATACTGCTTCACTCGTTCGCCCAAAGACATGTTTTTCGTAGCATTTAAACTTTCATCCATGTTCACTTTCCTTCCTCTGACTCTCCCCATATTAGATCAACTAATTATTTTTAGAAACATCTCAATTAGAAACTCAATTGTATGATTTGTCACTTGACTGTGCTGTTGGAGTGCCTATGGGGACCCCTGGAGGATAACCATTGAAATACTAGTTTAAATCCCTACAGATCACATGGTGGAAACAAACTGGTGGCCCTATAACTTACTTAAAATCATAATGGCCTGTTGTAGCTGTAAAGTCAATCCTAAATTTTGTGTTTTTTTTTTATTCAGGCTAAAATTGTTCTGGACATGATGGTCACAATGTTCAGTGAATACTGTGAACAGCCATTCACGTAAGTTATAAAATAAAAAATAAAAATAAGTTTTGTTTTCCTGCATTTAAATAAATAAATAAATAAATGAAACCCATTTCTTTTTTTCCCCCAGTGTGGAGGAAGCTGAAGTTGTCTATCCTGATGGCAGAATCTGCATGTACCCAGTATGTGTTCAGCCCCCACCAGGGCTAACTTAAAATCAGCTTTTAATCCAGCCATGAACCCCCAACCCAAAAATATCCAGCTTGCCTTCCTTCTGCATCTGCTTGTGTCTCGTTGTGTGAGGTCTTTAAAAACTCTCCAGTATCATAAGTCACTGTTTCTTTTAGCCTGCATTATTTACTGCTTTGGGCTGGAGTGGGAAGCACTCGGGAGATGTGCACACACTCACCGTTCCCTCTTTTCCTCAGGACCTGGCTTACAGGACGGAGACGCTGACGGGAGATTTCGTCAACCAAAAAGTAGGCATCAAGTAAGTGCCGTTTGGAATCCTGTGCTGTATTCCTCTTTACCCTTCAGCTGAACGGACTGTAGTCCTGCCATTGTAAGTGGCTCCACCTTAGAATTTCTGCTAAGTGAATGTAATGTAATGCGCTAACATGCTTGCTAAATGAATGTAATGTAATGCGCTAACATGCTTGCTAAATGAATGTAATGTAATGCGCTAACATGCTTGCTAAATGAATGTAATGTAATGCGCTAACATGCTTGCTAAATGAATGTAATGTAATGCGCTAACATGCCTGTAAATTAATGTAATGTAAAGCGCGAACATGCTTGCTAAATGAATGTAATGTAAAGCGCTAACATGCTTGCTAAATGAATGTAATGTTATGCGCTAACATGCCTGTAAATTAATGTAATGTAAAGCGCTAACATGCTTGCTAAATGAATGTAATGTAATGCGCTAACATGCCTGCTAAATGAATGTTAAATAATGCGCTGACATGTCGCCTCAGTGAGTCGCCGGAGCACATCGCACAGCTGCTGACGCGAATGTGTCTGCGCTCAGAGGTCAGGGAGGACGGGCAGATCCAGGTGGAGATCCCGCCCACACGCTCTGATGTCATCCATGCCTGTGACATAATGGAGGATGCTGCCATAGCTTATGGATTTAACAACATAGTTCGCACAACGCCCCGTACCTACACCGTGGCTCACCAGGTGAGAGACCATGCCTTTTGCCTACACCCTCACTATCCAGGCCACGCCCCTTGCCTACACCCTCACTGACTAGGCCACGCCCCTCACTTACACCTCACTAACCAAATCAGGGGTGTCAGCCCTGTTTTAATGGGCATAAAGACCATATAAGACCAGGTATCTGCACCACGTCATCTAGTGACTGACCGAAGTACCTATTCAGCTTAATCCTCACAAAATGTATAAAGGCAGCTAATAATATGTAATGGTGATAGTAGCACAATGTTGGTGTGTTTTAACTGTACACTTCTGTGTGTGTGTTTGTGCAGTTCCCTCTGAACAAGCTGACAGAGCTCTTGAGGCAGGATCTTGCTGCAGCCGGGTTCACTGAGGCGCTTACCTTCGCTCTGGTACAGATACCCCCCTCTCTCTCTCTCTTTCTCTCTCACTTTCTCACTCTCTCTCTCTCTCTCTCTCTCTCTCACTCTCTCACTCTCTCACTCACTTTAAAAAAAAAATTCAATTCAAATGCTTTATTGACATGACATATTTGAAGATATATATTGCCAAAGCATAAAGATAACAACGATCAATCATAGTGACAATACACAAAAGAACAGCAACAACAACAGCATAAATAATAACAGTAATATAACATGTTTTAACTATAACATAAAATTATTTGATGAAATGTATTGGGTTTCTAATATTTAATTATCCTTTATTGTTAGATGTTTACTCATTGTTCCTCATGTTGTGGCAGGCCGAGACGTGTTGAGCGATGTTTACTCATTGTTCCTCATGTTGTGGCAGGCCGAGACGTGTTGAGCGATGTTTACTCATTGTTCCTCATGTTGTGGCAGGCCGCCGAGACGTGTTGAGCGATGTTTACTCATTGTTCCTCATGTTATGGCAGGCCGCCGAGACGTGTTGAGCGATGTTTACTCATTGTTCCTCATGTTATGGCAGGCCGCCGAGACGTGTTGAGCGATGTTTACTCATTGTTCCTCATGTTGTGGCAGGCCGCCGAGACGTGTTGAGCGATGTTTACTTATTGTTCCTCATGTTGTGGCAGGCCGCCGAGACGTGTTGAGCGATGTTTACTCATTGTTCCTCATGTTGTGGCAGGCCGCCGAGACGTGTTGAGTGATGTTTACTCATTGTTCCTCATGTTGTGGCAGGCCGCCGAGACGTGTTGAGCGATGTTTACTTATTGTTCCTCATGTTGTGGCAGGCCGCCGAGACGTGTTGAGCGATGTTCACTCATTGTTCCTCATGTGGCAGGCCGAGACGTGTTGAGCGATGTTCACTCATTGTGCCTCATGTTGTGGCAGGCCGCCGAGACGTGTTGAGCGATGTTTACTCATTGTTCCTCATGTTGTGGCAGGCCGAGACGTGTTGAGCGATGTTTACTTATTGTTCCTCATGTTGTGGCAGGCCGCCGAGACGTGTTGAGCGATGTTTACTCATGTTCCTCATGTTGTGGCAGGCCGCCGAGACGTGTTGAGCGATGTTTACTCATTGTTCCTCATGTTGTGGCAGGCCGAGACGTGTTGAGCGATGTTTACTTATTGTTCCTCATGTTGTGGCAGGCCGCCGAGACGTGTTGAGCGATGTTTACTTATTGTTCCTCATGTTGTGGCAGGCCGCCGAGACGTGTTGAGCGATGTTCACTCATTGTTCCTCATGTGGCAGGCCGAGACGTGTTGAGCGATGTTCACTCATTGTGCCTCATGTTGTGGCAGGCCGCCGAGACGTGTTGAGCGATGTTTACTCATTGTTCCTCATGTTGTGGCAGGCCGAGACGTGTTGAGCGATGTTTACTTATTGTTCCTCATGTTGTGGCAGGCCGCCGAGACGTGTTGAGCGATGTTTACTCATTGTTCCTCATGTTGTGGCAGGCCGAGACGTGTTCAGCTGTGAGTGGGCTTTTGTTCATTTGTCAAGGAGGGAAATTTGTTTTGGTATTTTGATATCGTATTAAAATATTTTATGACATTGATGTTAATAGATATATATCGTATGTTTTTTATATAGGAAGTGCATCTCTATCTCTAGCTCTCCTGTCTTGTAGTGACCCCATATGCATTCCTCTTTGGGTAACCATGTTTTTTTTTGTGCGTCTATCTTTTTCGATGGCTAAGGTATGGTCACTTAAGTCTGTAAAGAGATTCTGCCAAATTGTATTCTCGATTAAGGGCCAAATAGCAATTAAGTTTGTTTTGTGTTTTGGTTTGATTATTCCAATGTTCCAGATAGGCATCTTTTGTTTGTTTAATTATTTGGTTTCTCAAATGTGATTGTGAAGCAGTGCTGGTCTGAGTTTGATCAGTGTTAGGTATTAGTTGGTTAGTGAGTCGCGTGACTCGCTGACTGAGGGAACTCATTTTGGGGTTCTGATCTTGGGTTTTCAGTGCTTGAAATTTTAGTGTATTGATTTAAAATGCATCCAAAATTTAAGTGCTCTTATTTAAATGTTTATTATCAATGGTTATCGGCCTAATTCTGCCCTGCATGCATTGGCGGTGTTTTTTTTGGATGTTTAGTACCGTTCTGCAAAATTCTGCATGCAAGACCTATATTGGATGCTTGTCCATCTAGTGTAGTTGTGATGAGTGAACCCCATACTTCACTGCCATATAAGGCAATTGGTTGGATTACAATATCAACGATTGTATCGTATGTCCATTTTGTGAAGTTTTCTTCTAATTGCATAAAAGGCTCTATAGGCTATTTCTTTAAGTGTATTTCCAGCCCCAGGTAATCTTAGAACAGGCTGTGCTCGAATTCGGTGTTTCGTAGAGTAAATGCATGTCTGGTTACCTGAAATCTGGGTTTCTTTTGGAATATCACTATTTTAAAAGGTTTATTTATGAAAGTTTACTGTGAGGGCCCAGTTCTGACAGTATTGCTGTAGCAGATTCAGACATTGCTGCACCCCTTGTTCTGTTTGTGACAGCAGTACCAAGTCATCTGCATAGAGCGAGCATTTAGCTTTCTTGTTGATTTGGGTTAGGCCAGGGGTTGCAGATTGTTCCAGCAGCACAGTTAACTCATTAATATAGATATTAAAGAGAGTTGGTGACAAGCTGCATCACTGAAAAATGCCTTATGAGTGAAGAAATCTGTTCTTTTATTGCCAATTATTACTCCATACTTATTATTGACATAAATTGATTTGATTATGTCATAAACAGTCTTTTAAAAATTTTGCCATTGTTTTTTGCTGTACATGGTGATCAATAAGGGTGTAAACATGATTAGTTGTGTGGTAGAAAGCCAATTTGTTCTTTGGTCAAGGCATTGTGTTCCAAAAGGAAGACCAAGAGCATTCTGGCATTGATAATTCTGCAGAAAACCTTCCCCAGATTGCTGCTCACACAGATGCCTCGGTCGTTATTTGGGTCAAATTTGTCTGCACTTTTGTATATTGGGGAAATAAGCCCCTCTTTCCAAATATCAGGAAAGCAGCCAGCTTGGAGAACAAGATTGAACAATTTGAGCAAGGCCTGTCACAGCTTAGGGATGCTCTGTTTAAGCATCTCTGTCCTGATGCTATCAGGTCCACATTTTTTAAATGTTATTTTCTAATTATTTCATTGTAATTTGGTAATCAAGAGAGTTTTTGATAGGTCTTTCAAAGATTAACTACTTTTCTTGGATTTGTTTTTGTTCATAATTTATAATTGCATGAAATTTGCTCAAATTTTTTCTAAATAATTTTTTCAAATGCTCCAATTTTGTAGGGCCAAATTGTCTGTTTTTTGTTTCTTAAATTTTTCCATGTCTCCCAGAACTGATTTTGGTCAATGAAGTCTTCAATTTTCGAGTAGTTTCTGATTGTAAGTGTTTTGTTTCCTTTTATTTAGGGTCTGTTTGTATTCTCGCAGTGTTGCAACTTTTTTTGTGTTAAGTGGTTTTCAGTTTTTTTGAGTAGATAGTCTTAATTGCTTCCTGATGCTTTTGCAGTTCTCATCAAACCACTTTTTCCTCTTTCTGTCTGTTTAGAAGCAGTGCTGTTTTTAGTACGACCTGTTTTATTGGCTGAATTATGATATATATTATAAATCTTTATTACAGCCATATTTATGCCTAATTGGTTTGGTTGAAACAGAGGGAAAGGTGTTAATAAGGTTAGTAATTTCAGGTGAACTGATTTCATTTAAAATGTTGACTTCACTGTCAGGAGCCCATCTATGTGATCTGTATGGTTTGCAAGGCTTAGGCTCTGTTATTCCCTGTTGTACAATTATTTTTGATATGAATTTATAAGACAGTGGTTTGTTAGTGGTGTCTGTGGTCTGACGGTGAATGCACTAATATAAGTGGGGTCCATGTTAGTAATTACATAGTCAAATACACTAGTCTCAAGAGCTCAACAATACGTGAACCTCACTAAAGAGTTTCCTTTGATCCTACCATTAAGTATGTACAGACCTAGGGAGTGAGAAAGATGCAATAGCTTTTTTCCAGTTCTGTTTACAATACAGTCAGGATTATTTGTTGACGTAATGGTAAGGGTGAAGTATAGAGAGGACTGGGAGGATATGACTATTGCCGGTAGAATCTACTATGTCAGGCTGAGGTCCTGTATAGGCATTCAAATATCTGATCAATAGGACATTACTCTGAGCTTTTCATTGTAAGGTCATAAGGTGACTCCAGAGGGGGAGTGTAGGCCGCACATACAGTACCAGTCAAAAGTTTGGACACGCCCACTCACGGAAGTTTTTTTTTAGTTCATTTGACTGTTTTTCACAATTTAGAATAGTAAAGACATCAAAACTATGAGATAAAAAAGTCTTATATTTTAGATTCTTCAAAGCCACCCTTTGCCTTGATAACGGCTTTGCACATTCCTGCCACTCTCAACCAACTTCTGTGGTAAACAGGTATTCCACAGGTATACAGGTGATGCTATCATGACTCTGTATAAAAGGATATCAAAAGACTCTTGATATCTTATTTCCAGGTACTCTTAGAAGCGATACTATAATCTCTCTGCATTTGAATGGATCTCTATGGGAACTGGGGAGTGGGACTAGATTAAGGTGTAAATTACACGGGAATAGTATGGAACCCGTGGTTTGCTAAATGGCTGTAAGTCATCAAGGGTCTTGGGTATCAAACGAGCCTTAAAACATCACTCTGCGGGCCGCCGCGGTAGTACAACGGCAGTTGTACTCCGAGGATCGGGGTTCGCGCCCCAGTCCTGCCATATCCGAGCGTGGCCGGTGCCCTGTGGAAGCGGCAATTGGCAGCCGCTTCCGGGTGGGGGGAGGGGCTCGGAGAGAATCGCTGCGCACGGGACCCAGGGCGTGTCACGGTCAGGAGCTCGAGGAGCTGCGCCCTGTAGAGGACGTGGCTCCCGCCTTCCAACTACTAATATACCGATTGACGGGGTTGTGTAGCAGTGGTTCTCTAGCGGTTGCTACACGGGGGGGGAATTGAATTAGAATAGGGGTTCAATTGGCTACCAAATTGGGAGAAAAAGGGAAAAAATCAGAAACAAATTTTAAAAAAAACATTTTAAAAAAAACATCACTCTGCTGCCAGATATGCAGTAGATATGGATGGATCACTTTAAGGGTTGTTTCTCCTGACTAATTTTCCTATTGAACTCTGGAAAAATAAATCAGGAGAAACAACTGAAAAAGATCCATCCTTATCCACTGCATATCTGGCAGCAGAGTGATGGTTTAAGGCTAGTTTGATACCTAAAACCCTTAATGACCTACATCCATTTAGCCAACCATGGGTTGATGGGTTCCATACTATTCCCATGTAATTTACAGCTTAATCTAGTCCCACCCCCCAATTCCCATTGAGATCCATTCAAATGCAGAGAGGTTATAGTATCGCTTGTAAGAGTACCTGAAAATAAGATATCAAGAGTCCTTTTGATATCCTTTTATACCCAGTCATGATAGCATCACCTGTTTACCTGTGGAATGTTTGAAACAGGTGTTTTTTTAACTGAGTCCCAGTTTTTTTTTGCCCCTGTCCCAACTTTTTTGGAACGTGTTGCAGGCATCAAATTCGGAATTAGCATATATTTACAAAAATCAATAAAGTTGATGAGGTAAAACATTAAATATCTTTTCTTTGTACTTTTCTCAATTAGATATATGTAAAAGATCATTTATAAATCACTGCTTTCTGCTTTTATGTGCATTTTACATACTGTCCCAACTTCTTTGGAATTGGGGTTTGTATTTGCAACCACATTCCCTTCCCCCTCGTAGTAACAGGTCTCTGATGTTTTTCTGCTTCAGGGATGACTGTAAGATTTCATCATAGCCTGGGGCAGTGATTTTCAACCACTGTGCCGCGGCACACTAGTGTGCCGTGAGAGATCGTCAGGTGTGCCGTGGGAAATTATCTTATCCAATTAACTTCACTTAATTAGTAACACTTTTGGTTGGTGGTGTGACTCAGGATTTTTTTTTATGTAAAAAATGTGCCTTGGCTCAAAAAAGGTTGAAAAACACTGGCCTGGGGGACAATGAGTATCTCGAATTATGTCTCTAACAAAATGACAATATCTTGACCTGAAATGCATGAGGTGAATTCCGGGTTTGTGCTCTTAGGTCCAAAAGCCAAAGAATACAAACCCTTCATGTTCCATGATTAATGAGGGCGAGTTCAATAATAAGTGATAAACACACAGGTGTGAAGGGGATAGGTAAGTGATAAACGCATAGGTGTGAAGGGGGTAGGTAAGTGATAAACACACAGGTGTGAAGGGGGTAGGTAAGTGATAAACACAGGTGTGAAGGGGATAGGTAAGTGATAAACGCATAGGTGTGAAGGGGGTAGGTAAGTGATAAACACACAGGTGTGAAGGGGGTAGGTAAGTGATAAACACACAGGTGTGAAGGGGATAGGTAAGTGATAAACGCATAGGTGTGAAGGGGGTAGGTAAGTGATAAACACACAGGTGTGAAGGGGATAGGTAAGTGATAAACACACAGGTGTGAAGGGGATAGGTAAGTGATAAACGCATAGGTGTGAAGGGGGTAGGTAAGTGATAAACACAGGTGTGAAGGGGATAGGTAAGTGATAAACACACAGGTGTGAAGGGGGTAGGTAAGTGATAAACACAGGTGCGAGAGGCATAGATAGGTGATAAACACATAGGTGTGAAGGGGATAGGTAAGTGATAAACACATAGGTGTGCAGGCAATAGATAAGTGATAAACACACAGGTGTGAAGGGGATAGGTAAGTGATAAACACACAGGTGTGAAGGGGATAGGTAAGTGATAAACACATAGGTGTGCAGGGAATAGGTAAGTGGTAAACACACAGGTGTGAAGGGGATAGGTAGGTGATAAACACAGGTGTGAGAGGCATAGGTAGGTGAACACACAGGTGTAAGGGGGAAAGTTAAGTAATTAACAGATGTTATGTCTGTAGTGCTCCCAGGAGGACATTGCTGATAAACTGGGGAAAAACATCACAGAAACCAGAGCTGTGCACATCGCCAACCCCAAAACTGCCGACTTCCAGGTGGGTAAACTTAAAATAAATAAATTAATTAATTAAATGCAAAAAAAAAAAAAAAAACATCTCATGCCAAAGGGAAGGATGTTATTCAGTTTCCCTTTTACTGTCCACCAGCCTTTACTTACATTTTCTGTCAAAATTTTTTATATATATATGAAAAGATAATGTTTGTCTTTTTCCGTTTTGTATTGCTGAAGTGTGTCAATGCATAGTTTTCTCCACCAGAGGGCGATATTGGTCTCTTTCAGACGGAGGCTCCTGTGGTTGCTGCAGTAACGCTGTCTCCCACAGGTGGCGCGTACCACACTTCTTGCAGGCGTGTTGAAGACAGTGGCAGCAAACAGGAAGATGCCTCTGCCCCTGAAGCTCTTTGAGATCTCCGATGTGGTGCTGAAAGATGATACAAGAGGTGTGTGTGTGTGTGTGTGTCTCTGTGTGTGTGTGTCTCTGTGTGTGTGTGTGTGTGAGAACTGAACTGAACTATAAGGGACTTTATTTACCTCCCTGTCCTCAGACGTGGGTGCCAGGAACAACCGGCGCCTTTGTGCCGTTTACTACAACAAGAGTCCCGGGTTCGAGGTGATTCACGGCCTACTGGACCGGGTCATGCAGCTGCTGGATGTGAAACCGGGCCAGGGGGAGGGATACCACATCCAGGCAGCAGAGGGTAAGAGCTGCAGCGGGTGTTATGTCACAGTTCAGGGGTTGGGATGGTTATAGGATGTGAAACCAGGTCAGGGGGATGGATACCACATCCAGGCAGCAGAGGGTGCATCCCAATATTTTTCACTCCCCACCTTCCTTCCTCCACTCCTCCACTACCACTCCTCTCCTACCCGGAAGTATGCAAAACTGTCTGAACGTTTCAAGTACAAGTATTTGTATGTACAGTATACAATGTACCTGACATTGCAGTTTGCGTCGAAACATTAATTAAAATGTAACTATTAATACGTACTTAAGATGTAATCAGAGACATTAGATTAAAACACAAAAATCCGTTTCCGGGGCATGGAGTAGAGGAGTGGTAGTGGAGGAGGAAAGGTTGCATTTTTCGACTATTGGGACGCACCCAGATGGTAAGAGCTACAGCGGGCGTCATGTCACGGTTCAGGGGTCGGGATGCTTCTAGGTTCCTGACCCAAATGGCAGTTTCTCTCATACGATTGCTGATACCTTGGTGCTTGTAACTGTAGGTGTGTGTTTCTGGACTTACCCATATTGCTGGTACAGAAGCACTTATGCTAATTATTCCAATTAGTCTTTGTATCTGTTGCTCGTTGTGGTTTTCATTTGGATTTAAACACGCATACGCACAACAGTTCGTATGTACTGTTTCGGTTTAGAGGAAGAGAGTCATGGTGTCGAATCAACTCGACTCTTAAGAAAGGGGAACCGTTTTTTCACAACCGTGGCAACATATGTAGTGGTTTAATTTTCCCTTCCAATAGAAGGCCGTTCTCCAACATCAAACTCTTCCCGGGCTGCAGTTTCTATGAGAACGAGATTGCTTGCCCGATTTGTGTTTTTTTACATTATTATTTTTTTTTTGTAAAGCTGTAGTTGTTATTAAACTAAAGACGCAGTTATATGAAGGGACTGAGATGGGGGAGGCTTTTTTCTTGTTTTGTCTGCTTTTGGAAGAGGGGGGTATTACTGGAGCAAGTGAGCTAAAGTTACATGAATGAACAAATTTATTAGATAATTAAAACCATGCAGCCGCCACATCAAAGCAATATCAGTGCAGCCATTAGTAATTGTCGTTGATATAACAAAGGCAAGGACCTGTTTACATCATGGTCCTCATTTTAGGCAAGAATGGCAGGCCAGGGCAGTTTGTGTTCCTGTTTCCTGTTAATTATCAGTGATCTTAATGTGCAGTTTTAGTAAACACAGTCCGTACAGAATTGTTATTAAAAACTCCTGGACACACTGTTTGAGTTTCCAGTTGGGGAGCATGATATGGAAATCCTGGAGCTGATATCAGTAAATGATATTTGTCTGGCCATATTGGCTGATGTCTCCCTGTTTTACATTAATGAGCAGTTTGCATTTGTAATGTAATCTAAATGGTACATGAGCACAAACATTAGCTTACAAAGGAAAAATTTTCCTAATTTTATTTGTAGAACAAAATATTTTAACTTGCTTACTTTAGCAAGAGCATAGTCTAGAGAGCATAAGTCTAGAGAGCTGTTGGGTCTCTGTATAGCTTTTCTTTAGAATGTAGCTGGTAAAAATGATAGATAAAAATAAACAACTAATAAGTTATTATGACATTTTCACTGAATTTACAGCATTAGCAAAGCATGTCTGTTGTGTCATCGTGTTGGCCGTGATCTTGGCATCGGTCGGGTACTGATGTTACTCCAATGTTATCACCTTTCTCTAGTTACTTGGCCACTTGAGTAATGCCTCGTTAATCTGCCAAGAATGGCTTTTCGTGTGAAGTGTTGGTCTGAATGGACGTAGCTGTGGCAGCGTGCGGAGCTGATTGGCTGCAGTCTCGGGGTGATTCCAGCTAGTTTGTTAGGGCCACCTGATTGTCTCTTTTGGCTGCTCCTACTACATTATTTGAATGGAAAACATAGCGTTAATAAACAAACAGAAGCACGCTTGCACCTGCTGAACACGTGAGAAAGGTCTGTCACCTTTCTCACATACTCTCACGGACCCAGCCAGCACCAAACCGTCCATTTTTGGCGTAATGGAAATGTAAAGCTAAAGCGAGCTAGCGCTAGCTCAGTCAGTGCTGTTGTAACACTATATATGAGTGTTTGTAATGCGGCCATATCACTGGGGCCACAGGCAGGTGAAATAATCCTACTCTAATGACATCTGATCCAAAGCAGTAGTGCAGTCAGTGGATGTGTGCTTAAAGCCTAGGGTGGTTGGGGATCGGGGTGGTGGCGATCCCCATAGGGGAAGTGCAGGGTGGATCTGCTCGGACTGATCTCTCAAAGGTAGCGGCAGAAGTCGAGGTGACAGACAGCTGCTCCATTTGAGAAATTGATGAGCTGTGAGTCGGCCTGCTGGGACCCAGCGAGCTTCAGGGTGAAATGGTGACGCTCCCCTCCTTCACCCCTCTCTGTGTGAGGTAAAATGGTGATGCTCCCCCCCTTCACCCCTCCCTGTGTGAGGTAAAATGGTGATGCTCCCCTCCTTCACCCCTCCCTGTGTGAGGTAAAATGGTGATGCTTCCCTCCTTCACCCCTCTTTGTGTGAGGTAAAATGGTGTGCTCCCCTCCTTCACCACTCCCTGTTTGGGGTAAAATGGTGATGCTCCCTTCTTTCACCCCTCTCTGTGTGAGGGCAGGGGGTGCAGCTGTGTTTCGCCGGAGGATGTGATCATGTGATCATGTGATCATGTGATCAGGCCGCTTTCAGAAGGCAGTCTCCAGAGGATGCCTGTGCGGGAGACCTGTGAGCAGATGTCCGGGCAGACAGGAGCGCTTTCATCTCCGTGTTCACAGCCGTGTCTGAGCCTGTAATTACAGAGCCCTGATTCGCCCTCTGCCTGCATGCCCTTCATTCCATAGTGACCTCACTGCAGGGTGGCCTTAGGGCGGGGCGAGGGACCTTAACCCCAGTGACATTAAAAATGCAGTTTCTGAAGCAAAACCCAAAAATTCACAGGAACTGTGGAATGTAGTTCGTTCAACCTGGGCTGTAATACCTGTTTCTAGGTGCCAGAAGTTGGCTGACTCGATGCAACGCAGATGCGCAGCAGTTATCAAAAACAATGGTTATGCGGACTAAATATTAGTTCAGTAATTTAAAGTGAAGTTAAGTCTTGAAAAATTTCTTCAGTTTATACAGTAAGTGTTTGAGTTTGAAGAGAAAATTGTCAACACTGCTATTTTTTTGAATAGATTAATATTCCTTTTTTTTGCTTTCTGTAAAAGAATAACGCAGACTTGATAAAAGTTTTCACTTTTTTTAATGCACTGCTATTTATTTGAGCACAACTGTATGCACACAGACACACACACATACGCATATACAGGTGCAGCTCAAAAAATTAGAATATCATGAAAAAGTTCAATATTTTTTGTCACTCATTTCAGAAAGTGAAACTCATATATTATATAGATTCATTATACATAGAGTGAAATATTTCAAGCCTTTATTTCTTGTAATTTTGATGATTATGGCTTACAGCTAATGAAACCCAAAATTCAGTGTCTCAGAAAATTAGAATATTTTGCTTTAACATATTTTTAAAGTATCATATTTAATATTTGGTCGCATATCCTTTGCATGCTGTTACTTCCTGAAGTCTGTGACCAATCAACATCAAAAGACTCTCAATATCTTATTTTCAGGTACTGTTACAAGCGATACTATAACCTCTCTGCATTTGAACGGATCTCTATGAGAATTGGGGGGTAAGACTAGATTCAGCTGTAAATTACGCTGGTACAGTATGGAACACATGACTGGCGAAATGGCTGTACGTCATCAAGGGTGTAAGGCAGGGGTGTCAAACTCCAGTCCTGGAGGGCCGAGGTGTCTGCTGGTTTTTGGTGTGTTTCAGCATGAGTGATTAATGCAAGTCATTGATTGGCAAAATAATCCACACACCTTGTTCTCAAGGCCTTAATTGGCGGCTGATTGAAAGGAAACCAGAAATACCTGTAGACACTGCGGCCCTCCAGGACTGGAGTTTGACACCCCTGGTCTAAGGTATCAAACGAGCCCCAAACCATCACTCTGCGGCCAGATATGGAGTAGATGTGGATGGATCCCTTTAAGGGTTGCTTCTCCTGACTTTTTTCCCCATAGAGTTCTATAGGAAAATGAGTCAGGAGAAATAACCCTTGCAGTGATCCATCCACATCTACTCCATATCTGGCAACAGAGTGATGGTTTGGGGCTTGTTCGATAGCTCAGACCCTTGATGACTTACAGCCATTTAGCCAGCCATGTGTTCCATACTGTACCAGTGTAATTTACAGCTGAATCTAGTCTCACCCCCCAATTCCCATAGAGATCAGTTCAAATGCAGAGAGGTTATAGTATCGCTTGTAACAGTACCTGAAAATAAGATATCGAGAGTCTTTTGATGTTGATTGGTCACAGACTTCAGGAAGTAACAGCATGCAAAGGATATGCGACCAAATATTAAATATGATACTTTAAAAATATGTTAAAGCAAAATATTCTAATTTTCTGAGACACTGAATTTTGGGTTTCATTAGCTGTAAGCCATAATCATCAAAATTACAAGAAATAAAGGCTTGAAATATTTCACTCTATGTGTAATGAATCTATATAATATATGAGTTTCACTTTCTAAAATAAGTGACAAAAAATATTGAACTTTTTCCACGATATTCTAATTTTTTGAGCTGCACCTGTATACTGGTACTCTTACAAGCGATACTATAACCTCTGTATTTGAATGGATCACTATGGGAATTGGGGGAGGGGCGGGGGGGGTCTAGATTAAGCTGTAAACTACGCTGGAACAGTATGGGACACATGGTTGTCTAAATGGCTGTAAGTCATCACGGGTCTGAGGTATCAAATGAGCTCAAACCATCACTCTGCTGGTGGATATGCAGTAGATCTGGATGGATCACTTTAAGGGTTGTTTCTCCTGACTCATTTACCTATTGAACTCCATGGAAAGATATTCATATTTACACATTGCATTTGCCCTTTCTATTTTTGCTAATGAAGGGTTGAGCTGTAGGTAAGATCGCAAGCTGTGAGGCTTTTTGCGATTACGGAGCGCTGGGCCGTAGTTCCTCACATGCAGATATACCTCTCAGATCGTCAGCTTAGCTGCTGCTGCTCAAGCAGGCCTCACCCCTCGCCTTCTGTTTACTTTATATCATTATATACACCAGAGAGAGAGGGCGAGAGGGCGAGAGGGAGAAGGCGAGAGAGAGAGAGAGAGAGCGAGAGAGCGAGAGAGAGAGAGACTCCCTTGTGAAAGAAGCTGTTTCGCAGTGGCCATTAGGGTTGTTTTTTTAGTCACACAAATAGGGTCAGAGAGTGAGCTCCATTATGCACACAAGCTCAATAAGCTGGTTTAAAAACCCCTTTTAACCTTGTCCCCACAGATAATGTCTTAATTTCTTTGAAGCTGTTAATTCATAGGTTTCTAGGACAATGGGGGCGGCTGTGGCTCAGGAGGTAGAGCGGGTTGTCCGCTGATCGCAGGGTTGGCGGTTCGATCCCTGGCTCCTCCTGTCCACATGTCAAAGTGTCCTTGGGCAAGACACTGAACCCCAAATTGCTCCCAATGAGCAGGCTAGCGCCTTGCATGGCAGCTGCCGCCATTGGTGTGTGAATGGGTGAGTGAGAGGCCATTGTAAAGCGCTTTGGATAAAGGCGCTATATAAGTGCAGTCCATTTACCATTTACCATTTACAATGACGGTGTAAATACGGCGCCATCTTTAGGACGCATTTCTCGCTGCAGCGCTCCCTCACGCGGTCAGCTGGTGGTGATTTTGATTAATTGAAAGCTAGATGGCTAGCTATCTAGCTAGCTTATATCAAAGGGCATCATGACAACCTCTTAGCTGGCTAGCTAGCAAGGTACATGTAATTTTAGCTAGCTAAACCAGAAAGATAATTAATTTTTTTATGACAGCCAGCAAGCAAATATCATTGTCCATTTACTTAACTTACATTACCCTTATGACCAGGCACATGTTGTATGAGTCCAGATGGTGCCGTTTGGGATTATAAACCCATTCTGACTCCAGGTAATTGTGGGCATCTGTGCTTTTGTAATGTTAAGCCTTCATGGACTCTTTAGAGTAGGGGGGCGCACTGTGGATCAGGTAAATAGAAATATCAGCAAAAGCTAATTTTAGTAGATTTTCAGCAGAACTATGTGGGACCAGCAGCTTCCTCGGATCACAGTTCAGAATAGCTACTTTGTCAAAGTAACGTTTTTTAGTTCGGTGCACAATTTTTTTGTGGCTAACGTTAGCCATCTCTCTCCCGCCAGCTGACTTGAGCGCGAGGGAGCGCTGCAGCGCGAAATGCGTCCCAAAGATGGCGCCGTGTTTACACTGTCATTGTCATAGAAACCTATGAATAGCGGGTAATTTGAGCTTTCATGGACAGCGGTTTATTGCGCTGAAATGATGGAGTGATTTTTGGGAAAGCCTGTGTGTGGTGCAGCCTTCCTCTCATACCCTCTTTTTTTTGTTGAGCAGACTCCACCTTCTTCCCGGGACGCTGTGCGGAGATATTCGCTCGCGGGCACAGCATCGGCCGCCTCGGGGTACTTCATCCGGACGTCATTACCCGCTTCGAGCTCACCATGCCCTGCTCCGCCCTCGACATTGACATCGAGCCGTTCCTGTGACCCATGTTCCGCTAGCCCTGCCTTGCTAGAGCTGCATACTTAAAAGTTCAGATTTGGGGTGTTTTGGCTCTCTCCTCTCTGCCTCCCTCCTATTCTCTCTCTCTCTCTCTCTCTTTCTTTCTTTCTCTCTCTCTCTGGTCACAGAACCTGCTGTCTGGAGCATCCTTATCTCATCCACGATGCAACACCGTTAGTAGAGTCAATAGTCCAGTGGGTAGCGTCTGCAAGAGATACTCTGAACAGTCCAGTTGGTGTTATGCTCTGTAATTCAATTTTATAAACATTAAGTTCATCAAATTAATATGAATAATGAGCCTGTTTATGTATGGCTGTAATGGTGTACAGGAATAAAATGTACTCATGGAGATAAGTGTGACTCGCTAATATTTCCCTCTTTTTTATGCACACTTTTTCTTGTACTGACGGGCAGCTTATCCATTCCTCGTTCTGCCCTACCCCCTCACTGACTTCACGCTCAACAGGCATTGTCATGGCAACAAGCCCAGAGGCACCCTGGGAGAGAAGCCACTTTCCGCCTCCCTAATGCCTCTTGTCATGCAGCGACTGAGACTCATCATAAACAGACTCGGTGTCACTGGGCTGACTCAGAGCTCAGTCCCTGAGCTTATTTTACACTGACTCAGAGCTCAGTCCCTGAGCTTATTTTACACTGACTCAGAGCTCAGTCACTGAGCTTATTTTACACTGACTCAGAGCTCAGTCACTGAGCTTATTTTACACTGACTCAGAGCTCAGTCACTGAGCTTATTTTACACTGACTCAGAGCTCAGTCACTGAGCTTATTTTACACTGACTCAGAGCTCAGTCACTGAGCTTATTTTACACTCACTCAGAACTCAGTCACTGAGCTGATTTTACATTGACTCAGAGCTCAGTCACTGAATTGATTTTACACTGACTCAGATCTTAGTCACTGAGATGATTTTATATTGACTCAGAGCTCAGTCACTAAGCTGATTTTACACTGACTCAGAGCTCAATCCCTGAGCTGATTTAACACTGACTCAGAGCTTAGTCCCTGAGCTGATTTTACACTGATTCAGAGCTCAGTGTGTTACTGGAGGTAAAGTTACTACCAAGACAACAGTTACCACTAATTGGATTAAAGGCATACTGAACTTTGTTAGAACATAACATTGTACAGCTACCTTGCCCGATATGAGTTGTAATATTAACGATCATCTTCATGACTTGCTCCTGTGGTCAGCAACTGGCCAACGGAGAATTACGTTTTTTCTCGCTCCATTCACTCCCATTGCATGGTGAAACAGTTCTCAAAAGCATGCCTTTAGCACATAAACCAATGCAAACATGGATTATGCCAATATATAAATTCATGACATCCAGAACTGAACGTTTGAAAAGATAAAAAGCTCCATTCATGATATTTTACGCTTTTTACAAACAAAGGTTTGAAAGAAGATCCGGTCGTTGGCTTATGAGGAACCTTGTTTCGTTCTTGTGCCAATAATGGTCCCACCCACTTCCTGACGCGTGCGTTGGTAAACCAAGCAAGTTGGCAACAGTTTCTAGTTTTATCAGAAAGTAGTTCTTCAAAATCAAACCAATCAAAATTTGTTTCAAAAATTTCAAGCGTTCTGTTCTGGATGTCGTGATTTTATACAGTGGGGTCCAAAAGTCTGAGACCACATTGAAAATCTGACATTTTTTCATGTAAACTTGGAAATAATACGTTTGTGGATTTTGGAGAACAATCTAAAACAAAGAAAAGTTATGACGTGAAATTAAGAGTTTTTTAGATTTAGCACTATTTCCAGGCCACTAATCAAATTTCCTTGAGTCTTATCCCTTCCATTGAAGCATGTGACATTCAAGTGGATTTGATCTACTCAACAATGGCTTGTTAGTTAATTGGCTTGCACCATCAGAAGACCAATACATAAAGCTTTGTTCACTGAGAGAGAGAACATCAACTGCATGACAGATACAGAATGTGCTGAATAAAGAACGAGAGACTGCAGTAAAAGTACTGTCAAAAGAAGGCTAGCTAGTAGTGGTCTCAAAGGACGACAAGCAGTCTCTAAACCACTTCTCAGGAGGGGAAACAAAGCCAAACGATTGGCATGGGCTAAGACATACCAGCATTTCACAGTGGATCACTGGAAAAAGAGGCCTTTTGACTGATGAATCCAAGTTTGAAATGTATGGCAGTCACAAGGATTTATGTAAGGAGACAAACTGGAGAGCGATTGATACCACAGTGCATAAAAACAACAGTGAAACACTGGTGGTAATATTCTAGTCTGGGGCTGTTTTGCCTACTCTGGAGTTGGACACCTGCACCGAATTGACTACACCCTGACAACAGAAAAGTACCACTCCATTCTTCAGCGACATGCTATACCCTCTGGTTTGGAGCTTTGTGGAGAAGGATTCATACTGCAACAGGACAATGACCCTAAACACGCCTCAAAGTTTTGCAAGAACTACTTGAAGACCAAAGAGGAGCAAGGAGTGCTGACTGTCATGGAATTTTCTCCACAGTCACCTGACCTCAACCCTATCGAACATTTATGGGGGCGCTTGAAGACAGAGAAAGCCAATCATTCAGTAACATCACAAGATACTCTTTGGAACATTGTCAAATAATTTTGGGATAATATGGATCATCAGGTTCTTCACAAACTTGTGGAGTCCATGCCAGCTCAAATAGAAGCTGTCATCAAAGCAAAAGGGGGACATACCAAATATTAATATTATTTTTCATTCATGTGAAGTTTTCAAATATTTAACTTTTCATTCAAATTGTTATGCTGATAATACCATTTCTAATTAAATAAATTGCATTAAATTAGAAAAATTGCATTTTCACTTCTGGTCTCAGACTTTTGAACCCTACTGTATATCGCCATAATCCGCATTGTTTACATTTATTTATGTGCTAAAAGTGTGCTTTTGAGACTTGTTTCGCCGTGCAATGGAAGTGAATGGAGAGAGACAAACGTAATTCTCGGCCTGTTGCTGACCACTGGAGCAAGTTATGAAGATGAGCGTGAATATTACGACTCATATCGGGGCCAGGTAGCTATACAATATTATGTTCTAACAAAGTTGACTATACCTTTAAATGTCCATTTAGACTAATGAAACCAGATATGATTTGCATCAACTCACCCATAAGATTATAATATATGGGGCTTAATCAGATCAGGTTGATCAGTCATTTGTAAAGGCCTGTCTTGGTGGGTCATTGATTGATGCAGTGTGTCATATTTTGCCACTTGACGTTGGGAATACTGTTTACCTTCTCTTGCCTAACAGTCAGCTCACTGGCACATTATTATTACATATGAGTGGGTTCAGGGTGTGGTAAACGGGAGACGTATCTGAGCGACTCTGGCAGTGTTCTGTATTTGAGTATTGCAGAAGGGTTATTGTGCAGAAAATGCAGGGTATTGGTTCTATGTTGTTGTGCTACATTGGGGGTTCGCTCTACAGGTGGTTACTTGTTCCTTCCTGTACTGTGACGGTGACCTTTAAGTGTTGTCATTTCTGTATTTTTTAAAACAGATCACACTGATTTGAGGCTAAGCTGTGCTAATGTGACTCTTAATTTTAATTTTCTTATTGTGAACGGCTATTATGCGCTATTATTATGTGCTTATGTGTGTGTGTACAGAGTTTGTAGCTATGGAAACAGACTTCAGGAATAGTATTTGATAAAAGTGTCATGTTAAAAATGTGTGTGAGAGGTTCACAGATAATATCAGCAGACAACTATAGAAGTTTTGGGTTTATATTATCAGGGCCAGATGATTTGTTGGTATCTATGGTGCTTTGTGCACCTCACCAGTTGTAAAGGGAGTAAGGTTAAAGTTAAGTGCTTTGTGCACCTCACCAGTTGTAAAGGGAGTAAGGTTAAAGTTAAGTGCTTTGTGCACCTCACCAGTTGTAAAGGGAGTAAGGTTAAAGTTAAGTGCTTTGTGCACCTCACCAGTTGTAAAGGGAGTAAGGTTAAAGTTATAATCATCTTCAACACAGTAATCAAGATTGATGGAATCATCTTGAGCAGTAGATGGAAACCCAACAGATACAAAGTGGTGGTTAAAACAATTTACCATTTTATTTTTATTTGTATTAGTCTTCAGAGTTCATAGTGATTCACTTGGGTAGGTCATACGACTTGCTGCTAATTGATAAAGATTTGATTGTATTTCAAAATTTAAGAGGGTTGTTTAAGTTCTCTGTAGTTTCATTCAAATAGAAATCCAACTTGGCCTTACGAATGAGGCTGGTTGATTTGTTTCTCAGTTGTCTAAACTTTGTCCAATCAGCAGCCATTTGGGTCTGCCTTGCCTCGGCCCACATTTCTCTCATGGATCAATTCAGATAGGTCCTCGGAATACCAAGGGTTATCCCGTCCTTTAATCCTGTAGTTTTTAAAAGGAGCGTGATTATCTGTTAGTTGTTAAAACTGATTTTGGAAAAAAAGACCAAGCCATATTTACTTCAGGGATGAGATAAATCTTCATACAATCAAAGTAAAAAAGATCGTGAAAGAATTATTGTACATCAAAGTTCCAGAAATTTCGTTTTCTAATGACCCTTGGTTCGGTTTTTGGAATGTATCTCTCACCATTGCAATGGTGAAGTGATCGCTTATGTCATTTGTAAATATACTAGTCTCGGTGTATTTCTGGGGCGCATTTGTTAAAACCAAGTCAATCAAAGATGATTTTCCAGAAAACCTAACATTGGGTCTTGTGGCTGAATTAATTAGTTGCGATATGTTAACGGAATTACAAAAGGTTTTAATGGTCAGAGGTAGAGGTAAGCCAATCCAGGTTTAGATCGCCAATTAGAATAATTTCGTTTTGACTGAAGGAAGATAGGAGACGGCACAATGATTCTAAACGATTCTTGTGCTGACGGAGGTCTGTAACAGCCAATTACGGTGTGACATCCTTTAGAAAATGTTATGTCCAGCGCTAGTAATTCGAATTGTTTAGGAACAGATTGGCACTTAACAACAGAAGTCAGGAATTTTGTCTTTGAGTATATTGCAATTACCGCCGCCTTTACTTTTACGGTCTGCACGAGAAACATTATATACATTTATGTATGTCCACGTCGGAGACTGATGCGTGTAACCATGTTTCTGAAATAACGAGAATGTCGGCGTCTGTTGATTGAGCCCATATCCTGATCGTATCCATTTTTGCAAGCAGGCTACGCACGTTCAGGTGAACAAATCCTTGTTGAACAAGATTTCTTTCTCTGTATTCTCCAACCTTATTCGATGTTACGAGAGAAGACTCAGTGCTGTTTTATTGGCAAAGGGAGGTTGTACAAAGTATTAAATGCAGGGGTGCCAATAATTGTGGCACACGTGATTTTGTTAAAAATAATTATTTCTTGAGGGATTTTTTTTTCTCAGAATAAATTTACTTCTTTTTCAGTGTGAGATTAAGCTAATTCCACAAACGGTGAATTTTTTATAACCTTTTTACATCTTTACCGGGGGTGCCAATAATTGTGCAGGGCACTGTATATATACAAACCCTAATTCCAAAGAAATTGGGACAGTAAAATGCACATAAATAAAAGCAACTTTTAAGCAAGCAAATCTGTGTGAGTTGGATTCACATCTACTCACGATTTGGAAAATAAATAAATACATGAAATCATAGTTTTTCACTTCAAAATAATAAAATGGTCCGGACAAAATTATTTGCAGCCTTTAGGAGAATTGTAAATGAAGGCAGTTGATTCTTGTTTAGTCTACAATTAAACCAACCTGCGGTGAGTTGCAGGTGCCTATAAAGGATTCATACTGCAACAGGACAATGACCATAAACCCGCCTCAAAGCTTTGCAAGAACTACTTGAAGACCAAAGAGGAGCAAGGAGTGCTGACTGTCATGGAATTTCCTCCACAGTCACCTGACCTCAACCCTATTGAACATTTATGGGGGCACTTGAAGACAGAGAAAGCCAATCATTCAGTAACATCACAAGATACTCTTTGGAACATTGTCAAATAATTTTGGGATAACATGGATCATCAGGTTCTGCACAAACCTGTGGAGTCCATGCCAGCTCGAGTAGAAGCTGTCATCAAAGCAAAAGGGGGACATACCAAATATTAATATTATTTTTTCTTCATGTGAAGTTTTCAAATATTTAACTTTTCATTCAAATTGTTATGCTGATAATACCATTTTTAATGAAAGGAATTGCATTAAATAAAAATAAAAAGCATTTTCACTTCTGGTCTCAGACTTTTGAACCCTACTGTATATGGACCATTCTACCAAATTGGTTCAAAGTCAGAGTTGGAAACATTTTGAAATTTGTATGTTTTCTTCTCAAAACTTTGTCTGTATATACAGTATATTGTACCATATCTAAGGTACACATATCTAGTAAAAGTACAGTCAATGTTTATATTGTATTTTCAGACTGTTTTGGAATGTTTTGCTTCTTTCAAAATGTGTCACTACTGAAACGTAGTAATACACTATAATAAAAAGCATTATAGTAACCTGTTAAGATTGTGTTTTCATACCGCCTCTAAAGATTATTTTTACACATTTTTCTAGAATGTTTTCACAACTAAACCAATTAAAATTACAATGAACACATTTCATGTCATGTCCCATGTTCCGTTTCTGGTTTTCCGTTTGTCTGTAGTCCCCCTGTGTTTTCCCTCTCTCCTTCCACTTGTGTTTTCCACTTCTCCACACCTGATTGTGTTTTCCTCTTGTGTTCTCATCCCACCTGTTCCTTGTTGTCCTGTCGTCAGTGTTTGTATATAGTCTGCCCCGTTCCTCTGTTCGGGGCCAGACCGTCTTTTGATCTCATCATGTCCTGCAGTTTTTATGTTTGTTTTGTCCGTCTGCCCTGGACCCGTTTGACCCTTTCCCTGACTGCCCCAGCCCTGTCTGTTCCCTGCCCCCCTGGCGGCATTTCTCCCAGGCTCACTTTTTTCTCCCAGGTTCCCTTTTTCCTCCAAGGCCCCCTCGTTCCTCCAAGGTCCCCTCGTTCCTCCAAGTTCCCCTCGTTCCTCCAAGGTCCCCTCGTTCCTCCAAGGTCCCCTCGTTCCTCCAAGGTCCCCTCGTTCCTCCAAGGCCCCCTCGTTCCTCCCAGGCTCCCTCGTTCCTCCCAGGCTCCCTCGTTCCTCCCAGGCTCCCTCGTTCCTCCCAGGCTCCCTCGTTCCTCCAAGGCTCCCTCGTTCCTCCCAGGCTCCCTCGTTCCTCCCAGGCTCCCTCGTTCCTCCCAGGCTCCCTCGTTCCTCCCAGGCTCCCTCGTTCCTCCCAGGCTCCCTCGTTCCTCCAAGGCCCCCTCGTTCCTCCAAGGCCCCCTCGTTCCTCCAAGGTTCCCTCGTTCCTCCAAGGCCCCCTCGTTCCTCCAAGGCCCCCTCGTTCTTCCAAGGTCAAAGTGCCTGTCCCGTCAAGTTCCTGTTACGTCAAGTTCCAGTCCCGCCTGGTTCCTGACCTGCCTGTTCCTATCCTGCCTGGCCCTGCCGTCCCTGTCACGCCTAGTTCCTGTCACGTCCAGTTTGTTATTGGTCATCAAAAAATGCATTGCTTTCCTATTGGCCATTTTGAAGCCAAATCCAGATTTTTTTTTTTGAGCTACAGACGATTTGGCAATTAGGCTATTAGAGCTACAGATGATTCGGCTAATCATAAAAATTACACATCGAAATAATATATTTCTTTAATATCTGATTGGTTGGTTTGGCCATATAAAACATGGAGATGCAACGAGAGAGAAAAAGGTCAGTTTCTTTGATCAATCTATGCTGTCTCTTCTTGATAACTGCAACTGTTACGCATTGCTATAGAATATAATATTCGCTAGCCTAGCTTACTGAGTGAGTTGAGGATAGTGGCGAGAATCTCCGGCTGGGAGATTTGATTTTAAATAGATTGATTACATGTTGCATCAAGCCGCGTTGTTATAGCTGCGATTCTGTGAAACATCTGCAGCATTGCATTAGCTGGCTGCACTTGTGTGTGCGGCGCTCGTGTGTGTGTGTGTTAGCTAGCTTACTGCTGCGTGTTGGTTAGTCAGTGGAGTGGCTAAAATATAAATGAAAATGATGAGCCAGTTACAGTAACGCAGTTTCACATGTAAATAGAAAGAGACTGAAATGATGAAGGAATATAGCTCATCTTTAATATACTTGTTTCCAAGATTAGATAATGATTTGGTAATATTGGGCATAAATTAAGTTGTCCTCCTACAAGATGAGGGGGGGGGGTAGAGATGGGTTTAAAATGTAATAAAATTATTGTATCCACTAATATACTGATTATCCTATGCTTTAGCTTTATATGAAAGCATCTCAAATCTCATCTAGGGCTTTGAAAAAAAAAATCTTCAAAATGTTAATAAATTAAACATTTTATTTTAGACAATGCCCTGTGTGAGGTTGTGTAGAAATGCAGGAAAAGAGTTTTAAAAGGCTTGAAGTCTAGAAACGCCCCTGTTCAGAATGTCTTTAAATGTCCATTTAGACTAATGAAACCAGATATGATTTGCATCAACTCACCCATAAGATTATAATATATGGGGCTTAATCAGATCAGGCCTGTCTTGGTGGGTGATTGATTGATGCAGTGTGTCATATTTTGCCACTTGACGTTGGGAATACTGTTTGCCTTACCTTGCCTAACAGTCAGCTCACTGGCACATTATTATTACATATGAGTGGGTTCAGGGTGTGGTAAACGGGAGATGTATCTGAGGGACTCTGGCAGTGTTCTGTATTTGAGTATTGCAGAAGGGTTATTGTGCAGAAAATGCAGGGTATTGGTTCTATGTTGTTGTGCTACATTGGGGGTTCGCTCTACAGGTGGTTACTTGTTCTTTCCTGTACTGTGACGGTGACCTTTAAGTGTTGTCATTTCTGTATTTTTTAAAACAGATCACACTGATTTGAGGCTAAGCTGTGCTAATGTGACTCTTAATTTGAATTTTCTTATTGTGAACGGCTAATTATGTGCTTGTGTGTGTGTGTGTACAGAGTTTGCAGCTATGGAAACAGACCTGTGAGCCAAATCCCACAGAGCAGGACTGTCAGTATACAGTCTGAGCTTCAGAACAGCACTGTAAGTACAGTCTGTGAGCTTCAGAACAGCACTGTCAGTACAGTCTGTGAGCTTCAGAACAGAGCTGTCAGTACAGTCTGTGAGCTTCAGAACAGCACTGTCAGTACAGTCTGTGAGCTTCAGAACAGCACTGTCAGTACAGTCTGTGAGCTTCAGAACAGAGCTGTCAGTACAGTATGTGAGCTTCAGAACAGCACTGTCAGTACAGTCTGTGAGCTTCAGAACAGAGTTGTCAGTCCAGTATGTGAACTTCAGGACAGCACTGTCAGTACAGTCTGAGCTTAAGAACAGAGCTTTCATTACAGTCTGTGAGCTTTAGTACAGTACTGTAAGTACAGTCTGTGAGCTTCAGAACAGAGCTGTCAGTACAGCCTGTGAGCTTCAGAACAGAGCTGCCAGTACAGTCTGTGAGCTTCAGAACAGCACTGTCAAAATGGAACAGTGTGCATGTTGACATCTGTTCTGACTTATTCCCTGCTATGCTCTGCCGAACCTACGGTCTGCCAAACTGGTTTACAACTGTTGTCTCAGAGCAGTTTTTCCTGGTGTGGGACTGCCCTTTGGACACATTCACACAGGTGGTGGGAGCTGTTAGAAATGTGTGTTTTTTTACCAGACTGTATAGAATGTGTGCACAACTTGGTTACATTGTTAGGTACTTTTTGAATTTGTTATATCAGAAGTCACATTTTAAATTTTACATTCCATGATTTTTAAAGTTTTGTTTTATATCACTATTGTTCCAAATAAGTTGTATCGGCTCATATTTGATGGTGGCCTGACAGGATTCCCGGTCATTCAGAAGCATATGTACATGTACAATGCCCTCCACAATGAGTAAAGATGAGTAAAAAGGGTTATAAAAAAATTCACCTTTTAGTGAATTAGCTTAATTTCACACTGAAAAAAATGAGAAAAATCCAAGCTTTAATTGAAGTTAATTTATTGATTTTCATCAAGAAATAATTATATTAACAAAACCACGTGTGCCACAATTATTGGCACCCCTAGAAATTCTTATGAACAAAATGTAACTGAAGCATTTTTTCCAAATATATTTTACTTTTTAAAGTTGGATGGTAAGAAAGGCAAAAAAATCCCCTAGGATCACTGTTAGAAAATTACAAAGGAAAGTAGCATCGTGGGGTCATCAACTATCATTAGATGTCACCTCCATACAACAAATTATTTGGAAGGCATGCCAAATAATTTCACCACAATAGTTTCACCACAAACGTAAGCACCTGGAGTTTGCTAAACGCTACTGCAACTTGGACTGAAACCGTGTTCTATGGTCAGATGATTCTATGGTCAGATGATTAATGGTTAACTGAACACAAAATCAAGCTTTTGCCATGGCCATCTCAGTCCCCTGACCTAAACCCCATTGAAAACATGTGGGCTGAGCTGAAGAGGAGAGTGCCCAAGAGAGGACCTATTAGATGTTACGGGAGAAGACACATGGTTTTGTTAAAAATAATTATTTCTTGATGAGGCATTTTTTTTTCTCAAAATAAATTCACTTCAATTAAAAGTTGGATTTTTTTCTCATTTTTTCAGTGTGAGATTAAACTAATTCACCAAATGGTGAATTTTGTATAACCCTTTTTACTCATTTTTACCAGGAGTGGTGCTAATAATTGTGGAGGGCACAGGGCACTGTATATATACAAACCCCAATTCAATGCTATACAATACTAAAACCTCTCTGCATTTGAATGGATCTCTATGGGAATTGGGAGGCGTTTCTCATTTCACGCCATAGCCGTAGAGTAGTCATTTTCTTTTTCTCAGTTGCTAAAAGATCTCTAAATGCAAACCAGCAGTGTTGGAAGGTGACTCTGTAATGTTACTATATGTCAAGTCTGGCCTAGTCAGAGTTCTCATCTTTTCGATCACTAGGTACCAATTATTTGCTCTCTTACAGTGTGCTTTCAGGATAATCTGTGTTTAGTTTAATGAAGTATTAACAAAGGGAAAGTCCTGAGTCATAATGACTCATTTTGAAACATGTTTCCAATAGTATGCATATAATTACTTTAATGGTTTGTTATTGTTGGGGTAATTAAGTGTGTTTGTTGGCTGTCAGCTCAACTGAAAAATCACCTCCGTCAGATGGATGTTTTATGTCATTTTTATGCAGAATATATGTGTTAATTGTGTTATAAATTATATTATATGCCCCTGTCAGAAAGACAGAGTACAGAAATTCAACAGAAATAAGTGGGCAACATTTTAATTGTATTTCTTTCTTGAATAAAAAAATCTCACACTTTTTGATTATGCAGCTAATAAAATAATCTAGTATTTAATTCGACAAAAAGCATGAAACATTTCCTTCGTATCTTATATTAATACTGTAATTTTTTGTGTGCCTGATGGAGTTGACAAAATTCAAGTCCTCAGCTGCAAAAGATGTATTGTCTTATTAACATCTGTGTGTAGGTCCACCTACTTAAAACCCACTAGGGCTGAACATTGAAAATGGTTACTTCCTGTTATCATCTTGGCTGGCTTATACTAAAAATGTTATGCAAACAGGAAGTGATAAGAGGCAGAGCCTTGACAACAAAGTTGCATTCAAATTAAATCTCAATAAGATATCGTTTAATACAAAATCATGAGTTGTCTGACTGAAATATATATATACACACACACACACACACACACACACAAACTACAGGACAGTATTAACAGCCATTTACATTTTTGTCATATGCTCATCAGGTTTCTAATTATTATTAACATAAATAGTTTTGACTTAGACAGGGGAAGGGACACAGATCTCATGCAGTCATGTTTCTGGTTTTGTGCACAATGAGAGGAGGCCCAAGGCCTCTTTCAGAAGAGTCCCAGGAGCCGGAAGGCTCTGTTGAGCAGGACAGTGTTCACCAGGCCCAGGGTGGTGTAGGTGGTGAATTTGTAGGGCACCTCGATCGCTTTGCGCCTTCGTATCTGGGTGTCACTGGCGCGCACCTGGTACCAGCTGCACAATGCCCAGAGGCTGGCTCTCTTCAACACCTGCCTGATCCCCAGCACCAGAGCCATGCCCATCAGAGAGCGGGCACACCCCAAAAGCAGCGCGCGCCCTGTCAGTGTGGGGAGGGGGATGGGGAAGTCCCCCTCGGGCTCGAAGGTCTCCCCGAGCTGCTCGTTCAACCAGTACCCCGCAGAGCATCCTGCGCCCACTCCAAGTATGATGATGGTGTCCCCCCGCGTGGTGCTGTAATGGTCCAGCTCAGGGTAACTGTAGCTCAGGAGAAAGGGCAGTACTATTGACACCACGGGGGAGAGCGGGCTAGTTAACTGCAGCCGGTCAAAAGTGTCCCATGCTGGGTAGGTTAAGAGCATCAGCGCAGCTGAAATCAAGGTTCCACCAATAACGTCCTGAAAAAAGGGTGCCAAAAGCAGTTAGAAATGCAGCGGGGCTTTCAAATCAACTGCTGCTCTGAAGAGTGTGTGTGAGGTTATATTGCAGACTGAATGTGTGTGTGATATAGTGTGTGAGGTTATATTGCAGACTGAATGTGTGTGTGATATAGTGTGTGAGGTTATATTGCAGACTGAATGTGTGTGTGATATAGTGTTTGAGGTTGTATTGTACGCTGAGTGTGTGTGATATAGTGTGTGAGGTTATATTGCAGACTGAATGTGTGTGTGATATAGTGTGTGAGGTTATATTGCAGACTGAATGTGTGTGTGATATAGTGTGTGAGGTTATATTGCACGCTGAGTGTGTGTGGTTATATTGCACACTGAGTGTGTGAGGTTATATTGCACAATGAATGTGTGGGATATAGTGTGTGAGGTTATACTGCACGCTGAATGTGTGTGTGATATAGTGTGTGTGGTTATATTGCACGCTGAGTGTGTGAGGTTATATTGCACACTGAGTGTGTGAGGTTATATTGCACAATGAATGTGTGTGATATAGTGTGTGAGGTTATATTGCATGCTGAGTGTGTGTGTGATATAGTGTGTGAGGTTATATTGCATGCTGAGGGTGTGTGGTTATATTGCACAATGAATGTGTGGGATATAGTGTGTGAGGTTATATTGCACGCTGAATGTGTGTGTGATATAGTGTGTGAGGTTATATTGCACGCTGAGTGTGTGTGGTTATATTGCACACTGAGTGTGTGAGGTTATATTGCACAATGAATGTGTGGGATATAGTGTGTGAGGTTATATTGCAGACTGAATGTGTGTGTGATATAGTGTGTGAGGTTATATTGCACGCTGAGTGTGTGTGGTTATATTGCACACTGAGTGTGTGAGGTTATATTGCACAATGAATGTGTGGGATATAGTGTGTGAGGTTATATTGCAGACTGAATGTGTGTGTGATATAGTGTGTGAGGTTATATTGCACGCTGAGTGTGTGTGGTTATATTGCACACTGAGTGTGTGAGGTTATATTGCACAATGAATGTGTGGGATATAGTGTGTGAGGTTATATTGCACGCTGAATGTGTGTGTGATATAGTGTGTGAGGTTATATTGCACGCTGAGTGTGTGTGGTTATATTGCACACTGAGTGTGTGAGGTTATATTGCACAATGAATGTGTGGGATATAGTGTGTGAGGTTATATTGCACAATGAATGTGTGTGATATATATATATATTATCTGTTTTATATATATTATTGGTATTATGAATATTCCAAACACACCTGTATGTCACGATTCTAGTTGTCATGTCATGTTTTATTTTATTTTCTTGTTAGATTTCTTGTTAATGTCACGTATTGTGTTTAGTCTAGTCACTCCACGTTTTATGTTTTAGTCTTGTTACGTTTCCTTTTTTATTTCATGTCATGTTTGATTATTGTTACGATTTATTTTCTAGTCATGTCAAGTTTTATATTTGATTCATGTTACGTTTCCCGTTCATTGTTAGCATACACATTTCCGTGTTTTTCTGCAGCCTTGCGTTCATGCTGTTTCTCTATCTCTTGCTGTCGCTCACATTTCCCTAATTGTTTCATTCTCCCGTGTCTATTTACTAATCTACTAACGTTAGATCGGGATTGGGTAATACGAACTCTCTAACCATGTGTTCATGTTTACCTTACGTTTCTCGTGCATGTCATTTACTAATTTACTAACGCTAGGTCAGGATAGGTTTATTACTAATGAGTACTAACTATCTTGTTACCTTGTCAGCCTTCCACACCTGATTTCCATTCGCATGCTGCTCTCAAGCTAAGTGTCTGCACCTGTCTACACCTGCATTTAAGCTCAGTGTTCATGTCTTGTCCTCGCAAAATTGTTGCCTCCTGTATGTCAGTGCACTTTTGAGCATTTTTCCAAGTCTGCCTTTTCGTTTACGATCCAAGCCTGTTATTGACCATTGTTTTTGATCTCTGTTTTGTACCACAAGTTTTTGCCTGCTGTCTTTTGTACTTTTGCTCCGCGGAGCGGACTTCGGTCTTGACTCTTGCATTGCCTTCGACCCCGAGCCTGCCTACCGTCTGCCTGTACTTCTGCCCCGCTGACAGCTACTCTGGTTACTGGACTATTGCATGGTGTACCGATTCTGAGACTGCCTTCTCCCTCGGTACTGTACATTGGTTTTGGTTGGATTTTTGTGAATTAACTTTGCTTGTATTTTGACTACGCTCATTGGACATTCCTTGAATAAAGCCCTAACAGGACTTTATCCTTCTACCACTGTTTCTGAGTCGTGCATTTCGGGTCCAACCCTCACGCACCCGTCTCACTGTACGTGTCTTGCTACAATTACAGCCGTCTTATCAGTTGCGTATCTTTTAATACCTGCTTCCCATTAATGAACATGTGATTACCTTTCCCAAACTTGCTTTCGGGCTTAGTAAATCACATTACACATGCTAAAGTCATCTATTTGCATGAACTCCTCCCACTATTTTGCAAAATAACATAGAGGTGCCCAATTTTGCATATTCCTTCAGGCTAACCTGCAAAAATGAAAAAATCCATGTAGGCCATATTTCAATATTAACACACGCAGTCCTCTTTGTACCTCGTTAGTTGATCACCTCTGACAATCTTATATGGGTGGTAAGAGTTTTACTCGTGGTTTTGTACCTGCAAACCTTTAGTAAATCGGCCCCTGAGTGTGTGTGATATTCCTGTGTGTACCAAGGCAGCCAGCAGAGGCCACAGGCTCAAAGCCCACTGTGAAAATAAAATAACTAGAATTAAAATGTACGTAAAAAAACTTTGGGCTGCGCGTTTTGCGTGCGTACGTTTCGTGTCCCGTGTGTGTCGTTTGTCAGGGGTGTGATTTAGTGTGTTACTCACCAGAGCAGAGTGCATGCCCGTATACACACGGCTGAGACACACCAGGACAGACAGCACTGTCGCCAACAGCAGCCCAGACTCAAACTGAAACTACAGGACACACCATATCACACTCAGTCACACAGGGCTTAATAACACGGGTACCAAATCACGCAGCACACAGACACACACACAGACACACACACACACACACACACACACACACACAGACAGAGGTGTTTACTTGTAGGTCTGTGAGCAGGGAGTCTCACGGAGGTGAATCTAATTCTGAAACTAAGACCTGCCTTTACAATGATGTCATCACTTTGAATTACGCACATTCTTCCTGACAGACAGAATGAAACCAGGCCATCCAGCTTTCCCCTTGTCATCTTTCCTGCTTCTCTCCATCCATCCACGATATAGAAACAAGCCACCCCTCCCCAACTGGCCCCCACTCACAGGTTGATGTATGGAAGGTAGTATTTCACTCATTCTCGCTCTCTTGCGACATCTCTATCCATCCGTCTCTCTCTGTCTCTCTGTCTCGCTCTCTCCTACTATTCCTTTCTCTCTATTATTTTGTTCCTGCATTTGAATGCGAGCATGAAGCACAGTGTAGATTCATGGAGTCCTTCCTTCCTGCCAGTGCAGCTGAATGCATTGAGGGAAAGTTAATGAAGAGAGTGAATAGCCCTGCTCATACAAAGGACCTGAGACAGCAGGCGTCTCTATGGACAGAGCTGTGATTGACTGACCTGGCCTTTCACCTCCTCAAGCCTCTGATACCTACAGCTGGCTTTCACAATCGCGCACACACCCATAAGAGCTCTTCCTGTTTCTCTCTAACACACACACACACACACACACACACCCATAAAAGCTGTACCTGTTTCTCTCTAACACACACACACACACACATACATAAGAGCTCTTTCTGTTTCTCTCTAACACACAGTCAAATAGGAAACACTTATGCTGTTCTTTATTAAAGCTCCTTAATATATAAGAGACGACAAGGCGGGTTATTTCTATTTCTAAGAACAGGTTGAGCCACATACCTTGCCTAACTGTTCTCACCTGTTTTTCAAAGGGATATAAGTATCACTTTTACTACACCTATAAAATCCAAATACACTCCCCTAAAAGCACTGAAATAGAGAAAGCACTAACATCATTAACTGTACTAACATATTAACTCTATCCTATAAGCTCTGGCACCAGTGCATTAACTCTACTCTGTAGTAAGCACTAGCACCAGTGCATTAACTCTACCCTGTAAGCACTAACATCAGTGCATTAACCCTACCCTGTAAGCACTAGCACCAGTGCATTAACCCTACCCTGTAAGCACTAGCACCAGTACATTAACCCTACCCTGTAAGCACTAGCACCAGTGCATTATCTCTACCCTGTAAGCACTAGCACCAGTGCATTATCTCTACCCTGTAAGCACTAGCACCAGTGCATTATCTCTACCCTGTAAGCACTAGCACCAGTGCATTATCTCTACCCTGTAAGCACTAGCACCAGTGCATTAACCCTACCCTGTAAGCACTAGCACCAGTGCATTAACCCTACCCTGTAAGCACTAGCACCAGTGCATTAACTCTACCCTGTAAGCACTAGCACATTAACTCTACCCTGTAAGCACTGGCACCAGTACATTAACTCGACCCTGTAAGCACTGGCACCAGTACATTATCTCTACCCTGTAAGCACTAGCACCAGTGCATTATCTCTACCCTGTAAGCACTAGCACCAGTACATTAACTCTACCCTGTAAGCACTAGCACCAGTACATTAACTCTACCCTGTAAGCACTAGCACCAGTGCATTATCTCTACCCTGTAAGCACTAGCACCAGTACATTAACTCTACCCTGTAAGCACTGGCACCAGTACATTAACTCTACCCTGTAAGCACTGGCACCAGTACATTAACTCTACCCTGTAAGCACTGGCACCAGTGCATTATCTCTACCCTGTAAGCACTAGCACCAGTACATTAACTCTACCCTGTAAGCACTGGCACCAGTACATTAACTCGACCCTGTAAGCACTGGCACCAGTACATTAACTCGACCCTGTAAGCACTGGCACCAGTACATTAACTCGACCCTGTAGTAAGCACTGGCACCAGTGCATTATCTCTACCCTGTAAGCACTAGCACCAGTACATTAACTCTACC
This sequence comes from Ilyophis sp. 1 JC-2022, assembly GCA_022702515.1. Lineage (NCBI taxonomy): Eukaryota > Metazoa > Chordata > Actinopteri > Anguilliformes > Synaphobranchidae > Ilyophis > Ilyophis sp. 1 JC-2022. The sequence continues at coordinate 86,552,211 of CM040402.1, read as the reverse complement.
CTGTAAGCACTGGCACCAGTACATTAACTCGACCCTGTAAGCACTGGCACCAGTACATTAACTCGACCCTGTAGTAAGCACTGGCACCAGTGCATTAACTCTACCCTGTAAGCTCTGGCACCAGTGCATTAACTCTACCCTGTAAGCACTGGCACCAGTACATTAACTCGACCCTGTAAGCACTGGCACCAGTGCATTAACTCGACCCTGTAAGCACTGGCACCAGTACATTAACTCTACCCTGTAAGCACTGGCACCAGTACATTAACTCGACCCTGTAAGCACTGGCACCAGTGCATTAACTCGACCCTGTAGTAAGCACTGGCACCAGTGCATTAACTCTACCCTGTAAGCACTGGCACCAGTGCATTAACTCGACCCTGTAAGCACTGGCACCAGTACATTAACTACCCTGTAAGCACTGGCACAAGTGCATTAACTCTACCCTGTAGTAAGCACTGGCACCAGTGCATTAACTCTACCCTCCCTGTCTGATGAACTGAGAATAGCATCAAATCGCAGAGTGGGAGGAGCTCTGTCTGATTGAAGATGAGTGACGCCCCTCTGTGATCTTTCCCTTGGGGAGCCATGCCCCCCCTGCGTTGGCCCTCAGAGGCTACATGGGCTGACACAGAAGGGACCCCAACACTGAGCCTGAGGCCAGAGCAGCAGGGACGCCCGGTCCACAGCTGCCTTGGCTGGGGCTGACCACCTCTTCTTCTGGAACCTGTGAAGGTCACCCACCTGGAACCTGCGAGTGGCGCTGAACAGGAAGGTAAAGGCGATGGACGTGGCGGCCATGGCGTGGGTGGAGGGCATTCCGTACTCTGCATTCACACGTGTCTCCAACTTCACCACAGGGGGCGACAGCGGGCGCGGCATCTTCAACATATCCTTCAACACCTGGCCGATGTACATCACCACCTTAGAGCACAGGGAGAGCAGGTATGAGCACCCAACTACACCTGGCCGATGTACATCACCACCTTAGAGCACAGGGAGAGCAGGTATGAGCACCCAACTACACCTGGCCGATGTACATCACCACCTTAGAGCACAGGGAGAGCAGGTATGAGCACCCAACTACACCTGGCCGATGTACATCACCACCTTAGAGCACAGAAGAAATTGGTGTAGGTACACAAGCAGGAAGGACCCACACTACTTCCTTTTATTCATGTGCAATACACTCGTTCATTGAGGACTGTTATGAACACTGTCGCTCATCTATAAAGCATACTCCCTGTGTTTGGCACAGGCTCCAGAGCTGGCCGTGGAGACAGAGCACATCCCAGCTGATTGTCTCTGTGCTGAAGGCAAGTGCAGCATCACCACTGCAGTATAAATATGTGATAGCCGTCTGCAGTCTGGTGACAAACTGGAGGTACTAAGCTTTTAGAAGTGTATTTTAAGCACATTGGTTATGTTTCATTAATGACTGAAGAGAAGAGAGAGAGATAGAGAAAGAGAGAGAGTAGCAGCAGTTTTCTTTTCTTCAAGTGGTAGTGGAAAGAGCACTTCTAAGCAGAAGACCTAGGGTGGTGTACTTCTTCTTAATTCCATCATTAACATTTTTAAAGGATTTCTATAGACTCCCTGGTATTGAAATGTAGGATTCCTCACTGGCATTGCTAAGAGTCACCGTCTTCCTTGGCCTGATTCTCATTCAGAAACGGCGGCGATAGACCAGCTGTTATTACGGCCCTTGGGGTGCTGAGAGCCAGATTTCATCAACAAGTGTCAACGTAACCATGACAATAAAAGATAAATCTGTACAAACATGCCCTCATATGCCTCCCAACCACAAACAAGCAAAAATACCAGGTGAGATTTATAGAGCAGAGACCGAAATAAATTGAGCAAATGACAATAAGTGGCTTTGTCACTAGCTGCACAATGTGACTTTTCCAGCATATGCAATTACCCAGCATGCACCAGTAACAATGGAACAAGGAAATACTACGAGAAAACGCTACTGTCAGTGATATTACATTACATTACATTACAGTCATTTAGCAGACGCTTTTATCCAAAGCGACGTACAGTAAGTGCATATAGAAAGGTCATCGAAGTAACTACAGAAGAAGAAAAGAAGCACATTTTCTTCCCATACAGTATCAGCTATCCCTAGTAACGAACACAGTGCAGTTCACTGAACTGGGGTAATCATCTCTACTAACTACAATCTCTGTTCTCTAAATAGTATAAACACACACACACGACAACAAGAGACATGAGATATGACACATTCATACAGATTCTCAGCAAGTCTAGTTTCCCATCAGCCTGTATACCAGCTAACCAGTCACACTTCCCCCACCTGTCCTGGGGCAGCCCCAGGTGTATGAGGTTAGCTGATTACATTGTACAGAAACTCAAGCAACAGCTATTCAGTAAGCACTGGCAAGCAGCAGCTATTCAGTAAGCACTGGCAAGCAACAGCTATTCTTTCACATAGGCTCTGAGAGTACCCTGCCTCTCCCCACCACCTGCATATACACCTGCCACCTGTTAATACACCTGTTCCCTGTATATGCACCTGCCACGTGTTGATACACCTGTCCCCTGTATATGCACCTTCACCTGTTAATACACCTTTCCCCTGTATGTATATGCACCTGCCACCTGTTAATACACCTTTCCTTTGTATATGCACCTGTCATCTGTCAATACACCTGTCCCCTGTATATGCACCTTCACCTGTTAATACACCTTTCCCCTGTATGTATATGCACCTGCCACCTGTTAATACACCTGTCCCCTGCATATGCACCTGTCACGTGTTAATACACCTTTCCGCTGTATGTATATGCACCTGTGTCCTGTATATACACCTGCCACCTGTTAATACACCTTTCCGCTGTATGTATATGCACCGGTCACCTGTTAATACACCTGTCCCCTGTATGTATATGCACCAGTCACCTGTTAATACACCTTTCCCCTGTATGTATATGCACCGGTCACCTGTTAATACACCTGTCCCCTGTATATGCACCTGTCACCTGTTAATACACCTTTCCCCTGTATGTATATGCACCGGTCACCTGTTAATACACCTTTCCCCTGTATATGCACCTGTCATCTGTTAATACACCTGTCCCCTGCATATACACCTGTCACCTGCATATACAGCTGTCACACCTGTCACGTGCATACATACCTGTCCACTGTATATGCACCTGTCCCATGTTAATACACCAGTCACCTGCATATAAACCTGTCCCTTGTATATATACCTGTCACCTGTATATACACCTGTCCCCTGTATATGCACCTGTCACTTGCATATTTACCTGTCCCCTGTATATACACATGTCACTTGTATATAGACATGTCACTGTCACCTACATATACACATGTGTCTGTCCCTGCATCTGATTGGCTTTCTTCCTGGATGTAACCAGCCAAAGTCCCTGTATCAGACAGGCTGTTTGAACATGGCCGCAGGGGTGAAAGATTTGTTCTGACTCCCCATGCCTGGCCTCCATGGATTCACTACAAAAGATCAAAAGTCTTTTCCCTCGATCACATGACCTTTACTCAGATTATTACATAATACATATGCCTCTAGCGCTATGTGAATTTTGGGAGCAGGCATGATCCATGTTCCAGAACAGAGGGGTCCCTGTGAACCCCTCAGGAGGGTGCGAGTTGCCTCCAGCAGGACCCCCAATAAAAAGGTCAGATTGTGACATGTAGGACCCAGTCTTAATGAGGCTATCTTCTGAAGTAGCATGAGGCCCAGGGGGTGTGAGCGAGATACCAATGCAGAGGCACGCAGAAATACACACACGCTATACACATGCTACGCACACACAATACCCACACGGGTCCTAAGGACGAGGACTGGGCACATGGATTCTAACGACACAATGTGCTAGATCTCTTCTGTACATACACACAGACACATGCTCCTGTACCACTCATCAAGGTATCTGTTAACACAGAGGAATATTTCGCCAGGCCCTTGTGACTTGCAGGGTGCACTGGGCATTGGCTGTGTGGTTAGACTCTGTGCCTGGCTAAGACCACAGGAGTGTGAGATGCTGGGTGTTTAAGCTGCACACACACAGGAAAGCTCACCTTGGGCAGCTATGCTGGTAAACACAGGCTCCCATTGTGGTGGGACAAAGACAGTGTTGTCCCCCCAACACTTTATTCCCCAAAGGCAAGACGCAAAGAATTTAGACTATTTATTGTACTCTCATCCCTGTGTCTCTGTGAGGAGTCCAGATGTTGTGCTGTTTGGGTTTAATACTACTGAAGCATAAGTCACATAGCTGCGCTATGGGCCAGTTATGCTGCAAGAAAGCTGCATAGTGGATGATTGTGTGCACTCTGGGACAGGTTTATAAAACACTGCTATAGCACATCCATCCATATAAAACACTGCTATAGCACATCCATCCATATAAAACACTGCTATAGCACATCCATCCATATAAAACACTGCTATAGCACATCCATCCATATAAAACACTGCTATAACACATCCACCCATATAAAACACTGCTATAGCACATCCACCCATATAAAACACTGCTATAGCACATCCATCGATATAAAACACTGCTATAGCACATCCACCCATATAAAACACTGCTATAGCGCATCCACCCATATAAAACACTGCTATAGCACATCCACCCATATAAAACACTGCTATAGCACATCCACCCATATAAAACACTGCTATAGCGCATCCACCCATATAAAACACTGCTATAGCACATTCCCCCATATAAAACACTGCTATAGCACATCCACCCATATAAAACACTGCTATAGCACATCCACCCATATAAAACACTGCTATAGCACATCCACCCATATAAAACACTGCTATAGCACATCCACCCATATAAAACACTGCTATAGCACATCCACCCATATAAAACACTGCTATAGCACATCCACCCATATAAAACACTGCTATAGCACATTCCCCCATATAAAACACTGCTATAGCACATCCACCCATATAAAACACTGCTATAGCGCATCCACCCATATAAAACACTGCTATAGCGCTTCCACCCATATAAAACACTGCTATAGCACATCCACCCATATAAAACACTGCTATAGCACATCCATCGATATAAAACACTGCTATAGCACATCCACCCATATAAAACACTGCTATAGCGCATCCACCCATATAAAAAACTGCTATAGCACATTCCCCCATATAAAACACTGCTATAGCACATCCACCCATATAAAACACTGCTATAGCACATCCATCCATATAAAACACTGCTATAGCACATCCACCCATATAAAACACTGCTATAGCACATCCACCCATATAAAACACTGCTATAGCGCATCCACCCATATAAAACACTGCTATAGCACATACACAAATATAAAGCATTGCTATAGCACATTCACCCATATAAAACACTGCTATAGCACATCCACCCATATAAAACACTGCTATAGCACATTCCCCCATATAAAACACTGCTATAGCACATCCACCCATATAAAACACTGCTATAGCACATTCACCCATATAAAACACTGCTATAGCACATTCACCCATATAAAACACTGCTATAGCACATTCCCCCATATAAAACACTGCTATAGCACATTCCCCAATATAAAACACTGCTATAGCGCATCCACCCATATAAAACACTGCTATAGCACATCCACCCATATAAAACACTGCTATAGCACATTCACCCATATAAAACACTGCTATAGCACATTCCCCCATATAAAACACTGCTATAGCACATCCACCCATATAAAACACTGCTATAGCACATTCACCCATATAAAACACTGCTATAGCACATTCACCCATATAAAACACTGCTATAGCACATTCCCCCATATAAAACACTGCTATAGCACATTCCCCCATATAAAACACTGCTATAGCACATCCACCCATATAAAACACTGCTATAGCACATTCACCCATATAAAACACTGCTATAGCACATTCCCCCATATAAAACACTGCTATAGCACATTCCCCCATATAAAACACTGCTATAGCACATTCACCCATATAAAACACTGCTATAGCACATTCACCCATATAAAACACCGCTATAGCACATTCCCCCATATAAAACACTGCTATAGCACATTCCCCCATATAAAACACTGCTATAGCACATCCACCCATATAAAACACTGCTATAGCACATTCATCCATATAAAACACTGCTATAGCACATTCACCCATATAAAACACTGCTATAGCACATTCACCCATATAAAACACTGCTATAGCACATTCCCCCATATAAAACACTGCTATAGCACATTCCCCCATATAAAACACTGCTATAGCACATCCACCCATATAAAACACTGCTATAGCACATTCACCCATATAAAACACTGCTATAGCACATCCACCCATATAAAACACTGCTATAGCACATTCACCCATATAAAACACTGCTATAGCACATTCCCCCATATAAAACACTGCTATGGCTATAATGCACCCATATAAAACATTGCTATAGTATGTCTGAATGTCCCAGCACTTGGAATGTGCCACTTGAAGCAGGTTGCTTTTAGGCATTGGCAGAAGGGGCCATTGTGGTGGTGTCATTATACAGAGCCATCCCACAGGAACGCTTTAATTTAGGGCCTAATTAGCAGGGCATCAGCTGAGGCCTTCAGCACCAGGGGCATGAAATCCCACAGCCATTTGCAGCCGTGCACCACTACACATAACAACCATAAAACCAGCTCACTGCGCACAACAGCAGGGTGTTACAGCACACTGCACGTAACAACCATAAAACCAGCTCACTGCGCACAACAGCAGGGTGTTACAGCACACTGCACGTAACAACCATAAAACCAGCTCACTGCGCACAACAGCAGGGTGTTACAGCACACTGCACGTAACATCACAGGGCTACAGCACACTGCACGTAACATCACAGGGTTACAGCACACTGCACGTAACATCACAGGGTTACATCACACTGCACGTAACATCACAGGGTTACAGCACATTGTGCACAACAGCAGGGTGCTACAGCACACTGCACGTAACATCACAGGGCTACAGCACACTGCACGTAACATCACAGGGTTACAGCACACTGCACGTAACATCACAGGGTTACAGCACACTGCACGTAACATCACAGGGTTACAGCAGGGTGTTACAGCACACTGCATGTAACATCACAGGGCTACAGCACACTGCGTGTAATGTCACAGGGTTACAGCACACTGCACGTAACATCACAGGGTTACAGCACACTGCACGTAACATCACAGGGTTACAGCACACTGCGTGTAATGTCACAGGGTTACAGCACACTGCACGTAACATCACAGGGTTACAGCACACTGCGCATAACATCACAGGACTACAGCACACTGTATGTAATGTCACAGGGTTACAGCACACTGCGCGTAATGTCACAGGGTTACAGCACACTGCGCGTAATGTCACAGGGTTACAGCACACTGCGCATAACATCAGGGGATTAGCGCACACTGTTCTTAACATCAGGGGGTTAGCGCACACTGTGCTTAACATCAGGGGGTTAGCACACACTGTGCTTAACATCAGGGGATTAGCGCACACTGTGCTTAACTTCAGGGGGTTAGCACACACTGTGCTTAACATCAGGGGGTTAGAGCACACTGTGCTTAACATCAGGGGTTTAGCGCACACTGTGCTTAACATCAGGGGGTTAGCGCACGCTGTGCTTAACATCAGGGGGTTAGAGCACACTGTGCTTAACTTCAGGGGGTTAGAGCACACTGTGCTTAACATCAAGGGGTTAGTGCACACTGTGATTAACATCAGGGAGTTAGCGCACACTGTGCTTAACATCAGGGGGTTACAGCACACTGTGCTTAACATCAGGGGGTTACAGCACACCCAGTGCCACTGATCAGCCTTTATGCTTCCATCGCACATGAAACGAAGCCTATATGAGCTGGTGAGAAAAAACACTGAACAGCCACATTATTATGGATGTCATCAAACTTTGGCTAAAACAGGAAACATGGCTGTATCTGCTTCATGTAAAGTGTGGGTCATTCCCTGCAGATCTCTGGACAGAAACATTATCTCTCCATTTGGTTTTCCTGTGAACAAATGACTTGGCCAGAAGAAAGGGTGTGTTAGGATGTTGATGTGTTAGGATGGGTGTGTTTAGGAGTACTGGCGTGTCAGGATGTGGGCGTGTTAGGATGGGTGTTTAGAGTACTTGTGTGTTAGGATGTGGGTGTGTTAGGATGGGTGTTTAGAGTACTTGTGTGTTAGGATGTGGGCGTGTTAGGATGTGGGCGTGTTAGGATGGGTGTGTTAGGAGTACTGGCGTATTAGCATGTGTGTGTGTTAGGATGGGTGTGTTAGAGTATTGGTGTGTTCGGATGGGTGTGTTAGAGAACTGGTGTGTTAGGATGTGAGTGTGTTAGGATGGGTGTGTTAGGAGTACTGGCGTATTAGCATGTGTGTGTGTTAGGATGGGTGTGTTAGAGTATTGGTGTGTTCGGATGGGTGTGTTAGAGTACTTGTGTGTTAGGATGTGGGTGTGTTAGGATGGGTGTGTTAGGAGTACTTGTGTGTTAGGATGTGAGTGTGTTAGGATGGGTGTTTAGAGTACTGGTGTGTTAGGATGTGAGTGTGTTAGGATGGGTGTTTAGAGTACTTGTGTGTTAGGATGTGAGTGTGTTAGGATGGGTGTTTATAGTACTTGTGTGTTAGGATGTGAGTGTGTTAGGATGGGTGTGTAGAGTACTTGTGTGTTAGGATGTGAGTGTGTTAGGATGGGTGTTTAGAGTACTTGTGTGTTAGGATGTGGGTGTGTTAGGATGGGTGTGTTAGGAGTACTGGCGTATTAGCATGTGTGTGTGTTAGGATGGGTGTTTAGAGTACTTGTGTGTTAGGATGTGGGTGTGTTAGGATGGGTGTGTTAGGAGTACTGGCGTGTTAGGATGTGAGTGTGTTAGGATGGGTGTGTTAGGAGTACTGGCGTATTAGCATGTGTGTGTGTTAGGATGGGTGTTTAGAGTACTTGTGTGTTAGGATGTGGGTGTGTTAGGATGGGTGTGTTAGGAGTACTGGCGTGTTAGGATGTGAGTGTGTTAGGATGGGTGTTTAGAGTACTTGTGTGTTAGGATGTGGGTGTGTTAGGATGGGTGTGTTAGGAGTACTGGCGTGTTAGGATGTGGGCGTGTTAGGGTGTGGTTGTGTTAAAGTGTATCTACTGCATCCTCTATGCAGTTGTTGCATTTCAACTTTCCTGTCGAGAGAAGAGAAGGCAATGTTTTCTCTAAGGAAAGAGACAGAGATGCATTTCGGTTGGGAGAAAAACTCACGGTCCACATATTGATCAGCCGACGACATAGGAAGGGGTCAAGGTTCCAGTGGATGCAGGGCAGGAAGGAGATGTAGAAGCCTTCCCGTCCCAGCCCTGCAGACACCAGAAACAGGTAGTGCAGAAACATATTCCTGACCTGGTACTGAGGGCCAGAGGGAGCCTACGGGTGGGACAAGGGGGACAGGGGAAAGGAAACTGTTGGTTCAGTCTACACAAAGACCAGACGAACAGGGCGATATTTCACAAAGTGGGATTAAAGAGTGTGTCGGCTAACTTTTGTAAATATTATTTTTATTTTGTTTATCCTTTATTTTACCAGAAAAATCCAATTGAGATTACATTTATTTTACAAGGGTGTCCTGGCCACGCGGCAACAAGCAATACAATAAGTAAAACAATACAAGACAACATTCAAACAATACAGTAATTGAGAAAAATAACTAAATAAATAAATCCATGAAGATAATGGCACATAGAGTTAGAAGCATGCACATATTCCTCAGTTACAGTGTTATGAATAACGTCTTTGAATTCAGCCAAAGTAACGGGGCTAACCCTCTTTAGTATAACACTTTGCACAGGGCTAACCCTCTTTAGTATAACACTTTGCACAGGGCTAACCCTCTTTAGTATAACACTTTGCACAGGGCTAACCCTCTTTAGTATAACACTTTGCACAGGGCTAACCCTCTTTAGTATAACACTTTGCACAGGGCTAACCCTCTTTAGTATAACACTTTGCACAGGGCTAACCCTCTTTAGTATAACACTTTGCACAGGGCTAACCCTCTTTAGTATAACACTTTGCACAGGGCTAACCCTCTTTAGTATAACACTTTGCACAGGGCTAACCCTCTTTAGTATAACACTTTGCACAGGGCTAACCCTCTTTAGTATAACACTTTGCACAGGGCTAACCCTCTTTCGTATAACACTTTGCACAGGGCTAACCCTCTTTAGTATAGCACTTTGCACAGGGCTAACCCTCTTTAGTATAACACTTTGCACAGGGCTAACCCTCTTTAGTATAACACTTTGCACAGGGCTAACCCTCTTTAGTATAACACTTTGCACAGGGCTAACCCTCTTTAGTATAACACTTTGCACAGGGCTAACCCTCTTTAGTATAACACTTTGCACAGGGCTAACCCTCTTTAGTATAACACTTATAGCAGCTTCCTCAAAGACGTCAATGAGATTCATCTTTATGAATTTGATGACATCCGATTGAATGGGAGCCTGGGTTACTTAAAAATAGTTACAAAAGTTAGCTGGCTAGCTCTTTAATCCCGCTTTGTGAAATACCTCCCTAGATGCGTGTTAAGACTGCAATGACAAAAGACCTAGGGCTCCTCAGACTCCTTCTGGTTGACTCCTTATGCACATTCACACAGTGCTCGACAATTACAAACTTTTACACACTCACAGTTACACACACATACACACACAAGTATCATATATACACACAGGCAGCAGCCTTCTACTCACTTACCTTGTGCTGCTTATGGAATCCCTTTAGTTGATGTATATATATTTTTTCTGAAAATCTGACAATCCTTTAGACTTTAGATTTCTATCTAATAGGTCATTGTCAGCCAGTCTAGTTTTAGCTATATGGCTCAGTGCAAATTATTTTAGCTCTTAGTCGTAATGGATACATAGCACAATTTTAGATTATTTAATTTAGCATCTTAACCGCGATCATACACAAGAGAAATCTTTTGAGGAGGGGAGTTTAGGATAATCCCCCCTCCCTCACACACAAGCTGGGCTTGTTGTTAAAGTTTATCCAATCAAAAAAGTATGGGAGATCATTTATGAACCAGTGACAGGTATTTTGTACAGTCTCTAAAAACTGGAGAAGTACCTGATGGAATGATTCCTTGAAACACTGTATCTTAAAGGGCAGTTAACATTTGTTCACGGAGAAAGTCATGCCCAACTAATCTCATTGACTTCTTTGAATCCAGAAGTGGGCAGAAACCTGTCAAATGACATTCAATACAGCTAAATATAAGGCTCTGGATGTGTGAAATAAACATAATATAGTATGTTTATTTCACACATTCAGAGCCTTATATTTAAAGGAGTGAAACAAAATTAGAACAAGCTCAGACTGAAAAAGAATGAGGGAGTAGTGGATGAAAGACTATCAGGATCTAAACATTGAGCTGAAAGAGTGAGAAGGTCAACAGGATGCTGGGATACATTGCAAAACATACGGAGTATAAATATGAGGAGGTTATTTCGATGTTATTAAATGCCTTTGTCAGACCACATTAACAGCATTTTGCGCAGTCCTGGGCTCCACACTACAAGGGAAATATAGAGGCTGTGTAAAGATTTCAAAGAAGGGCAACTAAATTGGTTCCAGGTATAAAATGTAAACATGGAAAGACTAAAGACACTTAAACTATTCAGGCTCAGCAAATGGAAATCTGATTGAGGTTTTTAAAATTCATGAAAGTGATTGACAAGGTGAACTGCAATAAATGTTTTCAGGTTGAGTTCTGTCAGCAGTACTAGGGGTCATAGGTGAAAATTAGCTTAAGGCAAGTTCTGTATCAATCTGAGGAAGTCTTTTTATTATTTTTGACACAGGAAGTTATTAATGCATGGACCCATTTGCGAGGTACTAGAGGCAGAACCCCTTTGACTATTCAAGTCCAGAATGTCCTGTTCTCATCACAATGGATCCATACATTCCTGTAGGCTATTTAGCACATCAAGGTTTCATCAGGGGTGCGTCCCAATACTCGAAAAATGCACCCTCCCTTCCTCCACTACCACCTCCTCTCCTCGCCCCGGAAACGGATCTTTGTGTTTTAATATAATATTGCTGATTACATCTTAATTACATATTAATGGTTACATATTAATTAATGTCTCGATGCAAACCGCAATGTCATTGTATACTGTACATGAAAATACATGCACTGAAAACGTTCAGGCAGTTTTGCATATTTCCGGGTAGGAAAGGAGTGGTAGTGGGGGAGTGGAGGAAAGGAGGTGGAGAGTGAAGAATATTGGGACGCATCCAATGTGTTATGGATCTTTACGTTCTGGATTTAGCACATAGAGGTTTCATAATGTGTTAAACGAAAAAAGTGTTGTACCTGGTCTCAAGTAACAACAAAATTATGGTGTTATCTGATTCCAGTGTGGGTGACTTTTATGTATTTTTTTCAATCGAGCCAAGCTGAACTTTTTGATGAGAAATTAAAAGGTGTAAATCAGGCGATATCGTTGCCAGAAGTTGTCGTCTGGTACGACGATACATACGCATGGTACTAAAACCACATGCATGCTTCAGGATTTGGAGGCAGGGCATCGGAGAATCAGAAAACGCACTGCCGCTCAACACATGCGCTCAAATCTGTACGAGATTAGCCTATTGCATATCACCGTGCGGATGGCGTTTTATCTTAAAACCAAATGTATTTTGCGAAACTAACTGGTGCAGGCAAATATTTTTCTTGATTGTTCCGGAGAACTGTGAGTAGACTCTGTGTCCAAACGTTTCCCAAATACCTACAACTTGAGTTGTTTACACGAGTGTGATCTAAAATGCAAAGCGTCGATCCGGAAGAACAGTTTGAAAAATAAAGCACATATTGCCAATATACCCATATGTAGGCTACCATGTCTTCTCGACATGTTAAGCAGGTCGAGAAACGGGAAAAGCGAGTTATAAAGTATTTATTTTCGTTTCAGTTTATACTTGAATGAGTAGTTTGAAGCAGGCCTACTATCAAAAGCAACGCAAAAATTGTACAAAACTAATACAACATTTATGTAACCAATCATTACAATTTTTTAAAACTTTTTTTTTTTAAACTTACAGCCACTTTGTATCCATTCGCATCATATTTGTAATCCGAGCTGCTGCTGTGGTCTTCTGCGCCAATCAACTGTCCCTGTAGATGTCCATTTCCACTCCGTTTGTGGGGCAGCGCGGCGTTGCTGATCGTGCCAGGGTTTCTGTAACCCTCGGCCAAGTGCGCCTTGTCACAAGTGCGCTGATGCTCGCCCTCAACTGCAAACAGGCCACATTTCCTTTGAAATCTGGCGACCAGCTCTGAATCCTGTAGGTATGTGATGAATTTTAACATGGCACCATTCATGTATATGGTAGAGTGCTCCTGTTGTACGCCACCGTAACGACAATGTGAGTTTTCCTCAGGTGTGGAGGCGTGTTGTCAGGTGCGTTCTCCGACAGGTGTTCACTAACGAGCTGTCATAAAGCCCGACGGATAGACCGATAGAGGGAGCGCATGATAAATTATGGGCTTAAATGCCCTTCGGTAATTTCCATACAGATACGGACAGCACAAAAAATACCGTCTTCATTTCAGTGTTGAACTTTCACTTATGATTCAGTTGAGTTTTGTCCTGCTTGATAAGGTCGTATTGCAAACATATTTCTCAGCAGTTTTAGTGGTGCCAAATTCCTTAATGAAATGCATGAACTGGTCATTTCGTTCTGTTTATCTGCTGCTGTCCTGTTTTGGCATTAAAATAACATAATTATATTGAGTATTTGTGGTGGTCAAGAACGATAGCAACTTTTAAACCCCTCCCATTTTCGGGCATCAAAAATATTGCACAGTTTAACATAATGTAAAATAAAGTAATAATTTTTAAATATTTGGTCACATATCCTTTGCATGCCATGACTTCCTGATGTCTGTGACCCAATTAATTATCAAAAGACTCTTTTTTTTGATACTATAACAGCTCTGCATTTTAATGGATCTCTTTGGAAATTGGGGGGTGGGACTAGATTTAGCTGTAAATTACATTGGAATTGTATGGAACACATGACTGGCTAAATGGCTCTAAGTCACCAAGGGTCTGATGTATCAAACAAGCCTTAAATCATCACTCTGCTGCCAGACATGCAGTAGATATGGATGGAAAAATTAGTCAGGAGAAACAACCATTAAAGTGATCCATCCATATCTACTGCATCTGGCAGCAGAGTGATGGTTTGAGGCTTGTTTGATATCTCAGACCCTTGATGATTTACAGCCATTTCGCCAACCATGTATTCCATACTGTTCCAGCATAATTTACAACTAAATCTAGTCCCACCCCCAATTCCCATAGAGATTCAAATGCAGAGAGGTTATAGTATTGCTTGTAAGAGTACCAGAAAATAAGATATCAAGAGTCTTTTGATATTGTTGGGTCACAGACATCAGGAAGTCATGGCATGCAAAAGATATGTGACCAAATATTAAAAATGATTACTTTATTCTACATTATGTTAAACTTTTTGATGTCCGAAAACAGGGGGGGGGGGGGGATTATGTACAAAAGGTTCTATAATTTCTAAACAGTTTATCCGATATGGATGAAAATGCTCTCAAATTAAAGCTGACAATCTGCACTTCAACCTCATTGTCATTGTATCCTTTCAAACTCAAAGTGCTAGAGTACAGAGCCGAAATAACAAAAAATGCGTCACTGTCCAATGAATTATGGTGCTCACTGTATGTCTCAATGTTAAGAGCGAAAGCCCATAGGAGGCAGAGCGAATGTTCCCAGAGGAGGCTGAAAGATGAGTGTTTATAAAAACAAGGAGTTTCCCCGTGCTGTTATTCCTATACATTGTCCACAATCACATCTGATGGAAAAAGCGCTGAAAATGACAGTCCTCCATCGCAGTCCATATAGACACTTTTGCAACTGTCTATGGTGTGTTATCAACACAAACCAGAAATGAGACAAAGCCTTTAAACTATAACACAATTTACAGTTTATTGAGTTTACTGTAAACATTTCCCTGCTTCATGGATTATATTACTGGTGTCATTACTTACCCCGGTTGTACTTCTGGTTCTGTCACTGACTCAGTATTCCCCCTGTTGGCTTTTCAGTATGTAAATATGTCCCTGTGCCTGGGCCAGTGTGTAAAGAGCAGCGCTCTCTCTGAGTCACACTGCACAGTGTGTTATGTATGGGGCAGTGGAATGTCATGCAAAGGATCTGAATTGAATGAGAACAGAGAGGAAATCTTGCGAGTGTGTATGCTATGTAGTGTGTATGCTATGTAGTGTGCATCACTAGTACATCGGTAATATACTGAGAGTGAGAGTGAGAGACATTATGTTTTGTGGGAACACATTTTGTGTGGAAGGGCAACAGCACAATGAGGTTACACTTTCTTCAGTGCTACATGTGTGATAACAAGGGGAGAGATTTGAATAACATTTTCAGCATTTTATTTCACTTCTTTTCGAAATGTTCCAGGGCACAGAAGTGACAGAATCACATAGGGGAGTTACACACACCCTTAGACCTATAATAAAGCAATATCAAAGAGAGTTGGCTACAAATTCCAGGTTTATGAATTTGTATAAGTATTTCAGCTATTCAGTTAATGTTGTTGCTAAATGTTATATGAAAAGTGTCCTAGCTGGAAATCAAACCCCCAGTATTTTAGTCCAGTCCAGCTTCCTGACAATTAGATGACTCACTAATGCAGCTATTTAACTTTTTGTATGTCCATGTAAAATAATACAGTAACATTGTGAGGTAAGGAAGCGCATCCTTTGAACTGCACCCTTTCTCGGAAACTGGACTTTAACCTCGTTATGCAGCCTTAAATTCAATTTAAAAAAAACCATTGTCTGCGATGTTTTTGATGACGCGCTAGGAGCCTTATTATTTTAATAATTTCGTCTCGTCTGTCTTCCCTGTCCCCCAGCACGATTTAAACAGTTTTTTCGCGCGACCCGAGGGGGTCGAAGCAGCGCCAGAGGACTATTTAGCCGTGAAGACTCGTGTCTCTGTTCCTCTCTGCGAGCTGCCCTCAAGATCCACGCACAGGCGGATAAACCCTCGCGCTGAAACCACTGACATTACATCATCACTTTTCCATATCGAAGCATAACAGTCCCGTTCATATTTAACGGGAGGATCAAAACAGCGAAGGGGACGACCGGCTGTCGATTTAACAATTAACAAGGAACATCGTGGGGATAATAAAAAAAACAATGACATATAATGTAAACAAGGGGAGGATGGCGCATTCAGGAACAGAGCGTACACCGTCTTCGCTCGTCTGGAAGGTCTTTTGTGTGAGCGTGTGAACTGCGAAAGATGACATGGCAGAAGCTCATTTAGCAGACAGCGGATCCGAGACGCCGGGCGCAGCGGTTTTTCCTTATGAGGAGTATGAATGCAAAATATGTTACAATTATTTCGACCTTGGTCGCCGCGCACCAAAGATTCTGGAATGCTTGCACACGTTTTGTGAGGAGTGCTTGCACACACTGCACCTCCGCGATGACCGACCATGGCGCATCAGCTGCCCTGTGTGTCGCCACAGGACTCCAGTACCGGACTACCGGATACAAAATCTGCCCAACAACACGAAAGTGACGGAAGCTTTCCCTCTCTACATCGAATTGGACCCTCTTCCCCAGGACAGCTTGCCCCCTTATCCGCCGCCTCTACACCCCGCTCTCATTGCCCTCCGGCGCGAGGAAGCTACCGGAGCGACTCTGAGCCAGGCAACCCCCTCTACCACCGTGTCCACCGCCACGACAGTCTCACAAGATTCCGTACGGTACGAGAGCTGCCAAAACTGCAAGCGTGTCGCCCTGACCACGGGCTGCGTCTGCGTTATCTTCTCTTTTCTGTCCATGCTTGTCTTGCTATTCATGGGCCTCATGTTTGTGCAAAACCAGAACAGCCCTCCATCGCCCGCGGGCCCCATTTGCCTGTCTGTAGCGAGCATCTTGGCCATGTTTTCGGTGGTTGTCACGTGGCTGATTTGTTGGTTGAAATACAGACCCGAGCACGAAACCGGTCGGTCGTCTACAGCAAACTCCAGCAGACGGAACGCCTAACTGCTCTGTGTCTTACAGGCCCCAACACTTTAATCTTGCAGCTCGATGAGGTATTTAGTAGTGCGCTGAGACGTCTAATCGTACGAATTGAAAAATATTTTAAAAGGCTAAAATGCCATTTGTAATATATTTGACTTTTAAGGTGAGACAGGTAATTTTATACATGTTCAAATTATAATCAATCTATGTATGTAATATGTGGTTTACAGTGTGAACTTTGATATTTTCTCACGTTAAATAATCAAGAAACATGCAAATAAAATCAGTATTCGTTCTTGCCATAGTATTGCTAACATAAAATTCCACTGTCAATATTGGACTTATAGGCTTCTATCTGTGTTCTGTGTATGATAGTGATGTGTGCGTTTGTATTGAGCAAACATATGCTCATTTTCATTTTAAAACCGGAAATTAATATGTTAGATCAAACATGATGTATTGATTGGAGTTCTGAGAAGAAGATCTCGGCTGTTCGGGAGATGAGTTATGGCAGCAGATAGTGCCGAGAGGCGTATGTTTTGTGATTATTAAGCATTTCATCTCGCTATTTGCACTAAAATATGAAAGTTTGTTTTCCATTGATGCCTCTCGTCCTTACAAAACCAAGATAAGTTTGTGAAAAATGTGCTAAATCTGTTTCACTCCTGACTGAGGCAGTAAGGAGTGCACCGCTGGTCAGGTGTACAATCTGCGCCCCCTGTTGATATGTTATGTTATTGTGTCTACATTTTCGAAAAACTTGCCAGTTGCCACCAGTAAATGTAATGGGTTTGTGATTGGTCAGCCTTTAAACCATCTAAATGGCTTATATTCACCGACCCTTTGTAAACAGGTCCATGTGTTTAAAACGCCAGTGAATGCACAGAAGACGCGCAACATTTATTTATTTTTTAAATCGTAAGCAGCGCTGGTTATAGTCTGATCAAGGAAAATCCAAAGGCAATGCTAGTTGCGCTGTATTTTGTTTGTCACGTAAACCCACGGTTTTGCAACATATTTCTGTTAAATTATGTAATATAGGCTATTTGATAGCCTATAAATGTCTTATCTTTCACAGATGAATGCAGTTGACCTGCTTATACCCGCTATTGAGTGCAGACGACTGCTCAGAGTATTGCCACATTCAACTAAAAACGAGTAATGAACGGCCATTTGTCATTCAAGCGATGCTAAACAGTAAAGAGTAATGTACACAGGTGTGCACTCCTATATCTTTTCTCAAGGCCACAATGTTTTCACGGCCATTTATGCCATACAAATTATGATTGGATTCTTCCACAAACGGGCACATTTCTTTTTCAAAGTTTTGAAAATGTAGTAGTTGTGAGGATAGAATATGTAAAATGCACACTATCCTGTACAGATCTGTGTGATGTTTACATACATAAGCAAATTTCAGTAATAAAGAAACCTGAAAATGTTTCCAATTTCCTAACTTTTTGTGTGGTGTATAATCAAACGTCTTCGATTATGCTATATCACGTATAGGCCTATACAACAGTAGAGAAGTAGGCGGCAGATAATTCACATCTAATGATTCAGATGAAGAAGTATGCAGGTTAAAGCAATCATGCATTATTAATAAAGTTATGAATAGAACATTATGTTTGATGTTTTAGACATTAATTGCGTATTGTACGATTGTCTATCCACAAACAGGACTTACTATTCAATGCGCTTGTGTAGTTGCCCTCTAGTGGACATAACATGCATATGCTTTGTTGGTCAATGTGATGTTAAATACAATATATATTACATTACATTACAGGCATTTAGCAGAGCGACTTGCACAACTTATGATTACATCTTATTACATTTATCCATTCATACAGCTGGATATATACTGAAGCAATGCAGGTTAAGTACCTTGCTCAAGGGTACAATGGCAGTGTCTTACCTGGGAATTGAACCTGCATCCTTTCAGTTACAAGTCCAGTTCCTTAACCATTAAACTACACTGCTGCCATATCCATGTGTGTTTTACTGTTTACATCATTGCCACTCTCAGCCTGGAGTCCAGTCCTGGTTTAGGTGGAATCCAGCAGGAGGGATTATACTGATTATACTGGGCAGACTGGAAGAGAAACAAAAGTCACAAATAAAATATAAAAATTATTCAATTATCACATATTTAACATAAACTGTTCCACTCTGTTCATCAGATGAGAACTGATAGAGTTTAGAGAGAGAGAAGAAATGACAACCATCAGAGGTAGTACAGAGAGCTATAAGACCGTACTAGGGAAAACTGAAATGTGGCTGGTAAGGGTGGATATAGTCATGGTATTGAAACAGATCTGGAGGGGAGGGGGGTGTTGAGATTACACCAGGTGTCAGAGGCACAGCTGCTCTAATGTGCTATTACCTTTGAAAAAGAAAAGAAAAAAGCTTCATCATCCACTCTGATTGGTTAATTTCTCACTTGCTGGTGATTGACCATCTCCCCCAGAGAGAAGATCTCTGCTGGAAATGCACCCGAGGGCACAGGGGTGGGAGCCATGGCACAGAGTGGCTTCATTTTAGGGCCCATGCTCTTGGTCCACATTGATAATCTGAGCAGCCTGGGATATCAAAATAACTTGCTGAGGGTGCCAGGAGCACCATCTCTCTCTCTCTCTCTCTCTCTCTCTCTCTTTCCAAATACTGCTGTCTATTCTGTGAGGATACACTACAAATCCCAGTGTCTGTTTTATATCTTATTTAGTAAAATCAGAAGATATTAACTTGACATTGATTAGCAAAAAATAAAGTCCATATACATATATATATATATACACACACACATACACCCTAGTAATACGTAGAGTTTATTTCCAAGAGTATTTTACAGAAACATTTTTCAAAGACTTATTACGAGTAGACTACAGGAAGTTATAGTAGACTATAAGTATTTCGTTCTCTGAATCTCGATTTCTATTGATAATTAGCAACACCTGTTGGATTGCAAATTAAGTATATGCTGCGAAGTCAGCATATAGGGCTATTTAATTTGCTGACTTCGCAGAAATAGTTAAGTATCACTACCAACATGTTATATTCAATGTCTGGACAACGAATTATTCCAAGGAATAAATGAATAACATAATGTATATTATCGAAAAAGTTCATGAGTTAATGCCTTTTATTGTAATTACAAATAATAATTTCTAATCTATGTATTAAATGTCCCTGCAGAGGAGTCGTACACAGCACAACATAAAAATTGCGTCGGTGAACTTGGCACGTAAACCCACCGACTTACCTGGTTAAAAGTTTTGTGACAGAGAGTTGAATTCTACAAAACAACGACGCTATCTTAAAGTTAGTTGTAATTTCAGGGTAAAAATTGTACCTCCATTTTGGTGACGTTGTGCACATTATGATAGTCTGTCCTAGGCCTACTCGACGTTGCAGTGTCTTATAAACGCACACTGTCGTTAATCACGACCCTATTTAGACAGAGGCATTGCCCACCATCGCAATAGCCACTGGTAATTCTCCTTTTCATTCCCCCCTTAGACTCGCATAGGCTACTTAGGCTACACTGTGATTGACGTACATTGTATATTCACATTAAAAATCACAATCATTCCAGAATGCTGCATCGATGCCCCTAATTATCTCAGTCGGCATATTACAGGCTACTGTGTTTTTTTAGTTTTTTTTTTACAAGGCGTAGATAAATGAAACGCAAGCACAGAACTAGTACAAATATTATTTTATCCTGGATGATTATCTACTGAAGTGTTAATTCTCAGAACTAAATTGTAGCCTACTTCAAGGAGAATCATTTAAGTGAACTACAAATTTACATCGCGTTCTGCTTCAGAAAAAAGGCGCGTCAACCTCCATCAAGGAAAATACAAAATGATGACGAACGGATAAATGTTGTTGAAATATATATATATATATATATATATAGTATAATATAGCCTATATATATATTCTTTACAAATCTACATATTTTAACTTTGCTTGAAAACAATTCGCTCCGAGTTATATAGGCTACACAGCTTTCTTTATTTAAAATATCATAGACGAACACATTTGTTTTCCCATATGTTTTACCTTAAAAAGTAAATTTTCTCATTACAAAACCTAAGCCACGTATGTACTTTTTCTAAATAATGATATTTCAGACTTTATTTATGATTATATATAATCTTTTTGCACAGCAGGGAAACTTTCCGACTGAATTCCAGCTTCACTAATGGATTTGGCACGGAGATGTGGTGTCCCTTTAAGAAACCA
The DNA here is from genome assembly GCA_022702515.1 of Ilyophis sp. 1 JC-2022. NCBI lineage: Eukaryota > Metazoa > Chordata > Actinopteri > Anguilliformes > Synaphobranchidae > Ilyophis > Ilyophis sp. 1 JC-2022. The sequence continues at coordinate 86,530,787 of CM040402.1, read as the reverse complement.
AACTTTGTATTATGACTTTTATGGTTTCCTTTCTGTAGAAATATAGAGTTTCTGGGGGTGTAATGAGCCGCTAAATCAACACGTTTGTCAACATAACGCAGCCGTTATACACTTGAAAAGATGCACACGGTTATATTATTTTCCAAAGCCTAGGCTACTTCTGGCAACAGTTTTTTTGAAACGTGATTAATGTTTTAGTCTTATGATCACACTGGTTTGCTTTAGTCAGATAAATAAACGCTACCAATGGTCTATTCATTTATTTGAATGGTTATCAAGTCATATATTTATAAAACATGACATCATACCCAGATACGTTTCATTGCCGTTAGCCTACGTCAATCGAAAAGTATGTTGCCCCAACATCACAAGCAATTCGATAGAGAGCAATAAACGCATCCCCATCCCCCACCCTTCCTCTTTTCTATTTAGCGTCACTATAGGATGTAATCTATCCTTCAAATAACTGGACTGATGTTCGACTCCTGCGCCAAGTGACACGATACAAACTGCAACGGACTGTCCACGTAGGCTAGGCTATAGGCCTACGTGGTGAAACCGCGTTTTACGTGTAGGTGCACGGTTTACATTCAGGTTCAAATGTTGGGAGAAGAGGCCTGATCAGAAATGGGGTATTTGTAAAAGTATGTGCTTAAATTAATGCAATCTGGAATGTTGGAGTTCATATTTATTAGAATAAGAAAGCACTGCATTAGCAGATGTAATCGGCTAATCGCCTCGTGACTGCTTTGTGGAATATGCAAGGAATCGTTTCCAAATCTGATATGTTGTGTTATAGGCCACGTAAAATTAGCATAAAGTTATGTTAAGATCACTATTATGCATGCACCTTAGTAATAGGCTACTGCGCTATTGCCAGTCATCTCGTATTTGGGAAACGTTTTGAGATGTTGATTTAAAAAATCTCCCCCACGGAACCCGATGTCGGTAGGAAAATAGGCCTTTCTGTGTGAAAAAAGTAACTGCTGCAATGGCCTCTTCCCCACAGCCCTTCACCTCTGTGTTGGGGCGTAGCCTACACTACAGCCAGAGATTTTAATATGAATCTACCACTGTAATTTACAGAAGGTTTTTTTGTTTTATTTCACCGAATCACGTGGGGGTATGATATTTTCTCATACATACATACGTAGCCTAGACATACATACATGTTCCCAAGAATCGCAGTCAACACAAGGCTCGAGATTAGCCAATGAAAGTGTCTGCCACAAATTTGGATACATGCCCTGTACACCTTCTCGACAATAAATTTACCTTTTCTTTACGGTATTAGCTATACGTAGCCTACAGTAGCTATATTTTCCCACGTAGCCTAAATAACTTTCTTGATTTCTACAATACCTCGATACTATTATTATTATTGTTGTTGTTGTTGTTTTCCTGTCGTAGCCTATTTATTGCAATGCCTATTTGAAAAGGGAAATTAACTGCCAGTGCTTGTCCTAGCTTTGCAATATTTCTCTGTCTCTCCTGTGATGTGGCGGCTCCTGTGGCCACGGCACTGCCGCTAATCCAGTTGGACTGCACCTGGGTCGGCTCTGTAATTACCGCTGAGAGTCGGACGCACTCCGCTTGCACCGTGAAATGCGCCCCAAGACTGCGACGGCAATTAAATCACCCACAAACCTATGGGAAGTTTGCACTAATGGATTCTTAATCTCCCTGGAAACATCTTTATTTTACAATCATACACATACCGTGAACCTTGGTCTTTGATTTCAACAAGTTTGCGATTTATGGGGGACAAAATCAAAAATAATTTCTGCGGTTATTACAAAACCATTCACTATATATCAGCAGCGCAATATAATAATAAAATAATAATAGAATATGATGCTATGCAATGGTGGGTTCATATAACGGTTTCCTGTTTTGCAAATTATGGGTGATGATTTAATAAATTGGTTAACGTTTTACAACAATTTTAATTGTTATAGGTAGGCCTATAGACTGCCACCTCCCATCAATAAAAGGCATGTAGGTATGTGTAGCCTATAACAGTTTTAAGTGGGTGATTATAATTACTTACATGGAATTAGTTAGTAATGAAGGGCCCAATGATGAGTAAAACTGTTCATAATGACGTATAGCCTAAACGGCCGTTTATTTTTTGACATGTGTAAAGTTATGGTAGAGTAGCGTTTCCTTCAGTCAGGCTACTTTTAGCTGTTCCGCGATTAAACTTTTTGATAGATTGGCTCGGACTCTTGGGAAACTATTCATATTAGCGAAACAGGGAAAAATAACAACTTTTATCTCGTGATTACACTACATTGGGGTGCTCCAGTGCTAATGTTCAGTGTTAAATCAACTCTTACAGAGTAGGCTATATATGGTTCTTCTTTGGACCCTACTCTGTTAGAGTGCAATTAACACTGGACACTTTACTGTGTAGGCTACCTTTTGAAATCTAAATGTCTCCTCTTCCTCCGCCGTGTAGCCTAAATATTAGAGTAGCTATACAGACCGATATAAACTTTTCCCTTTTCGGAGAAAGGAGGGTATTCCTTACACAAACAATCTATCCAAAAATGAATGACCTAGCTAGAGCTGGACTATATAAGGGACCTATGACCAAGCCGTCTGGTGGAATTCTGAGAGAAGAAAGTCTTTGTTTTGCTTCAAAGGCCGTTCGAGGAAAGATCTCAATTCCTTTGATTGATTGGGGGTGCTGAACGAGTCTGACTGACGGAGGCTCTTCAATGGGACGTCGCAACCAAACTTAAAAAAAGATGGGAGGGAGATGGCAAGAGGACACGTCTGTGGCAGTAAGGCAGTTATAAATAAAGAGTCCAGTTCTCACAATTGCATCTTCACTCTGTAAACGGCCCTTTACTGCATTCCTGGAGGCGCACCCCGCTGCGGCTCCACGACCCCTAATCAGACACACCATTTCTTTTATTTTAATTGCTAGGGTAAAATCTACTCACCCCTGGCCTATAAATTCCCGAGGACAGCCAAACGTTAGGAGTATTTTTAGGTGGAGAAGACTGGGCTGGGGGTCGGGGTCACCAAATCAAAACTACATTAGAATTTGAGTCGCTGCGTTGTGGCTGTGGTCATTTTTATAGTGTTACTCTGTGAAAATTCCTGGGCCGCGCTCATGTTTTATGTATCATATTACATTATAAAGTCTTCAGATTATCAGCAAGAAATGAAGACGATCCCATTTCAGTCTTTTATCACGCGATCAAGTCATTAGCTTATGAATATGAAGTAAAGACCAGCCTACTTTTGTCTTATAATGTAGGCTGTTCTATCTAAATGATCGGTAGTGAAAATAATACAAGATTCCACTCGTAACACTTGCTTAATGCCATGATTTTACATAAATATAGATTAGACATATTTAATTATACAGTAATTAGGTCCTATCAATAAAAAACGGTCTGAATAAATCCGAAATACACTGCAGTAATTCCCAACCCATATCCTATCTCCATAAACACAGATCAGCGCTTGGGGCTCAAACCCAGCCACAGGAAAATAAAGTTTCCGCTCCCAGCCAATAGCTGCGCACTTTGAGAAACCGGGACATTCCTGCTCTTAACCAATCACATGGTTTGAAGCCCCGATAGAACTAGGGGTGCAGCAACTAGTAAATGTTCCACTATTGCTCACCGCCTCACTCACTTCAACTGTGTCAACAACAACAATTGCGCCAGTCCCACGAAGTTTATCTGATGCCATATCCGACCCCATTAGATACGCGCAGTTCGTTGGAAACTTGCATTGATTGATTTTTTAAAAGTTTCCCTGAACCTTCTTTTTTTGATACATCTTTTCGTTTGAAGCGGAATATTAACCTGCATCATTTACCAGGACAAGGAACCTGCTATAACCGATCCATAAATCCACATATTGGACTACAGCACAGCTTTAACGCTTCCGCTCTCAATCACGCAGCTTTACATCTCCAGTTCTGCATCGCCTTCCTCCCGCGGGGAAGGTAAGCAGCGGGTCGGAGTGCGTGGAGACATGACGGCATTAGCGGGGGCCGTACCCAGGATGATGCGCCCCACGCTGGCCCAGAGCTACCCCCGAAGCGGGTTCCCGTTGGAAGGTAAAATATTGATCAATAATTATACACAACCAAGTTGGAATTATAGACCTGCCGGACATCCCACAACGCTATTTCTTGCGTTAATCTTTTGCAATGCTGATATGTTGTTTGATCTTAAGGTGTTATGGGTTAAACTGACATTTTCCATACAGTCCACAGTGAAAAAAATAAATAATAATTATCTGAGAATGTATTTAAATGTGTAATTAATACATTGTATAACAGCTACGTACATTTCTGCATTCATTTTCTACTAGTAGCAACTTGCTTCAACATGTGGAGCGCATCTGCCACACTTTAAAATAGGGTAACTGCATCAACAGATGTTTACATTTTTTTTGCGTTCTTCTTGTCCTCGTGAAAAGGTTTTGAAGTGCCGTTCAAAACTGTATTTGTTCACGAAATAGTTGTATGGATCTATATTCAGTGTGTGATTGAAGAACAATTTTAACAAACCAGAAGTTTGTATTAAAGGCGTTTTCCACAAGAACAAAAGCATATGTATGTGGTATTTATGCATATTAACTCCATCTTTCATAAAAGGCCCGTGGGTAGCCTATGTCCCAAACACAGTTTTGACATTTTCTAGTACCAAAAAATAAAAAAAATACAATTTATTTTGTATAATATAATAGTGCAGAAATACCCCAGTAAAACATTCCACGGTTAAAGTTTTATTGCGTCCAATAATTGCATTAATTTTCAAATAGTCTTAACCCTCCATTTTATGATAATTTTTAAATTCCGCTGTAGCAATTATAACACAGTATCATAAAATACACAATAAATTGTTTTCTTTCCTTCCTTTCTTTTAAACATTTAACTGCAGTTTCCACGCCGTTAGGTCAAGGCAGAGTAAACCAGCTCGGAGGAGTTTTCATTAACGGCCGACCTCTACCCAATCACATTCGTCACAAGATCGTTGAGATGGCACACCACGGCATCCGACCCTGCGTCATCTCCCGCCAACTGCGAGTCTCTCACGGCTGCGTGTCTAAAATCCTGTGCAGGTATCAGGAGACTGGTTCCATCCGGCCTGGTGCGATCGGTGGGAGCAAACCCAAGGTGAGCAGGCATGGCCAGTTGGAATCATAATGAACAGTGCGGGAAATCATAGACGACCACCACGCGCTGATTCATACCTGTTTTTAGCTGCATGTTTAATACTCTCTGGCCAATCAGCAGAGCTTCGAGTCTGCAAGTTGTGAGTTTATCTCAGTTACAGGATGAATAGAGGCACAAGTTAACACAGATTTGAACTTCAATTTCATATAGCGTTTGTGCACTTAAGATGCAACCAACACGCGATTATTTGGCCAGGGATGCTATTTAATTAATTCATTGCAAATGTGCAATTTGACTTCAATTTTAAACGAAGATACGTATTTCTCATTTTAAAACCCAGTCTTGTCATTTAAAGCAGGTGACCACGCCGGATGTGGAGAAGAAAATAGAGGAGTACAAGAGAGACAACCCCGGAATGTTCAGCTGGGAAATTCGGGATAAATTGTTAAAAGATGGGATTTGTGACAGAAACAACGTTCCTTCAGGTATATTCCCGTTACTTTGACACTCGAAACAACCTGTTGCAGCAGCAGAAGCAGCAACAACAAACAACAAAAATAACAACAACTACAATAATAATAATTACAATATATTCAGACATAATTTTAAATGCTAATACAATTTTTAAAAAAAGATAAGCAATGAGGTTGATATATCTTGTTAGATAAGCAAGTTAGATTTGCAAGTTTGAGGATTCATCATCATCTTCATCCTCTTCGTTGCAATCATTATTTTAATAAAAATGATCACCGTGTAGGCTAAATTGTCATGCTATTTTAGCTTTGCGTAAACATTAAATATTATATGTTAATAAGAAACAACATAAAAAATTAAATAAACACTTTCTATTTTTTTTTTATCCGAACCACCTGACCTGTCTGTGGTTTGTAAAAATAATAATAATAATAAAATAAAAATACACACACATGTAAGCTACCTATCAGCAACAAGTGTCCCTTGTGTCCATTCTTTGTTTAGCCTAATAACATCTTCATAACTTCCTCTTTTCATCGTGTGGACATTATACTAGCCTAATCTTATTTTTTTTCTTCAAATATCATACGATTTAGACACATTTTGAAGCATTGACTTGGGAAAAATAAATATTAAAGACCAGGGATAATCAACAAGTGTGTTATTTAGGCTATGCATGTCATTGATTGTTTCGTTCGAGTATAATAGGCTATAATTTTAAGAACACCACGAATCTCGCAATACAATTTTTGTGCTTTTCATTTATAAAATTGTATGTATCTATTTTGCTTATTTTAAAGTGAGCTCAATCAGTCGCATTATGCGGAGTAAATTCGGAGGTAAAGGTGAAGACGACGACGATGAGGACGAAATCGAGAAGAAAGAGCTGGAGGAGAACGAACGGAGGGCCAAACACAGCATTGACGGAATTCTCGGAGACAGATGTGAGTAGAGACTGTTACCACTTCAGAAATTAGTGCTGTAGCCTAATGATCACGCCACAGTAATTAAAACACTGGACGCTGTGGTCATTATGCATCCTGCAGAAGATGCAACACGCTAATCCGTAGTAGCAGTTTTGTGAAATGACACATTGTGAAATGTGTTTGTGTATTGGTGGGTGTGTGTTTGCTGAGCGCTAAGTGGGCTTTGTGTAGGCTATGCTATACGGGCATGCACAATGTTTCGTTGTTAGGTTCTGATAGTAGGTATTACATATACTTACCTATAACCAACAATAGGATTATTATATCCATGGACGTACAAGTTTATACAATTAACGACAGTCCCATCTTCGGCAAATTTAGGCCAGCCTTTAAAAACATTATTAAACTTAGTCCTGTTACTTGTGGTTCGGTTGCGAATGCACTGTCTCGCGGGGGAATCAAGTAGCCTTGGCCTATATTGAAAGCGCGGTGAAAGTGGGCCTACTTAGTATATTGCTGTCAGGAATTTGTTATCGACCTTATCTTAAGGTAATGCGTTTCCCATGAGGCGCTATAGCAACACAAACAGCAGGTGGGCGGGTGGGGGTGTGGAGGTGTGTGTGTGTGTGTGTATTGGTGGGGGTTCTCTTCAAAGATAATCAAAACAGTCAAAACTGTATCAACCGTTATAATACATTTTGGCTATCTGCTACTCAAAAGCTGCATTGACATACTTTAGAAAAATAAATTCGGTAGAAATTTGTCAAATAAACAAGTTAAAATGATGAATCTTCACTGGTTATTTGGCACAGTTATTCTCACTCTGCATATAGGCTATATCTTGTATATAATTATTTTTAAATAAATGCTTGCTCATATCCAGTCACTATTCCATATCAGTGTCTTCTGCAATGTAAGCTGCTCAATAAGTAGCTTTCAACTTTTAGATGATGATGATTGTTTCCAATTAATAATAATACTATGACTACTACTAATGATAATAATAGCAATAACAATACTACTGATAATAATAATAATAATTATATTATCATCATCATCATTGAAGCATGTTTTCTTCAGTTTAACAGCAAATTCACATCCTTTTATTCATTTTGTTTTGTGAATGAAAATCATTACATAGTTTTATATATATATATATATATATATATATATATATATATATATATAAAGGAATAAGCAAATAAGTGATAATAAATCATGACATAATTAATTATATGAACCCCTCATTGCATCCAATATATGGATTTAATTAATCTAAAAATATTAATGCTTGCATCCCATGCATATCAAATTAGCTGATGATAATGGTTTGTTGTGAACAACTGGTTTTCCTGTGGTTAATTGCCTACTGTACAAATATTTTGGAAAAAGAAAACAAGCCGGGAGGGGGTGGGGAGACAAAAAGTTCCAAATGAGTTGATCAAACATTTGTACAACTGTTCCATCCCATACAAAGACAGGTCCTGCGCACACAATCAGACACTTACGGATGAACTTGGAAGACAAAGGCGCGAGAGTCCATTGAAACTCACACTTCGGCTTCGCGCGAACAAAGCCCGGCCTAGCAACAGCTTGGCCCAGACAAAAGAAGGCAACCTTTTTATAATTCAGGGAGAAAAGAAGAGAAAGCGGCCCAACAATAGGCTGAGAAAAGACATTATGAGCTTGCAATGAGGGATGAATTATTCAGCGATCGCCAATAGCCGCAGCTCCTCGCAGTTTTATAGACTGTGCACCGTGGAAAAATGGCCGTTTTCACCTACAAAATGTTCCTTTTGGAGTCTTTTAGGTCGTCTAAAGATGCCGACTGCCATTCAAAATTACAATTGAAACCATTCTCTCTCTCTCTCTCTCTCTCTCTCTCTCTCTCTCTCTCTCTCTCTCTCTCTCTCTCTCTTGAAACAATACTTAAAAATGGTTCTATTTCAATAACCCTCAACATTTAGAAATTTCCCAATACTGTTTGCATATAGCCTATGTTTGCGAGGTATATAGGCATACTATTCAAGGCAAAATAACAAAAAATACAGAAAGCAATAGCAACTCATAAACTTAAAAGTCCATCAATTCGGAGAAATAGTGTTAAATATTTTACACTATTTTTCGAATGGCCAGTTACTTTCATAATAATAACTTTTAATTATTATTATTATTATTAGTAGTAGTAGTAGGCTAGTAGTAGTAACAGTAATAATGTTATTACTATTTATTAATAATTAAAAATATTTACAAATCGATTTCGCGAATAATAGGAGACACCAACGTTATGAATGAAATAGCAGCTAATAAGTTTAGCCTGCGAGGATTATCTGTATTCATTCCGTAATACTCTCTTCTGGCCCTCTTTAACATTAATTGGGTCTTCTAAATGTTTCTGATGCTCAGCTATGTGACATTTAATGATCGGGAGAGTGTATTAAAGACTTCTTCAGTGAATAGACACCAATGTTTCCCCCCGAGAATCTAGCTGGCCTCGAGCTTCGGTCACAATAGATTCGCCCTCGTCATGCGCACTGCTACAATATTCACCCATCATGCACACCCCTCGCTCTGAAAATCTCTTCAAGCGGATTAAATCGAGCCTTTTATTTCTTCTCACTTTCATCTCTAGACCAACCACGCCCCTTTCACTCTGCCTCTCCGCCTGCGGCGCGCATTCGTTTAATATCTGTACCCATTTTTTTCAGGAGAGCCAACACGAACAAAAGCAAGTCAGTTCTCCGATCTAAAAAAAACCCACTGGCCGTCTTTTCTGAGTCCTAATTTTTGTCTTCAACTTTTCTCCATGCCTTAATAGAATTAGGCTAAATACACTAGATTATATGACACGCGAGCAATATTTACATGTAAATACTCAGTTAGAGACTTTTTTTTCTCAATTAGAGACTTGTTGCTCGAGTTGTCGGGAGCACTGTCTGTTCTAAATTTTACTCATTTACTTTTTGTAGACCTGTTCATGCATCCTTGAGGAACAGAATTTGTTTGACAGTTCACATAGGCCTATAACAGGTTTTGGTTAAGATAAAAAAAGTTAAGGAACACAGAAGCGTAGCCTATAGACAACTAGCCTAACTATGTCTAGTGAACAGATCGTGAAATTAAGTGTCAATCCACCAATAAATGTTACAATGTAATATATTCTACAATCCCAATGGACACTTGGATTATAATAAACTGTAGAAAAAAGTACTGAAGTGATTTAAATTGTCCAGCATGATCTATTTGGCTCCTGCATACTCACGAGGTATATGAACAGTGGAGGAAGCAATTCGTTTCTTCGCATTGGCTTTCTGTCCAATTAAGCAAATTACGGTTGCTGTAAACTGGTTGCTGTAAATTTGATCTTACTGCTGCCGAAAATGTTAACATAAAGAAATAACAGACTGATTTTTTATCTTTATCAATGTATGTGTGATGAAATTTTTTTAATAAACGTGTATACTCGTGATTTGGTTTAGGTCAACATTTTCAATGTAGTCTGTTTCGACTAGCCTATTTGGTACCAATTATTTCACCTATAGGCCTAGAGGCGCCGACCTTTTGGAGGGGGTTTAGTAGGCTACAAAGTAAAATGGCCAATTCCAATTGAGAACAGGTTTTTGTTATCCGTGGCTGCAGTAGCGTCGTAGGCTACTCACTCCCTCTCTGCTGTGGAGTTGTTTTACAACTCTGAATTAAAATCTGAAAAGGACGTTTTCAGTATCACTGGCCAAATATTGATTAAGCGAGTGTTTGCCCAGGCTATTGATGCACGAAAGGGGGCCAGTAGCTCTGCCCCTTGTTGTTCACAATCTATTGTCGGATTCCCTCAAGTGCCGAGATCAAAGGCCGCTCGTTTAGATTTATTTGTCTGGGAAAACGGTCCAGATTCCGAGTAACTCTCTGCTTTAAGGCCTGAATCTGGCTTCCGCGAGCAGACGAGCCAAGTTTGTTTGCAACGTGTGAAAGATGCTTGGGAGTGGGACCAAGGTACCAGCTAATGCTAATAATCTGTCGTTTCCCTTCCGCTTTAATACGGAGGCGCCTCAGTGTTGTGACGCCTGTTCGTTTTAAATGTAGGCCTATATGCAGATTAGGTGTTTCTATATTTGTACAATATCCGGGGGAAAAAAGATAATCGTCTTGGTATTGGTAACTATTGCTTTCGGTCACTTAACAAGACTATAACTTGGTCGGTGTTTATTTAATTATTTTTATAGGCTATGTGCAATTGAATCTTTTCGTGGTTTGCAAAGACACACACTGGCTATTCAGTTTCAGATTGCTACCCTTTTAATTTTGGCTTTAGTCCTGCACGCACGTGGTAAAGTTTTAATGAATGGCCTATAATAGGAGTGGGGCCTATTTTACCCCCAATATTCAGAGCAATATCCTGCTAATTACACCTAAGGGATGATCCTTTTTTAAAAACGACACCAACCCCTCCATATTTTACTGCTCATCTTTTTAACCTCATTTAGCTCATTACAATTAGCTGAAGTTACTGAAGAGAGCAAGACTGGTCTTGTGGATTTTCATTTATACCAGACACACACACACACACACACACACACACACACACACACACACACACACACAAAATACTGCTCTGAAATACAAACAGTCAATGGGATAAGTTTATTTCTGAAAGGGAATCCTGGAAAGCCTAATTGAATAAGCCTGGATCTCTGAGCCCTGCCATGGAGAAAGCAGTCAACATGTCATAATTAGGTTTATTGAGGCACATTCCAACAATCTGCTCCCTTTCTTCCAGCCCTATTGTCCCGGTCCAGGCGAATAGCCGGAGGACAAAAGGAATCAAGTGCTGACAAAACATGAAAGGGCAAAAAGATTTAACTGCCTTTGTCAAAGAAACTGACCAGGACTTTGTTTGTGTAAATAAAGTGAAGAACTGGCTCCCCACTATTTAGGCATGGACACCACTCAATAGAATATTTTATCTGCGCACACTGGATATGAGAGAGAGATTATGTGTGTGTCTGTGTGTGTGTGTGTGTGTGTGTGTGTGTGTGTGTGTGTGTGGGGGGGGGGGGGTTAGACATGTTTAATTTGTAAATGTAAAATATTTGTTTAAAAGAGGACAGCTGGGAGGTGAGGATGTGTGTTCACTTGCTGGAGTTGAGAAGATTAATTACTTCAGTAGCATTTCTGGGGGGGAACTACGGGTCTCTCTCACGTTGCTTCTGTAAACATTGCAGCAAACCACCAGGAAAAAGCCTACACACTGTTTCGTATGTCTGTGTTGATGAGAAGTTAACTCAACTTCCAACAGGAGAATGTTTGTCAAGTTCAAACGATGGATTTACTTGACAAGGCAGAATGAGGAGCGTTGTCATCCGTGCTTTAATTTAAGCTGAACATTTGTACCTAACAGGAAGTCGGAATTGAAATTTCAGACTCAGTTCATAAATATTCGATTGGATAATCCAAACAAAGTAAATGGCCTTTAGACAAATGCCTTCTGATTGCTTGATATTTCCAACCAAACAATGCTGCAGAGTTAGACTTTCTCATAGAACGCTCCCGTGTGCTTGAACCCATCGCACTCAGAAATGGCTCACGTGGTGAACATATGAAGGATGATTGTGAAACTCGTCTCTCCATCCCTCAGACTAGAGCAGAACTCGCTTCCACTGGCTGCAGAACATCCACCGTCTCTCCTCTCTGCCTTCCACCCTTCTCCTCTTCCTCTTCTCAAGAGCTCTTTTTCCAACGCATGACTATCCAAGCATAAAAACATGGTTATCTGCAAATTAATGGTGACTCTATGCTTCATTAAAGCCTCTTTCTCCTTTCGCACCCGTATTGTGACCCTCTGATATCAATTCAAAGGGCAATTAATGAATGCAGCCCATCTTTGAAGTGGGGGTGTGGAGGCGCACTCTGGCCGGCCCCTTAGTGCTGATGGGTCCACATTCAGATGACGCTCTGCAAGACAGTTTGAAGTGAGTGAAAGAGAACGGGCAGGCGAAGGTCAAGGAGAATAGGCCCCATAGAAAAGCACTCTTTATTTGTTGGAAGTATTAGCCAAGCAAAACTGCCTGGAATGAAGGAGGAGGAGGAGGGGGGGTTGTTTTTTTGAGGGGGGGGTCAAGGCAAAAGCAACAAAATGAAACAGTTAAACAATAGAAAGCCAGACAGGGAGCTGTCAATCACCTGACTTGAAGAGCGTCACTCTTAAACTGAGTAATGTTATCTAATTACCCTGGGAAGCAGCAATTATGCTGTTCATTAAGATGAAAAAAAGAGCCAAGGCACGATGGAGGAAAAGGTGATCAATCGGCACTTCAGCAAGACAGCGGCCTCAAAAGTTTAAACTGTTGACGTAAGTTTTGAAAACGGGGGAAAATCCCATTTGTTTTAGGCAATGGCATCCCCTCTTCACACACATTATTTTGCTTGCAAAATTATTTTATTTGGTTAAGGAGTGAAATTATTTATATATAAATATATAATAACTCACCTCTGGTATTCGTTTGCTAAAGTGAATGTAAAACATTGAATAAAAACTTAAAATAGTTTGAGGTGAGGTTGTAATATTTTTGGCGGTTGCAGAAATATCCGCTAATCAGTGTTGTAATCCACTGAAGTGTAAGAATGTAAAGAAATATCAGGGTACTATTTTGTGTGCAGTTAAAGTGTGTAAATCTGTATGGAAAGCATATAATAGCACTCTGGAAAATATGAAAATCTAGGAGGTAGATGAAAAATCTGAAAAGGATTATTATTACAATTTATTTTAGAAGATGGTAGGAATGTACTGCAACAAATTACTGTGGTCAGGCATGGGGGGTGGGGGTCTGTTATCCCCCAGGTTTTGGAAATGCCTTTGCCGGGTCAGAGAGCAGGAGTGGGTCACGGCAGGAAGTGAGGGTTAGAATGATGTTTGGATAAAAATGACAGGTAACAACTTCCTGTTACTCCAGTTAAAAAGAAAGGGAAAACACAACTGGAAAAATTGTTAATAAAATTTATTGCTAATAAAATCACAGTGAGAGTGTTCAGGTTTGAGTAAATGCAGTGGATAATAAAATCACCATGAGAGCGTTAAGGTTTGAATAATGGAGTGGATAATAAAATCACAGTGAGTGTTAAGGTTTGAGTAAATGCAGTGGATAATAAAATCACAGTGAGAGCGTTAAGGTTTGAGTAAATGCAGTGAATAATAAAATCACCAGGAGAGTGTTAAGGTTTGAGTAAATGCAATGGATAATAAAATCATAGTGAGAGTGTTAAGGTTTGAGTAAATGCAGTGTATAATAAAACCACAGTAAGAGCGTTAAGGTTTGAGTAAATGCAGTGGATAATAAAATCACCAGAGAGTGTTAAGGTTTGACTAAATGCAGTGGATAATAAAATCACCAGGAGAGTGTTAAGGTTTGAGTAAATGCAGTGGATAATAAAATCACAGTGAGAGCGTTAAGGTTTGACTAAATGCAATGGATAATAAAATCATAGTGAGAGTGTTAAGGTTTGAGTAAATGCAGTGGTAATAAAATCACAGTGAGAGCGTTAAGGTTTGAGTAAATGCAGTGGATAATAAAATCATAGTGAAAGTGTTAAGGTTTGAGTAAATGCAGTGGTAATAAAATCACAGTGAGAGCGTTAAGGTTTGAGTAAATGCAGTGGATAATAAAATCATAGTGAGAGTGTTAAGGTTTGAGTAAATGCAGTGGATAATAAAATCACAGTGAGAGTGTTAAGGTTTGAGTAAATGCAGTGGATAATAAAATCACCAGGAGAGTGTTAAAGTTTGAGTAAATGCAGTGGATAATAAAATCACCATAAGAGCTTTAAGGTTTGAGTCAATGCAACGGATAATAAAATCACCATAAGAGCGTTAAGGTTTGAGTAAATGCAGTGGATAATAAAATCACAGTGAGAGCGTTAAGGTTTGAGTAAATGCAGTGGATAATAAAATCATAGTGAAAGTGTTAAGGTTTGAGTAAATGCAGTGGATAATAAAATCACCAAGAGAGTGTTAAGGTTTGAGTAAATGCAGTGGCTAATAAAATCACCATAAGAGCGTTAAGGTTTGACTAAATGCAATGGATAATAAAATCATAGTGAGAGTGTTAAGGTTTGAGTAAATGCAGTGGTAATAAAATCACAGTGAGAGCGTTAAGGTTTGAGTAAATGCAGTGGATAATAAAATCATAGTGAAAGTGTTAAGGTTTGAGTAAATGCAGTGGATAATAAAATCACCATAAGAGCTTTAAGGTTTGAGTCAATGCAACGGATAATAAAATCACCATAAGAGCGTTAAGGTTTGAGTAAATGCAGTAGCTGTTTATTTTTGCACTGGTAAAGTTGTATTGAGATGGCTTAACCGCAGATAAAGGTTGTGAATTACAGATGGTCACTGAAACTATGAATGCAGGACTATATTTCTCCAGCCTGGCAGCCTCTTTGCGGACTGTGCATTCCTGTTTGGGAATTACTGCGCTAAACTGAGCGGCTCCCTCAGGCAGGGTGGAACTGACCAGCACCAGCCACAGTCTCCTCTGAACAGCCAGGACTGAACTCGAGCTGCACAAATCTTTATCTATTCATGTCTTAACATTTCATTTAGTGGGCTGTGTGGATCCGACACGAGCAGGGCTGTTTCTGTGCAAGTTGAAAAGAAAGGAAGATTCAGCAGTTTTCACCTGGAGAGAGTGTGTGTGTGTGTGTGTGTGTGAGCGTGCGTACACACGCTCACGAGCAGCTGTAGAGGTCGGGGCTCCTTAGCAAGTCAAGTGAGCCCCCTCTCCGGTGCAGATGGGGCAGAATCTGTCAGTTAGGCATTATTCCGCCTGCATCTGCTGGCGTCTATGGACTGTTTTATGCAGTCAGTCAGTCTTCTCGTCCCCGGAGGCTGAAAGGGCTTCGTCACTCCCTGCACAAATAAATTGTTCATTTGTCTCTTCTGCCTTTTGTTTCGTTTGGGGAACACATGTCACCAGCTCAATTACCCTCTTCATTAACTGCCCCCAGCGGAGGCACTTCGGGTCCCCTGGGCAGGGGCCGTAAACAACTCGCATATGGCCGGCCCTGGACCCGGGACTCTGGCCCCGGTTCAAACTGAAGGAGAAGACCCCAGCCCTGTTCGAGTTTAATCTGGGAGGGGAACACATTGAGCCCAACTCAAAACCATCCTCTACACCCTCGTTTAGTTTTCCGGAAGACAAAGTCTCTTTCAGTCAATTTCCTCTTTTGCTATTTTTTCCTCTATTTTTTGTAGGAGGGGGGGTAGGGGGGCGGATTGATTTTGGCGGGTGTAAAGTTTTGGCTAGTGCTCTGTACTGTAAAAAAAAAAAAAAGTTTCTCCTGAATAAGTCTGGAAATGAGGCAGCTTTCTTTGTTTGGCCGCCACAAAAGTAAGGTGCTGAGTTTGAATTGGATCCACACTTTAAAGCGTTTGCCTCTGAACTCCCGGGAGTGCCTGTAATTGTTTAACAGTTGAGTTAAACTGGCTCCAGTTTTCAGGCCTGTGCTTTGTTTTTGGATCACATCTGCATATGACGGGTGGGGGCTGCGCTTTGAATACAGATGAGCACCTTGGTTTGGTTAACAGTAGAAACGGAAAGAGAGCATTTAGAGAGATATTTATGTTAAGTTGTGAATTGAACATTGAAGGCATACATTTTTTATAGCAGAGATACATATATACCCTGCATATAATTTGATTTGAGTGTATATGCATGCCTATGGATCCGTTGTACTTTGGAGAAAGTTTGTTTCAGCGCTTGTAAGTTTGTTGACATCTTAGTATTTTTATCTTTAAGTCTGCTGCTTTTGGGTAACATTTCCATAGTCTGAATTTGACATTTTTTCAGTGTTTTTATGGACTTGTGTTAATTTGCTGCAATGTCTGTGGAGAAAGTTTGAACAAAAGTTGTCGTGGGAAATGGGCCCATCGGTGTGTTAAGCCGATGTTGTAGCTGAAGTCTCCCTGTGCTACGCCAGCGGTGGCAACATTTTAACGGTCATTTCAGCTTTAGTGTGTCGGCCCTGCTGGCCTTTGTTTCAGCTAAGAGAAACACAAAGTGCTCCACTAGTTTGAGCAAGAAGGCCGAGCTCCCTCCCTCTGTTGTGACTCAGAGAGGAGCTGTGTGTGTGTGTGTGTGTGTCTGTGTGGGTGTAGGAGTGTGTGTGTGAGAGTGCGTGTGTGTGAGTGTGTGGGACAGAGGGGGGAGTGTGCGTGTGTGTGAGTGTGTGCATGTGTGTGTGTGTGTGTGTGTGTGTGTGGGGGGGGGGGGTTGTGGGAGTGTATGTGTGCAAGTTTGTGTGAGTGTGTGTCTGCGTGTGTGAGTGTGTGTGTGTGTGTGTGTGTGTGAGTGTGTGGGTGTGTGTGAGAGCTGATTTAGGGCGTGAGTGATGTAAGAGTTAGGAACTGCAGGCTTATTATCTGTGAGTGGGGGGCTGGTTTGCGGAGGGGGGGTGCACTAAGTGGGGGCGTTTGGGGACTTGTACAGTGTCAGAGCTCATTTGCACCGTTTTAGGGAGCCCTGGAGCTCCCGGAGGGGGGGGGCAAAGTTGCCTGGAGGAGGAGGAGGGGGGCAGCTTCAGAACAGGGCAGTCTCTCCATCTCAGGTATGCTAAAGAGACACCATCCAGCTGGTCCCAGCAGGAGCCCCCGGTCTCCCCAGTCACCATGGCGACTGTGTGGGGTGCACCATAGCCATCTCTCTAACAGTCACATGGGGACCCTAAATTACAAAAATTACCCTCAGGGATTTTAGCCAACAGCTACTGACTGAGTGGGCTATTATGAGCTAATAAGCTAATAACAACAGCGCACAGCTGTTCTTCAATGCAGTAATTATGTGTAGATCTGTGAGCTTGGTAAATACATGAGCACGAACACTCATAGTTTTTTTGGGAAATTTCCCTGTGGGTTCCGTTCCAATCACCTCCCTGGTGATACTGTGGCTGTGAGAGAGAGAGAAAGGGGGGAGGGGGAGAGAGGGAGAGAGAGAAAGTCGGGAAAGTGAGAGGGGAGAGAAGAAGAGAGAGATGGGCACAGAGAAACTGAACTGCAGGGACCGATGGAAGGGTCGGAGTTATTTTAAATGAGAGAAGATCGGATCTCAACGCCCCCTCCCCCCACGCATCGCTTCCTTCCTCCCGAGGGTTCAGGTGCTCCCGTGCTCCCCTGGCTGTGTTTGGGGAGCCCCCGCTACCCCCCCACACACACACACACACAAACACCAGCCCCCCTCGGCCCCCCTGCCCCTCCCTGGCCCTCTTTGTGTCTGGCGCACCCCTGCCAGGCAGGTGACAGGACCCTGAATGCGCTGTGGGGCCGGAGGATCTGCAGATGGAGCGTGGAAATGCGCCGAATGGACCCTCGGCCCCGGGCGCCCCTCGCAGCCAAACAAAGGGGAGCCAAATAACTCACGGAGAGAAAGAAAAATCCGAGGTTCACAAAAGTAAAAGTGTCATTTGCCATTAACTCTGTGGCTGTGATGGAGCAGTTACTCAATAAAAAAGGGGAAGAAAAGGGCCGGGCTCCGCCCCGTCCCGCAGTAAACATGATACAGTACTCCTGCCTTTCAGCCACTCCGTCTCCCTCCGCCACGCCTCTGCTCTTCTCATTGGCTGCTTGCTTTTCTATCTTTTTTTGTTTTAACGTTAGTTTTTTTCCTTCTTATTTTACCCTAAGGTAAAAGTGAAGTGCTCGCCAGCTTCGTCATTAACCCGACACAACAGAGGCGTTTATTGCATTCATAAAAGCTTTCAAAAGGATAAAAATACCTTTGTCGAGCTGTGAAAAACGGCGCAAACTGGCCCCGTCCTCGGGCCTAGCGTCGGGCCGACGCCCCCTGGAGGCCATGCCCGTAGCGGCGCTCCCCAGAGAGGGTCCTGAAGGCCTCCTGGGGCGCAGACAGATTCATCCAGCAGCGTGACTCCCGTGTTTTAATTAAAACTTTAAATCTGAGCCGTCACTGCTGCTGCAGCCTCGCCTCTCTCCTTCCTTTCCCTTCTCTCCCCTGCAACCTTTCTTTTCCCTCTTCCTCCTCTTTTATTTACCGAATGTGCTGGACACTGCCAGCCCCTTCCCCCCCGTACCCCGCCTTCCCGTCCCTCTCCAAACCTGATACCCCAGAATACGTGACGGGATTGTGTTTTCTCCTGATGCGGCCTCGCCGGTTTGGGAAGCCTGTTGATCTCAGAGGAGAAGTGGACTTCTGTAGAGCATGTGGGAGAATTGGGCTCTTTTCGGGAAGGCGGCTATTGAAAAAGCTCCTTCGGGACTCGCAGAACCTTCTGCGGCGGGTGGGGGGGGGTGGGGTGTGGTGGAGGGTTGGTTGTGGGGTTGCGGTGGGGGGTTGTGGGACGCCTGCATCTCTTTACCAATGAGATTTTAATGCGTCATAAGTTCCCCCTCTGTCCCTGTGTGGCAGCGCACTCTGAAAGGCTGAGCAGAAGGCGGAGAGGATCAGTTTCACTTCAGGAACCCCAAACTGTTTGGGGTTTCTTGTGTTTCATTGTTGCCCCGGAACAGTAGAGGTCCCCTCCCAGCAGAGCATTAAAACACTGTACACGCTCTCCGGAGCATCGCTTTTAATGCGCCACACACACACATTACAACGCCCTATAAAGCACGCTCACAAAAGCCGCGCAGTTCGACGTGTTATCGGCGCGGCCAGCCGCACGCTATACCCGCCGTAACCCGAACCCTCTTTCAAAGTCGCGCGGGCGTGGCGGGAGGGGGTGGAGGGTGGGGGTGCGGGCGGTTTCGGGGGGGGGGGTGCGGTGGCCGTGGGGTCGCAGTCAGATGAGGCCGTAGCAGACGCTGGGGCGCTGAAAGACTGAATGGCCGGAGTCTGCAGACAATACGGCCTGTCACGCTGGTTTGAAAACCCTAATCATTTTTTAATGGACTAAGTCCCCATGCTCCGGGTGCCGGTACCAAGCGTGCGGCTTAGAGCGGCCAATTCATGCCCTCTTCTGCTGAATTACCTCTAAAAGGCCGCTGCTTTTTCTCCCACGTAAAACTGAGCAAATAGAGTACTATGCACCTGCGTAGAGACGGCAACTTCTTATTATGATTATTAGTGCGGCTCGCTGGGCGCCAAAAAAAGCCCAGTTTGTAAGGAGCACAAAGCCAGGAGGGACTCCCTCTGCCCTGGATCCAAACTGGGCCTTTGTGAGCGCTTTGTCCGCCCAATCACACCAGCGGCTCACAATCATGTCCGGAGGATTATTTAAAAGCAAGAATATTCCAACACAATGCCCGAGAGCCACCGGACCCCGGAGGAGGTCATTCAAAATAAACAGGGCTACGAAAGAGGCAAACACGTTCACACATCAAGTGGCTTCTCTCTCTCTCTCTTTCTCTCTCTTTCTTTTTCTCGATCCCCTCTGTGTCTCTTTTGTCCCTCTGTTTTTGGAGCGCAGTGAGCTGACCGTAACGCGCCCGGCGCAGTCGTAGCGGGTGGAAACGGGGCAGTGTTTAACTTGCATTGAGTGACTGTGTGAAGTCAGCTGTTTTGTACACTAATGGGTTTAAGACATGGAAAGAGAAAGTGTAGAATATTTTGTATATTTAGCAGTCTGGGTGAAAAGACTTTGCATCTGAAAGTTTGAGACGTCTCACTTTGGCTGCACCGCTCTCCCTGCAGTCCTCTAAACACGTTTTCTAATGAATATTTCTGCGCGGCTCAAACAGGCTTCATTGACGTTTCTAGAAATAAACCGCTCAGCGTTGAGGTCCAGTGCTCGCAGCCTTGCGTTCGATTTCTGTTAGTAACTTCACTGTGTGTGTGTGTGTGTGTGTGTGTGTGTGTGTGTGTGTGTGTGACTCAGCGAGCCACTCGGACGAGGGCTCGGAGGTGGAGTCGGAGCCGGACCTGCCCCTGAAGAGGAAGCAGAGGCGGAGTCGCACCACCTTCACGGCGGAACAGCTGGAAGAGCTGGAGCGTGCGTTTGAGCGCACGCACTACCCCGACATCTACACCCGCGAGGAGCTCGCCCAACGCGCCAAACTCACAGAGGCACGCGTGCAGGTACTATAATACGCACGCCTCCCTCAATCGTACGCACACACTACCCCCCCCCCCCCCCCCCCGCTCTCCGTCTTTCTCTCTCCCTCGCCTTCTTTCTCTCTGTTTGACATTAGCTCAAACACAAAGGTATGATCAAATGATTCAATCACAAAATGATACACTACCGTTGATTCATTTTCACCCAGTGCAGAACATAAGAACTGTGTATGAGTATGAGTATAATAAGGTTTTAAATCATGCATTTGTAAACATTCTGTGAATTCAGAGAGCTGGCAGTTGACGGAAAACAGGGACGATGTAGCAGGGTAGAAATAAAATGGTTTGTACATTACTGTCTGTAGGCAAGGATGACTATCAAATGAGGATGAGATAGCATGGGACCAGAATGCACATGTATAAAAACTTTATTGAGTTATTTATATGATATCTATTTTTGGCTCTCTTTGAATTTGGAAAAAATATGTGGAAGGCACAAACAGATCTTATAAAGGCATAAATGACCCTTGTTTCATTTCTGTAAGTCACATGGGGCAGTTTGGAACAGACAGTTATGTTTGCCTCAAATGCAAAAGTGATGATGTCATACATGCCATTTCAACCACAGCTGTACAGACGGCTATCTGATATGCCTGAAGCTACACAAACTCACCCACTCATATACACTCACACAAACTCACACGCAAACACACACACACACACATACAAATACACAAACACACTCTGTCACACACACTCACTCACATACACTAACATGCACATGCTCACACACACTTACACACACAACACATACACTCACACTTATACACACACAGACTCACACACACTCCCATACACATACTTACAAACACACTCACTCACGCATACTCACACGCACACACACAGACAGACATGCACACACACAGACACACACACACACACAATGTACATTGTCATCATTCATCAGATAAACTTGGTGTTCAGTTACTGAAATTGAACAGTTTAAGAGTGGAGGGTTTCAGTTCTGACTTTCTCCAATCACACGTCACTCCTAACACCTGTGCACCTGCTCCTCGCCCCAAACAGGTGTGGTTCAGTAACAGAAGAGCCAGATGGAGGAAGCAAGCAGGAGCCAATCAGCTGATGGCATTTAATCACCTGATCCCGGGTGGTTTCCCAGCTTCAGCTATGTCTTCGCTGCAACCCTATCAGCTTTCAGACAGCCCTTACCCCCCATCATCCATCTCACAAGGTGAGCATGCCCCGCCCTGACCCAACCTACATCCTAACCTACACCCCTGTCCTGAATCAACTGACCCCCTAATCTACACTCTGCCCTGACCCAAACATACACCCATACTACACCTCTGCCCTGACCCAACCTACATCCTAACCTACACCCCTGTCCTGAATCAACTGACCCCCTAATCTACACTCTGCCCTGACCCAAGCATACACCCATACTACACCTCTGCCCTGACCCAACCTACATCCTAACCTACACCCCTGTCCTGAATCAACTGACCCCCTAATCTACACTCTGCCCGGACCCAACCTACACCCCTGCCCTGACCAAACATACACCCATACTACACCCCTGCCCTGACCCAACCTACACCCCCACCCTTACCATTACGTCTGCACGGTGGTGCAGTGGTTAGCACTGTCGCCTTGCAAGAAAAAGGTTCTGGGTTTGAATTCCGGTCCCGGTCCTCTCTGCGTGAAGTTTGCATGTTCTCCCCGTGTTCGCGTGGGTTTCCTCCGGGCACTCCGGTTTCCTCCCACACCAAAAGACATGTATGTCAGGTTAGGTAAAAAGCTCCTGCCATTGTCCTTGACCAGGGCACTGGCATCAGAGCTGGAGTTGGTTCCCGGGCGCTGCACTGTGGCTGCCCAATGCTCCTAAGTGGTTAGGATGGGTCGAATGCAGAGGACAAATAATAAAAGTGTAATTATATAATTATATAATGAATGCGTAGCAAAGCCGAATCAGCTGCAGATTGGGCCTGTGACTGTCCGCATGCCAGGCAAACATTCTTCACATTTTTTCCCAGCTAAAGAGAACTGTGGTAAAGCACATGTAGTCTATATGTTCTGCCAAATGGAAATGCAGAAATGCATGAAACCATAAGTCATTCAAGTGATGCACAAGTGCACCAGATGGACAGCAGAAAACACCGTTCTACTGAAAGGCTTTTACCCCAACCACCTCTTACCCCATCCCTCTATTACCCCATCATCTAGTACCTATCCCTCTATTACTGTATAACTCTATTACCCAATATCTCTATTATTTCCATCATTGAATACTCATTTCTCTATTACTGTATCACTCTATTACCTCATCATCTAATACCCAACACTCTATTGCCATATTTCTCTATTACTCCATCGCTCTATTACCCCAGTCACCCCTGTGCTGTTTTTCCAGCCCTGGTTTATTGGGGTTCGGTGATGATGCTGTCTTCAGCTGTGGTGTCTTTTTCTCTAGCAATGGTGTCGGAGCAGCCAGGCACAGTACACCGGCCTCAGCCCCTCCCTCCCACCTCCATGCCCCAGAGCACCCTGGGAGCTGCAGGGGGTGGGCAGGACACAGGCTCCGCCTACTGCCTGCCCTCCGGCCGCCACGGATTCTCTGGGTACTCAGAGGGGTTTGTGTCCCCAGCTGCACCCCCTAATACCATGAACCCCAGCATCAGCAATGGCTTGTCCCCACAGGTTAGTCCTCTTGCGCACTCATGCACACATGCACTCATTGTGTGTGGGAGTGTTAAAGTGAGGCAGTGTTAATGTGTGGGAGTGATAATGTTAAAGTGTGGCAGTGTTAATGTGTGGGAGTGATAATGTTAAAGTGAGGCAGTGTTACTGTTAATGTGTGGGAGTGATAATGTTAAAGTGTGGCAGTGTTAATGTGTGGGAGTGATAATGTTAAAGTGAGGCAGTGTTAATGTGTGGGAGTGATAATGTTAAAGTGTGGCAGTGTTAATGTGTGGGAGTGATAATGTTAAAGTGAGGCAGTGTTAATGTGTGGGAGTGATAATGTTAAAGTGTGGCAGTGTTAATGTGTGGGAGTGATAATGTTAAAGTGTGGCAGTGTTAATGTGTGGGAGTGATAATGTTAAAGTGTGGCAGTGTTAATGTGTGGGAGTGATAATGCGTGGGAGTGTTAATGTGAGGCAGTTTTAATGTTTGTGAGTGTTCATGTGTGGGTGTGTCAATCTGTGGCAGTGTTAATGTGTGGAAGTGTTATTGTGTGTGAGTTGTTAAAATGTGAGAGTGTAAGTGTTACACCTGAGCTGGCAAATTGGATAGTTTGGTGTGTTTGGAGAGAGGCTGGAAGATTCTGTAGTTAGGTGTGTTTGGAGAGGGGCTGACAGGTTGAATAGTTTGGCATGTTTGGAGAGGGGCTGACAGGTTGGGTAGTTTGGCATGTTTGGAGAGAGGCTGGTTTGATAGTTAGGCGTGTTTGGAGAGAGGCTGGTTGGATAGTTAGGCGTGTTTGGAGAGAGGCTGGTTGGATAGTTTGGTGTGTTTGGAGAGAGGCTGGTTGGATAGTTTGGTGTGTTTGGAGAGAGGCTGGTTGGATAGTTTGGTGTGTTTGGAGAGAGTCTGGTTGGATAGTTAGGCGTGTTTGGAGAGAGGCTGGCAGTTTTGATGGTTCTGTGTGTTTTCAGGGGTAAAATATTCACGGTGGGTCAGTAAAGTTAATGGGGAAAATCCCAGCTGATAAAGAATGGTACCACTGTGGTGTTTTATCTACACTAGCAACAAGGAAAGAGGTATAAAATCAGCCAATCGCTGAAAGGGGGGCAGAGCGTGTAGAGGGGTGACCAGCCAGGATGACATAAATGAAAACTGAAAAGACAATTATGCCCAATTACACACTCATCATTGGCTATCTCGCGCTACCTAAACAGCAAGGGCCGATTTAACAGGCAGAAAATGAGATTTTAATGGAGGAGGGGAGTCCCGGGGAGCTTACTCTGTCTGTGAGCCAGACTGTGGCCTGTGAGCTTTCTCTGTCTGTGAGCCAGACTGTGGCCTGTGAGCTTTCTCTGTCTGTGAGCCAAACTGTGGCCTGTGAGCTTTCTTTGTCTGTGAGCCAGACTGTGTCCCAGTCTTGCGCCTTGTGATAAAACCTTTCTGCACACACGGTATGGAAAAAAGGGCTCATCTGAGGGCCGGAGGACAGTCATATCTGTGTTTCTTCTCCTTTTTAACGGCAATAGGAGAAGCTGCACCCCGATAGGATTTCTACAGGCACAGGCTGTTTGTGCTCATTTGAAAATGAGGAGATGAAATAAACATAAAATTATTTATTCCTTTCCCCTTGTGTGTCTGAGTTAAAGCCAGAAGCCTGCACCCCTATACCACCTGTGTGTAGTTTAGCGGCTGCGTATGCGCAGAGGACAGTGAGTGGTAGTTTAGCGACTGCGTATGCGCAGAGGACAGTGAGTGGTAGTTTAGGGGCTGCGTATGCGCAGAGGACAGTGAGTGGTAGTTTAGTGGCTGCGTATGCGCAGAGGACAGTGAGTGATAGTTTAGCGACTGCGTATGCGCAGGGGACAGTGAGTGGTAGTTTAGGGGCTGCGTATGTGCAGAGGACAGTGAGTGGTAGTTTAGCGACTGCGTATGCGCAGAGGACAGTGAGTGGTAGTTTAGGGGCTGCGTATGCGCAGAGGACAGTGAGTGGTAGTTTAGCGACTGTGTATGCGCAGAGGACAGTGAGTGATAGTTTAGCGACTGCGTATGCGCAGAGGACAGTGAGTGATAGTTTAGCGACTGCGTATGCGCAGAGGACAGTGAGTGGTAGTTTAGCGACTGCGTATGCGCAGAGGACAGTGAGTGATAGTTTAGCGGCTGCGTATGTGCAGAGGACAGTGAGTGGTAGTTTAGGGGCTGCGTATGCGCAGAGGACAGTGAGTGGTAGTTTAGTGACTGCGTATGCGCAGAGGACAGTGAGTGATAGTTTAGCGGCTGCGTATGCGCAGAGGACAGTGAGTGATAGTTTGGCTCAGACCCCCCCATGGGCTCCACTTGATACTCAGACAGCTCAATGACCTTGCTCATTGATAATTACACCAGGCTCCAGTGTCTAAATTTATTGCCGCTGAATGGATTCATCAAAAAGAAAGTATGGTAATTCAGTGTGTAATTCATGCAGATTACTTACTATGTTGTGTTCAGTTTATTTCATTTATGTGTTTATCTTGTGTGCTTTTTGTACATAGTGTGAATTGTTCAGTGCATGGTCTGAGATGGATCAATTTGCATAGTGAATAGGATGTGATCCGTTTCTGACGGCGTTGATGGAAATGTTAGATGAATACTAATGGTATTGTGGTCGAGGAAGGAGCTACATTCTGATGCTGAGAATAGTTCAGTTCCTAACACCTGAAAAGGCCAAACTCTGCTGGTACACATTTGCCTCGGTAACAGTGGCATTCTGTAGCCAGCTGAATATGCAGGGACAGTGAGGCAGGCCCTGCAGGTCCCAAAAACAGACTGTGCTACTGCTGCATGCCTGGGCTGGATCTCAGGATAAATTATTCCCTATAATGCACCTCATGCAGACCTTCCACAGTTCTGGTTACTCAACTCCTCCATAGAATTTATCAGACAAAACCTTCAAAAATCTTCAACAAGAGACATTTTAAAGATGTATTACTGTGTGACTGTGCGTTACTGAGCGTACTTTGTGTGTGTGCGTGTGTGTGAGAGAGAGAGTGTGTGTGTGTGTGTCTGTGTGTGTTAACGTGTGTATGGCTGGGTGGTAACATATCACTTTCTCCCCCCTCACTCTTTCTGTCTTTCTCTCTGTCTCTCTGAATGGGGCACTTGACCTCCATGTGTTTCTTGTTTGTAAGGACTACATGCTGGTCCTCCTACAGACTGTTTTCAGTGACAGGGCTCCTGTAAATTACACACCTCACTTCCTCTTCCTCTGAAACCTTTCATTCTCTCTCTCTGTCTCATCTGCCCCACCTTTCACACGTTTAAATACACGCACACGCACACACACACACACACACGTGCACATGCACACACAGACACAGACACACACAGACACACACACACACATGCACACAGACGCCCACACATACACACACAGACACACACACACACACACACACACACAAACACGCACTCACAGACTAATTGCATGGAGTTTGTTTTTCCGGCTTGCTTCCCTTAATATTGCTGTAATGTATAAATATTTAAAATTCAAATGGAAGGTTTCACCCCCGCCCCCCAACGCCCATCCTTCTCCTTTCCCATGATTCCATGTTCTGCCTCTTCTGAGGCTGCCCGCATTTGGGCTGCCGTCCTGTTCAACTGCCAAAAATCAAACCTCAGCATCGTTTCAGGTAGAAAAGAGAGGGAAAAGATATTTCCAAGCTCCGCTTTACCAAGTCCGGTCTTAGCCAACCGTATACTTTTCTGTTTAAACATGGAGTTTGAAACACAGATAATTTTTAGGAAAATGTTACCAGGGTCAAGAAACACAACTCCTTCTTAAAATCAACATTAGCCTCTCTGTCCTTAGGTTGGGAAATGATTTAACTGAAGCCATCTGTCTGGGTGGATGTAGAATAATATGTCACTTATAAGCAGAACCCAGAGAGCTGCTTTTCATTAAGTATTAGGGGGGATCGGGGGAACGGGGCATCAGGGCAACGGGGTTCTGCTTTGTGGGGAACTGTTGCATCTTAAGGTAGTGGTAATTTGGGCCTCACAGTGGTGATTCTCAGTAGAAACAGCTCCAGCTCTGTTATATGATGTGAGATGTTTTCTGCTGATAAATTTTATGAATTTCTAGGTACATTAGGGGGGGGGCAGCACCCCTTACCCCCAGGGCAAGACAAAAATTCCCTAAATTTGATTATCTCGCCACTAATCAACTACAGATCAATGCCTTACATGCTTTTATCAGCATTGCAGTGGCTGGAAGCTTTCATATGTAGGCTTGTTTTATCATTGTATCTTAGAAGATAAGTCTTCATTGGACAGAATGACTTTGAACAACATCTCAGAGTGTTACATCTGAAACAAATTGCATAATCTCTGCACATTTCTCAGCACCAACCCCCCCCCCCCACCCACACACACACACGCACACGCACACACACATGCATACACAGGTGAAGTTATTTTTTTCTTCCATTTTGACCCTGTTCTGCAACAAGTGCACATTCATTCGAACAGTGAACAGCTATGTCACCAATCTCTCCCCTCTACTCTCTCTTTCTCTCTCTTTCTCTCTGTCCTCTTCCCATACAGGTAATGGGTCTGTTAAACCCAGGAGGGGTGCCCCACCAGCCCCAGAGTGACTACGCCCTGTCCCCCCTGACTGGGGGTCTGGAGCCCAGCAGTGGAATGGCTGGCAGCTGCTCACAGTCCTACTGCCCAACCGGCTACAGCTCCTCTGGGTACAGCATGGACCCCGTCCCCCCCTATCAGTATGGGCAGTACGGGCAAAGTAAGGTCAATACCAACCTTTGTTCTACTACATGTGTCTGTCTGTCTGTCTGTCTGCACCAACCCCTGTTCTACTGCCTCTGTCTGCCTGTCTGCACCAACCCCTGCCCTACTGGCTGTGTCTGTCTGTCTGTCTGCACCATCCCATGTCCTACTGGCTGTGTCTGTCTGTCTGTCTGTCTGTCTGCACCATCCCCTGCCCTACTGGCTGTGTCTGTCTGTCTGTTTAGTCATCTGAGCTCATGTGGATGAGTGTGCATAATTGGAGCCGTACCTGTGCATTCATGTTCGTGGGAAGATGTGCTCTTTTGATTTTACAGTCCCTGTGAGGTGGTGAGGTTAGGGCACAATTTTGTGGCGGCCCAAATGAACACGCTGAAAATGAGTTTTTAAAGAGCGGTACTTCAGCCCGTATTAACGTTTCATCAGTATAAAATAAACACCGTCGGCAGAGCCGCCCGCTCCTGATTGCAGCCCCGCAGTTTTCCTTTCCCCTCTTTGAGTTGCCTCACATTTTTTAACCCTCTGCGCACCAGGCTCTGGCCGTCCACAGCAATCAGATCTGCCTCCTGGAGCTCATCTCTCCTTTCCATCACGGACACGCCAGAGTCACCCAGCCATGAAACGGCTTGGGCTAGCACATCTATTCCTGGCCTTTCAAGAGCAAAAAAGGGACTCAATATTACAAAGGCAGTTTGACAAGGAGCAGTATACACAATCATTGTCTTAATTTCCTGTCAGCAGCATCTTGATGTAATGAATTGCTGAGATGTGATACCCGGGCAATGCTCAGGGCAGAGGGGGAAGCTTCCAGGGATGAAAATGGC
The DNA here is from genome assembly GCA_022702515.1 of Ilyophis sp. 1 JC-2022. Taxonomy (NCBI): domain Eukaryota; kingdom Metazoa; phylum Chordata; class Actinopteri; order Anguilliformes; family Synaphobranchidae; genus Ilyophis; species Ilyophis sp. 1 JC-2022. The sequence goes on along the minus strand of CM040402.1, from coordinate 86,501,941 downwards.
CCCTGGCAGCTGCTGATTGGAAACACGTGTCTGTGGCAGAGGTCTGATGGCTGTCCAAAATTCCCTCTAATAGGATAAACAATAGCTCAGAATCTACTCTGAGCTCCCATATTAGACCTGACACCGCACGGCCGGCACCAGCGCCCATGTGACCTCGCGCAGCCATGATGTCATAACCTGTCTGAGATACGTTCTGTACTTTCTCCCTGTCTTTCAGGTGCCTTTCATTATCTGAAGCCTGAAATCGGCTGAACTGAAGAGTCCCCCAAACGCTCTCCCCATTACCCCTCCTGTGTGTGTGTGGGAGGGGGGCAGCGGTAGGCGGGGCTATTGGTGTGCTGGGGGCTTTGGTAGGCGTGGCCAGGAGCACAGTGGTACAGGAAGCGCTGATTCCTGTAATCAGGACCAAAAGGGCCACCTCTCCAGTTACCTGCGATCTGACTCATTCACTTCACATCATACGCAGCTACGCAGGACAGACAGACCAAACGCAACAGAGAGAAAACGAAAGAAAGAAAGAAAGAAAGAAAGAAAGAAAGAAAGAAAGAAAGAAAGGCAAAATTCCAGTCTGTATGAATTTGGAGGAAGTTTGTGAGGGGGGGTTGCCCTATGAAATTATGGGACAGCCAAATCAGACCTTATAGGAACAGCTGGCCAGTCCAGGACTAGTTCCCATGCTGTCAGCGCTTAGCATCATCTCACCCTTTTAAAGCCTCTCTGTTCCGCCAGTACTGGGCTCGTTGGAAGGAGGTTCAGGAAAGAAAGAGGTTTAAAGCTAAGATGAGATACCCCTGTGCTCACATGGCTTTGGTGCTGAGTGGCATTTGGCACATGCAGGCCATGGGTATAAAAATGATCAAGGGCCAAACAACCTAACAAAGACCCACATTCCTGAAAACATTCACACCCAAAAAATACCCACATCCAAAAAACACCACACCCCTAAAAATACCCACATCTTAAAAATACCCACACCCAAAAAATACCAAAATCCTAAAAATACCCACATTTAAAAAAATACCCACACCCTTAAAAATACCCACACCCAAAAATACTCACATTCTAAAAATACCCACACACAAAAAATACCCACATCCTAAAAATACCAACACCCCTAAAAATACCCACACCCAAAAAATACTCACATTCTAAAAATACCCACTGCCGTAAAAATACCCACATCCAAAAAATACCCACATCCTAAAAATACCCACACCCCTAAAAATACCCACACTCCTAAAAATATCCACATTCCTAAAAATATCCACACCCCTAAAAATACCCACATTCCTAAAAATATCCACACTGCTAAAAAGCACCCTCATTCCAAAAAAGTACCCACATTTATAAAAACACCAATGTTCTTAAAAATATTGACATTTAAAACCCATGATCCTAAAAACACCCACATTCTTAAAACACACCCACACTCCTAAAAAAACCAACTTTACTAAAAAGTATCCACAGTCCTAAAACACCTACACCCCTCAAAAACACCCACATTCCTAAAAACACGCCCTGTATGGTGTCCAGTCCCAGTGAGACTGATACTGACTGGTTTCCTGTTATCAACCAGATGAACAGAAACACCTTAGTCAGTCACACAGAGCACACACACGAAGGACCAATCAAATACACTTCAACTGGCCATATGTGCAATATTGCATACCTCAGAATTAATAATACAGCGAAACAAAGTGGACCTATGAATATGTCTTATGGATATTCTTTAAATTGCTGACATTATTTTTGTATTATACAAGTGCCCTTGGAGGTAAATGGACAGAATGGAACACACAAGAAAAAGGACATTAACCGGAAAAAAAGGTTAAAAAATAAAATAATACTTTAAATAGTGGGGAACACATGAGCTCATATCAACCATTCATTGTATTATGAGCACAAACGGTCTAACTTTAAGAAAAAAAGAACATGACTTTTTCAGAAAGCCAAATTGTTTAGTTTGCTGTTCGTGGTTTTATCAGTCAGAGAAATCTGCGGTATCGGTGTGTAAATAAAAAATACCATAACTGCAGTGCTGGATTGCAGACTAATTTATTCTTCTCTCACATATACAGTATGTGCCCAGCTAACACAACATTCTCACAACATTGCAGCAATGTTTGAGCAAAGTTATTGCATAACTATGACATAATTGCAGCATACCAATGTTGAAAGAATAGTATGTGTCACTTGAGTTGGTCAGCCAATCGGAGCTCTGCAAGTAGCACTCAACGGTAGATTGTACATTTGCTTTATTTGTGAAGGAAAATGCAACATTTTCTGTTGCTTTTTTGTCTTGTTTTTTATATATATATTTTTTGTTATATGACTGCACAGAATGATTTTGTTGTAATTTGTCTTATGTACAAAATGCAGTACAAGTAATATTTATAAATAAAAAAATTAAAATACAATATTAATATGTGGGTTTTGTTCACTGTACTAAAAAAGATTGGGAATCCATGATAATGTGAACATCACATGTTCTCCTTGTGCATCAGAGCTTATGAACAACAAGGAACCCCGAGGCATTTCAGATTCATTAAAATAGTCATGAATCCTAAACACATATATACTCACACACACACACACACACACACAGACACACGCACAAGTGCGCACACACAGACATGCACACCCATGCATACACACACACACACACACACACACACACCAAACACACACACACACACACACACACACACACACACACATCACACACACATACATACACGCAAACACACACATCTATACAGTATATAAACACACCTATTTAAAACTGCCACTGCTCAGAACTAAAGCACCCTCGATAAACCTTTTTTTAAAGACTTTCTTAAAAAAAGAAAAGAAAGAGAATAATTTGAGTAAAAGAAGACTTTGTCTGAGAAAAGAGCAGGGCAGTGCACATGTAAACATCTGTACAAGCTATTAATACCCCGTAGCTCCGGCTCACAAACTCACTTTTGTTTCACACACAGAATTAGGAAAATAACCAAGAGCATTTGCACAAACCGACGGCTTTCTCCCCTCGCTTTCTTCAGTGGAAGCACAGAGAATTCTAGTGTGCACCAGAAAAACCCCGAGGATATGAGCCCTAATTAAAACTGCCCTGATAAATGTGGGTTCACCGCACCCTCAAACTCCCTTTGTCCAGACCACAGCCAAAAACCTTCTGTAAATAAAATCCAATCAGAGGCGAGCACGTGCCGCACACTCAGTTTTACCCCCTCGGTAAACTCTCTCACACACATACAGTATGTAGCACGTGTGTGAGTTTGTATTCACACACATACAGTATGTAGCACGTGTGTGAGTTTGTATTCACACACATACAGTATGTAGCATGTGTGTGAGTTTGTGTTCACACACATACAGTATGTAGCACGTGTGTGAGTTTGTATTCACACACATACAGTATGTAGCACGTGTGTGAGTTTGTATTCACACACATACAGTATGTAGCACGTGTGTGAGTTTGTATTCACACACATACAGTATGTAGCACGTGTGTGAGTTTGTGTTCACACACATACAGTATGTAGCATGTGTGTGAGTTTGTATTCACACACATACAGTATGTAGCATGTGTGTGAGTTTGTATTCACACACATACAGTATGTAGCACGTGTGTGAGTTTGTATTCACACACATACAGTATGTAACACGTGTGTGAGTTTGTATTCACACACATACAGTATGTAGCACGTGTGTGAGTTTGTATTCACACACATACAGTATGTAGCACGTGTGTGAGTTTGTATTCACACACATACAGTATGTAGCATGTGTGTGAGTTTGTATTCACACACATACAGTATGTAACACGTGTGTGAGTTTGTATTCACACACATACAGTATGTAGCACGTGTGTGAGTTTGTATTCACACACATACAGTATGTAGCATGTGTGTGAGTTTGTATTCACACACATACAGTATGTAGCATGTGTGTGAGTTTGTATTCACACACATACAGTATGTAGCATGTGTGTGAGTTTGTATTCACACACATACAGTATGTAGCATGTATGTGAGTTTGTATTCACATACATACAGTGTGTAACACGTGTGTGAGTTTGTATTCACACACATACAGTATGTAGCATGTATGTGAGTTTGTATTCACATACATACAGTGTGTAACACGTGTGTGAGTTTGTATTCACACACATACAGTATGTAGCATGTATTTGAGTTTGTATTCACATACATACAGTGTGTAACACGTGTGTGAGTTTGTATTCACACACATACAGTATGTAGCATGTGTGTGAGTTTGTATTCACATACATACAGTGTGTAACACGTGTGTGAGTTTGTATTCACACACATACAGTATGTAGCGTGTGTGAGTTTGTATTCACACACATACAGTATGTAGCACGTGTGTGAGTTTTTATTCACACACATACAGTATGGAGCATGTGTGTGAGTTTGTATTCGCAGTATGTAGCACATGTGTGAGTTGTTTTAAGGTGATCTAAAACACCACTCACAGCAGCTGCTTCTAGACAAATCTGTACATTCTCTTCATTATCAATGAAGATTTAGCCCAGATAATACTACTGGAAGCAAAACTAATACAAATGGAAAGAATCGCAGCAATTAGACCTGAGCCAGTTAGAAAGGCCACTTGCTTTGGACGTTCTCTGGCTTTAGTCTGCTAGTCTGCCTGCGTACCTTCAGCCTCCCGTGGACGTGGGTCTCCAGGGGGCTCGGTGCTAATGACAGAAACAGACAGCTCCGAGTGATGGCAGCGGTATAAACGCTAAGACACAATAAACACACTGCATTAGTCATCACAGCCCACTCGCTGGGCCACTGGGGTTCAAGGGGTCACACTTAAAGAACTCCCAGCACCCCCCGCTGCATAGACACTGCTGCCTGTGATGATGCGCCCCACTTTAGAAGGTCCCACCCCGCTCCCCAGCTGTGTGTTTTTTCACTCTCTGTTGGTGCTCACGCAAGCAGCTGGCTCTGCCACTCCCGCTGAATGCTGTGTGTTTGTGTGTGTGTGTGTGTGAGAGAGAGAGAGAGAGAGAGAGAGAGAGAGCACATGAGCTTCAGTTCCACACCAAATTCATTTTACAAGCATTTAACCTGTAAAACACAATAGGTTCAATGCGTGATCCAGGCAGGCACACATTGCAGACAACTTAACCTCTGACCGCTGCTCTCTTTGAAATAGTTGACTCACCTGACTGCAGCTGGCCCAGGAGTTAGTGAGTCCTTCACTCTCCTAACCACAGAGAAAAGGGGCTCTTTCGTCTTATCTACCTTTCATAACATTCATATTTAAATATCAGAACATCTCCTCTTTTAACTCTTGTTCCGGGTCAATTTGACCCAGTTCAATATTTCTCTTAAAAACCAGTTAACCTTATTTTTCATCTTGACACTATGCAACATTTCCTAATTTGTTGGGATTAAAAAGTAAACACGCAATAAACACAATGCTATGTTTTCAAAAGTCATGTACCAACTTTACATGGGTGTTGTGTGTGGTCATTTGTGGGGTAGGTGTATAAAATGGAAGAAAATTATACAACCTTTTTTTATCTCAGATTTTTTGTGGGTAATTCTGGTGCACTTTCCCATACAGGTTTTAAACTTTACAAACTTGAATTTATGTCAGGCTCTAAAATTATATGATTCATCACAGATTTCTGGATAAAATGATAGTCATTTGGCAGACACACAAAAGGTAACACAGAATGTGTCAGAGTGTTTTCTATTACAATAGTTTTTTGTCAGTTTAAACTTTTGACCCCAAACATAAAAGGCATTATAAAACGTCAACATAATATGAAGGTTAAATACATCTGGACCATGTGCCAGAGTCACGTTCAATGCTTTATAATTTTTCCAGCTAAGATATGGTTGTGTTTGGATAATACAAGGTATATGGTTAAATGTACATACCACCGCATGCTTCCAGCAAAGGAGGGGTTCCGCTCTAATCCTTCCCTGGTAAGAAAGGCACTGAAAGTAAATTTGTGCACTGTGTATAGTATATGGTGTATAGGGTGTTAATAACAAAAAACAATGTCTTAACCGAAAAGTTTGGCTTGGTCAAAAGCAGCAAAAACTGAAAATTGAAATGAGCACCACCAAGCAAAACTTCAGCTCTCTACACGATCAGAGATTCCCAGTACTCCGTTTTTTATATCTGACTGCTATACAGTTCTGTAGCTATGTTGGTCTCCTGTATTTCAAAAAACATGTACTCATCTCTGGGCAGATTGGGTCAAACATTTTCTCTTAATCTTAAATAAAGTCTTAATCTTAATGCTAATTTTTGAATGTACTAACAGATCAACCTATAGTGCCAATCATACAAGTTTAACTTAACTGGACATTGAAGTGACATCATCATAAGTGGACATTTAAAAAAAAAGAAATTACCGTAAAAAAATAACTGTAAAAATAATCAATGTACACATCGCAGTCATTACTATTCATACTATTACGTGTATATTACACACTATATCAAAATAAATATACTGATTCTGATTACCCAAACCTATGAAGATAAAAAAATGCTAATTCTTCTATTTACTATTCAAATGATTACAATTATATTTCAGATATTCCATTCTCTTATTCCAAAATTACATTAGGCTACAATCTAACAATGATTAAAAATCTCTCCCATTCTGGCAGGGACCGTGGGAGACTAGCAATGCAGCCAATAGGCAGGCTACCAGCTGAAATTTTTATGTTTAAATAATATAAATATGTAAAATACAAATGTAGTTGTATCCAAGAGCTCATTTATACAACACTGGTAAAATGACAGACTATTAATTTGACATGGCCTGATTACCTATCTTGCCATTATGTTTGTATATCATTGATTAACATGAGAACATATAATTTTCTAGAAATGGTTTGTTGCAGTTCTACGCCAAGCTCTCCATAACTAGTAAAGATTAGCTAACTTTACAGAAAATGCAAGCTAACGTTAGTTGACAGCTGTTGTTACCAAGTTTCTGGTCACTAGACACACACACACACACACACACACACAAAAAGAGGAAAAAACAGCTGATTCACACACACTGGGTAGCTACTGTTTTCCACCCTTTTTTAGTATGTAAATTACAATCGTTAGTACATTTTTAAAAACCTACTAATAATTCTACCAATACATTCGGCGAGCACAGGTACAAAAAGTGAGCACCATTATTGTCTCATGCAAGAGATAAAGGGTCGAGAGGTTCTTACACTGAATTTACACCCACTTACATTACACTTACACCAACACTTACTCCAAACCTACACTGCCTTTACACATACACTTAGATTACAATTACAATACATTTACACCCACGTTTACACCACACATACACAACCTTACACATTTATATTACAATTACACTACACTTACGTTAGTTACCCCACACTTCTACACATATTTACACCACACGTACACTCTGCATACACCACGCTTACTCTGCACTTACACCCAAAATTACATCCACATTTACACCACACCTACTCTGCACTTACACAAAGTTTACACCACACATACTCTGCACTTACACCAAACCTACACCCACATTAACGCCACACTTACTCTGCACTTACACCAAAGCTACACCCACATTTACATCACACGTAGTCTGCACTTACACCAAACCTACACCCACATTCACACCACACCTACTCTGCACTTACACCAAACCTATACCCACATTTACACCACACTTACTCTGCACTTACACCAAACTTACACCCACATTTACACCACACGTAGTCTGCACTTACACCCACATTTACACCACACGTAGTCTGCACTTACACCAGACTTACACCCACATTTACACCACACCCACTCTGCACTTACACCAAACCTACACCCACATTTACACCACATGTAGTCTGCACTTACACCCACATTTACACCACACCTTCTCTGCATGTACACCAAACCTACACCCACATTTACACCACACGTAGTCTGCACTTACACCAGACTTACACCCACATTTACACCACACCCACTCTGCACTTACACCAAACCTACACCCACATTTACACCACATGTAGTCTGCACTTACAACAAACTTACACCCACATTTACACCACACCTACCCTGCACTTACACCAAACCTACACCCACATTTACACCACATGTAGTCTGCACTTACACCAAACTTACACCCACATTTACACCACACCTACCCTGCACTTACACCAAACCTACACCCAGATTTACACCACATGTAGTCTGCACTTACACCAAACTTACACCCACATTTACACCACACCTACTCTGCACTTACACCAAACCTACACCCACATTTACACCACATGTAGTCTGCACTTACACCCACATTTACACCACACCTACTCTGCACTTACACCAAACCTACACCCACATTTACACCACATGTAGTCTGCACTTACACCCACATTTACACCACACCTACCCTGCACTTACACCAAACCTACACCCAGATTTACACCACATGTAGTCTGCACTTACACCAAACTTACACCCACATTTACACCACACCTACTCTGCACTTACACCAAACCTACACCCACATTTACACCACATGTAGTCTGCACTTACACCCACATTTACACCACACCTACCCTGCACTTACACCAAACCTACACCCAGATTTACACCACATGTAGTCTGCACTTACACCAAACTTACACCCACATTTACACCACACCTACTCTGCACTTACACCAAACCTACACCCACATTTACACCACATGTAGTCTGCACTTACACCCACATTTACACCACACCTACCCTGCACTTACACCAAACCTACACCCAGATTTACACCACATGTAGTCTGCACTTACACCAAACTTACACCCACATTTACACCACACCTACTCTGCACTTACACCAAACCTACACCCACATTTACACCACATGTAGTCTGCACTTACACCCACATTTACACCACACCTACCCTGCACTTACACCAAACCTACACCCAGATTTACACCACATGTAGTCTGCACTTACACCAAACTTACACCCACATTTACACCACACCTACTCTGCACTTACACCAAACCTACACCCACATTTACACCACATGTAGTCTGCACTTACACCCACATTTACACCACACCTACCCTGCACTTACACCAAACCTACACCCAGATTTACACCACATGTAGTCTGCACTTACACCAAACTTACACCCACATTTACACCACACCCACTCTGCACTTACACCAAACCTACACCCACATTTACACCACACGTAGTCTGCACTTACACCAAACTTACACCCACATTTACACCACACCTACTCTGCACTTACACCAAACCTACACCCACATTTACACCACATGTAGTCTGCACTTACACCAAACTTACACCCACATTTACACCACACCTACCCTGCACTTACACCAAACCTACACCCAGATTTACAGCACATGTAGTCTGCACTTACACCAAACTTACACCCACATTTACACCACACCTACTCTGCTCTTACACCAAACCTACACCCACATTTACACCACATGTAGTCTGCACTTACACCAAACTTACACCCGCATTTACACCACACCTACTCTGCACTTACACCTAACCTACACCCACATTTACACCACACCTACTCTGCACTTAAACCCACATTTATAGCACTTACTCTGCACTTACGCCACACCGCTCGCAACCCCATTGTCCCTGTCTTCGCTGGCTCTCGCCCTCTCCCTCTCCCCACATACATTCCGAAATATAACACAGTCTACTCAGCCCAGATATTTCACTTTGAAGACAAGCCTGCTATCTGAACACACAGAGATGTTTTGACAATCACGGAGCCAGGAAAATATCAACATGTAAGACTGGGGGTCCTGTTTGTTCATTCCTAAGCCCTGCTGGTTTTCGTTCTGTTTTTATTCTATAGTAAACCAGAGCCTCCAGCAAACTGTGCCAGGATGAGACTGCATCTGAATGTGTGACATATTGTACATGGAAAAATATCTGATCAACAGCAGAAACCAATCAAGTGTGAGGCACAAGCAGTGGAATATAAGAAACAATTATCCCTGTCAGGAACGCTGGCCAATCAGAACGCATTTCCACTGAATTGCAGGACACAGCCGCCATGTGCTTTTGTTTATAAAATGATAAATGTGACATTTTCTCTTATTTGTATAATTTAATATGAAAGATTGGAACATGGGCACTGGGAGCCAGGTTCCTCAAAAGATGTCAGATTTCACCGGCACGCTTGTTGTTGGTTGAGGAAAATCGTACGTTCAAAATGCTTGTATATAAATGTTTCGCAAAAGGGTCAGTTGATCTGTCAAAAATATTTTCAGTGGTTTTTGTATTGTACAGTTTAATGCATGCCAGGATGCTTCTATAACACGATAGCAAAGGCAGACCTGACAAAAGACCGCCTCTAGATTGCGTTAGGCTGTGTCATAAGAAAATGTTGCACTCATATGGACATCCCGTCGCGCAAATGTCAAAAATATTTTCAGCTTTCTTGTACCGCCGCCAATCCCCAATGTCTGCTGGACATCTATGCAGCCGTCATTGCATTCGATTGCAGTGCAAAAGCAGATGCCAGCGGAAATGGCAGATTTCAGTTCTTTCTGTCAGGATGGGCATGATTCCTGCAAGGCCAGAAGTGCTAGACAGGAACATTCTGGTCATATGAGAATATCATAGCCAGAATGCTGGCAGTACTACTACACCAGAAAATAAAGTCTAAAAAGCAAACATTTCTCTGTTTGGACACAACAGCAGCCGTATAAAAATACGCTGCGCTCGATGTCTGAATTTTCACTTTGTCTATGTGAAAGAATAGATGCCCACTGGGAAATAGAATAATATATCTCAATATAATATATCTCCAAAATGACAGTAGAATTGATTTTAAATTGTCTGTCTGAAAGGAGAACCGCACCGCAAATCATATAATTCACATCAAACTACAGGAAGAAAAATAGTACCGATGATTTGTTTGGCCGCTGAAATGGATTCACACACAGTTCTCATTCTGTGACATCTGTTCCACTGCAGAATGCAGCTTCCAGCTTTAAATCATAACAGCTATCCAGGGAAACAGGATCTATTTTGTGTAGTGATGTAAAATATGTCACTGACCAGAGAACAAAAGTGATCTCTTTCCCTGTGAAACACTGGCAGTATGTGTTATGGATTGTAGGAGCTCAAAGTGTTATTTCAGAGAGTTGACTGCACATATGCAACATTTTAACGTTGGATAATATAGTCTATGAAGCAGAAGAGAAGACATGGAATATAAATGAACATATTCTGTATGGCCTCTTGGGAAGGCCCTCAACAGAGAGGGTGCTGCGTGATTGTACATGACAAATAAAGCTGAACTTATGGTTGGGAATTATCTTCTTTTGTCGTCCAAGAAATTCATGGGCTATTCCTCTTTCTCCAATTTGAAACCGAACGACATTATAACTGAATGAAACTATAATTGGGTCTAATGTCAATAAAGTTGCATGATAATCACCGGGGCAACACAAGAAATAAAGACAACACATGATTGTAAAATAGGGCATGACAAATGGAACAGGGATGATTCATTAAAAGAGTATTTAAAGAACCGATTAAAGGTCGGTAAAGGAAAGGTTGTTTAGCTAAGCAGCTGGGATGGCCACGGCTCTTACTGAACAGGCAGGGCCATAAAGGTGAAGTACCAAACCACAGATATACTATGTGGAAAAAACACTCAGAGAGAGAGAGATATAGAGAGAGAGAGGTGGGAGGGAGGGGGGGGGGGGGAAACCATACAAATACAGGTGAGAAAAACAACACTTTCACAACTCCTTACAGAATAAAGTTGAATAAGGAATGACAGAGATAGACGGATTGTGTGTGTGTGTGTGGGGGGGGGGGGGGGGGGGTGAAGGGAAGTAACAGCTGAGAACAGTAATGAATCATGCCGGAGTACCGTGCTACGGCGGACATCTCCGGGCCAGATGTGTCCGCTGTGAGACCCCCGAGCTTGGCATAGCGGCGTAGCAGCCAGGAGAAACGCACTGCTAGTATTGCACTACGCGTTGTCAGTGCTGATAGTTATAGGTTTTACAAAAATGTAGTAGTTTCAGATTAGATGGATTCCCTACTACAAAATACTAATTTGGTAGGAAGATGCGGGTTATGGTGGTGGTGTAAATTGATCAAAACATGCCCCTCTCCCCCCAGAAACGCAAATTAATAATAATAATGTTTTTTAAATAATTAAATGAGGGCAATTTTCTGATATTGCAATTTCTGAAGTCGCTGATCCTTGTTTATAAAATGGACACATGAAAGCACAACGGAGCTATGTCTGTTTAAATGGCAGGTAGGCTAGCCTATATTTTTTTCTGTGAAAAATGTTAAATGACAAATAAATTGTCAGAGAGCCAATTGGACTTCCAACAAATGGCGTTAACCGCCCTTAAAAACAAAACGAATCCTCCGTTTTCTGTTCTGCCAGCGATTTCTAGATCACCATCCTTGTCCACTTTCATTGCAACGCTAAAGAGTGTGACGGATTTCAACCTCGGGGTGAACCCATATGGTCCGAGTTTACAACCTTCAAAAATTGGGGCAAAGAACAACTTAAACGTCATAGAACTAATTAATATCGATTGCGACGAGGATAAGAGTGGAACAGTTAGAAATGAAAACACATGATTTTATTTTCTTTTGCTTTGCCTTTGCCGTTCTATTGAAAAAAAAAGAACATACATTTAAGGTAACATGCAACCATATTTTCCACGTCCTTTAACGCATTCTCTCAAGTTTATAGCCGGTTTATACCTTGTTTAATGGAAGCATTGAAATAAATCAAGTAAGTGTAATTATTCAAGATGTAGGCCTACATGGGCCTAGGTCCGTGGAGTGGGCATTTCTGGTTCCAGGGCAGAGCTCGAGCCCTGCTAATACAAACTGGAGATTGTCCAAGCATGCGCTCATCACATCGCCTTCGGGGATCGCGCTCACTCGTCCAACGAAACATCCCGCTTTCACAGAACTTCTTTTGAGTTCACCAAATTGTCTTTCTAGTTTCTACACGACTTATTTATGTGTCATATTGTCTTTATTTTTCCCTCCTCCCGACTCTCTTTCCCCTCAAGTGTCTTTATTTCTCTTCCATTTTGAGGGCTTTTGTGAGTACCAAACGAAAGGTCATCCTTAATAAAAAGGCCCATCTTTAAAGTTGCCCCCGATAGAGTTCAATCGAAGTTAGGGACACAATCTCTTCACTTGTTATTCACGGACAATTGGGAGTGTTCTCGTCTGAAAGTCACGCGGAATTGACGAGTTTGTTATATTGGGAATGGCCATTCATTGGTAGGCTAGCTTCTTTTTTCTCTTCAAAAAAAAATGCATACATTGCACCACAATTTCTATAGGCGGAGATTAGTTAATAGTAAATGACAAACTAAAGGGTTGTAATTGTTGCAATAGCCTATTGATGAAGACGTTACAAATATACGCTAATTAATCTATTTTGAATTAGAATATTAAGATTTGAATCATTTACTGCACAAACAGCCCAAAACAACATGGCTGATTTAAATAGAATGCGAAAGAAGGAAATCAAAATAATACAATTATTCAGTAAAAATGTAGCGAAGTAAAACAATTTATTTTAGCCAAAACAACAATTTTCTATTTCAAGTCGACGAGAGCGACCTGTCTCCTTCTAAAATTATTTACAATGCGAGACCATTTAGGCTAGAAGTTCGACACTATTTAGAAACTCGGTTTTAAGAAACTGTCGGCTTAAAGAAACTGTCGGCTTAATGCATGCACCAATCGATTAAACGTTCGGAGGCTATAGATAAGACTGCAATTTGTCAAATCACTTAAAATTATTACCGAGTAACAACTGTGATAAAGATCTACCTCCGCGTGTTCTTACACACTGTTTCACTTCTGTGCATACCCGGCTCTACCCGGCCGCTGACCCTGCCATGAACGCGCAGCCGCTCTGTCACAGATAATTAAGAATTCGTGGGGTCAAGCGGACCATCCCGCGTTCATGAGCTCGGCCCCTTGCTCTCTAATTTGATTTATACATCCACGTGTATCTTAAAGGGTCGGTCCCCCGAGCTGTAGAAGTATTTTCCTCCTCTTTAATTAGATTTCGATGCCGTTCATACCGCTCCACTTAGCGCAGGTTGAACTTATAAAATGAAAACCGTTCTATGGGAAATAAAGAGCACATATTGGGAGGCGCTTCCTCAGTGGCTACCTATAGAAAAATATGACCTGCCTGATATCCTCACTGCCTAGAAGCAACATTTGAGAATATTAGGAGAGTGTCCTGTCATTAACCGCGATTAGTATAAATCTACAAAGGTCACGTTTTCCCATCATACTAATTATTAGGTGTCCGGCAAAATATATTAAATATTATATAAGAAATTATAGTAATATCAAAAACAACACCAATAATAATTAGAATAAGAAAAATAACTATTATGATTATTATTCTGTAAATGATAATGTTCTTCATGATAACAATATTATTATTATTATTATTATTATTATGATTATTGTTGTTGTTGCTATTATTACACTTGCTTGTATTTATTATTGTGAGTTAAGAACTGCACAGTCGGAATCCAACGCTTTCATTACCGTTACTGCCTCAGTGTGATATACATTATTCAGTTTTACTGCTCAAATGCTGACTGAAGTAACCATGGAAATTCTGTTCACATATTTAAATAAATCTGTAATTGCGTCTTTCCCCCACATTTATATAGTGGAAAAATGCATGTTTTGTTAAGGCTATGGTTGAATCTGAAATGAACCCAGCTAAAATGCAGATATAAGACAAGCTGAAAACAATACAATGCATATTTAAAATGACTGTTTTTCTCGCATAATATTTATTGATTCATAGGTCAGTTAGCAGGTTGAATAGCTGAAATAAGGGAAAGTACAGTGCCTTGCAAAATAATTCAGACCCCTAGAAAGTAAAATGTTTCTGGATTACAAATGATACGTGCACATATTTTTCCAGTCAATACTTTTTAAAGCATGTGTGCCTTCAAAAGCCAAAATTAATTCTCAGCAAATATTTTAAAGAAAATGAAAAACTCAAATATGTTGCTTGCATAAGTATCAAACCCCAGTAATATTTGGCAGAGTTGCCTTTTGCTTCAATAACAGTTTTAAGTCTTTTGGAGTAAGTATCTAGCAGCTTTGCGCACTGTTTTGGGAGTGATTTTTACCCATTCTTCTTGGCATATTTTCTCCAGGCCCTCACACACACATCTGTATATACAGTGAGCACCATAATTCATTGGACAGTGACACATTTTTTGTTATTTGGTTCTGTACTCTAGCACTTTGAGTTTGAAAGGATACAATGACAATGAGGTTAAAGTGCAGACTATCAGCTTTAATTTGAGAGTATTTTCATCCATATCGGATTAACTGTTTAGACATTATAGAACCTATTGTACATAGTCCCTTCCATTTTCGGTCATTAAAAAATATTGGACAGTTTAACATAATGTAGAATAAAGAAATCATTTTTAATATTTGGTCGCATATCCTTTGCATGCCATGGCTTCCGGATATCTGTGACCCAACAATATCAAAAGACTCTTGAAATCTTATTTTATGGTACTCCTACCATCACTCTGCTGCCAGATATGCAGTAGATATGGATGGATAACTTGAAAAGTTTCTTCTCCCGACTTATTTTTCCATAGAGTTCAATATTAACATTTGTCAAAAGAAACAACCCTTAAAAGGATCCATCCAGATCTACTGCATATCTGGGCAGCAGAGTGATGGTTTGAGGCTACAAGGTGAATAGACTGCTCCACCACAACCCTGAGTAGCCGATAGGCCTACCCTACATCATCGCGGGACCCCCTACCCTTCTATCACGGTACCATCAAATCACGTCTGGTTTAACCCAAGTAAAACCTAGCCTTCTGGGGCTGACCAATGTGATTAGGTGGGTATAACATTCAAAACATATAGCGGGCTTGCTAAGTGGCAAAGGCTGTTACTTGCATTTCTTAAGATTTGTTTTATTAAACCTTTATTTAACCAAGTAACGTCTCATTGACTTAAAACATTTTTTTACAAGAGAGACCTGGCCAAGAGGGTATGCAGCAAAAAAGTTATACAACACAGTTGCTCATAAAAACAACAAAAAACACAAGACGCCTAGATAAATAACAATCTAAAGCTATAATAGCAATCAAATAAAATATATAATGTTAAAAATGAGCCATGCATGAACATTTACCAATAGAGTCATATTCAAAAATGTTTTTAAATGATGAGAATTTACCTAAATAAATCATATCAGTCAGTCTTAAATCACTCTGTAGTGTGTTCCATGTAGAGGGGGCTAAGTAGGCTACCTAAAGTTTTTTTTCCCCAGCTCTGTCCGAACTTGAGGAACAGGCATCAGCATGACACCTTGAGAGCTTAGGCCATAAATGACCAAGGTTTCTGAACAAATACGATGGAAGCATGGACTTGTAAATGGAACTGTACCAGTGTATAGCCTACGCCTATGCAAGTACAGGGAAGGCCACTCAGAACTGGCATACAGAGTAGGCTAAAGTGGTGCGTAACAACCTTACAACCAGTGATAAACCGTAAGGCACCATGATATACAGAATCTAACTTCCGTAAGCATTGGGCTGACACATTCATACACAGCATATCACCATAATCAAGCATAATCAAGAAAGTTGCTGACACCTGGTATTTTATAGCTTGAAAGGAAAAGAAGGATTTTTTTTCCTAAAATAAAACTTAACAACCTTATCTTAGCTAGATAGCTAGTCTGAAATGAAGAGAAAATATCTGAGCGATGCTCAAAAAATACAACTATAGCCTAAAACAAAATGTGGAGCTGAGTAAAACTAAGCTACGGACAATATCATCACTCTTGTCACTGCTAAATCAAGTCTGAGAGTGAGTAGGTTTATTTCTCAAGACGACGAGTAAAAGGTCTCCCAGTGGTGCCCCAAAACGCCGCAAAAACATTATCTGAACAAGCTAAAGCAAAAATAGGCCTACCAAAATAACTTTATTATTCTGACCAGTAAGAGTCAACGACGCTTCCATATCGACTGACAAAACACAATCGCAGGTAGCTAGTAGCCTACCTGTGGAGCAGTTTGCTTTGCAGCCTCCCGACAGATTCAGGTTGTCGGGGTTTCCTATAGGCTACAGTTAATCTCCTTTCGTAACACACTTGAGGCCGGAAGTTAAGTAAGAGAGATGGGCTAGAGTAGAGTAAGACGGGCTCAATCTTGCTGAACTGCTGTATTTAAAGCACCAGTCTCTTCTGCCAAGTTTTCCTGGGGTTGCCACAGTATTTAAGCTCTTCCTATGATTGTGGCTTCTGCAGTGAGATCATTTCCAAAACTGAAACTAAGCAAAAAGTAAGCCTACCTTCGAAGCAAGGCGACAAAGCCACTAGGCTAGTAGTTTTGTAGTAGGCTACTAGTACGGTAGAGACAAATTGCAAGACAGGAGGACAGGGTTACAGGAATCTTTTAAGTTGTAGTAATTTAATTAGTTAATTAATTTAATTAGATTAAATTAATTTAGCATGATTGTATTGCTTTGCAGCCCATGTCTGTAGGTGAATAGCCAGGCAAAACCCCACTTTCTACAATAAAGACCAAGAGTGACTGAAGTGGCCCAGAGTAACTACACTACCTGCCTCCAGGAGGCTGTTCAGATTGGTTGAATGACACTTGTGTACCACAATTTTAGATAATGCCACAGATTCTCAATGGAATTGAGCTCAGGACTACGGCTGGGCCACCGTCGAACATTCACCTTGTTCTTGAGCCACTCCACTGTTGCTTTGGCCTTATGCTTGGGATCATTGTCCTGCTGAAAGGAGTACTTCTCCTGTATTTTGCTCCGTCCATTTATTAAATTTGAACAAGATGCGCCAGTCTCTGCTGATGAAAAGTATCCCCACAGCATGTTGCTGACACCACCAGTATACTTCACTGTAATGGTTGTGGTTGGGTATGGGCAGTGTTAGGTTTGTGCCACGCATAGCACTTTTGACCAAAAAACTAATGGCCACAAAACCTTTCCCCCCATTTTAGCTGCATGGGCCAGTCTCATGCTTTCTGGCAAACTTCAGACGTGCTATGAGATGGTTCTTTTTGAAAACTGGTTCTTAAGTTCGGTCCTGTGGCCCCCCTGCTGGCTTTCGTACCAACCAGTTACAATCTCAGAATTTTAACAAACTGTCATTTTTTTTTTGATGAGGTGCTTTTCATGTTTAGAATGATTATTTACCCTCTTAAGCCACATTATGTCAGAAGTAAAAATGCATGCCAATTATAATAAATGCCCCATGTTCACATTGTGCTTATTGCACTATATTGCAAACAATCACATAAAAAAAGTTGACAAAAATGTTTAGTGGATCAAATTAAAGACTGAGGTGAATCAATAGGCTCATATTTAGGCTGTTGAGTACATGTGTTTAAGTTCTTTCATAAATCTTTCCTTAAATTTATTGACACAATATTGGTTTGGCTTGTTATAATTTGCATTGGTTTTCTATTTTCATTATCTACCAAATGGTTATAGTGACCACGTGTGTCCACATTTTCATCAATTAGAAACCTATTGATTTGCTTCATATTTAATTTGGTTTACATGTAGAGGCCAATGATAAAGCAAGATTACTTCCATCTGTGTAAACTTGGGAGCTTCCAGAGAACAGGGGTTGAATACATATGCAAACAGCATATTTCAGCTTTTTAATTTATTGTAAAGATATTTTCTAACATAAAACCGATATCACCTTAAAATAATTAATTTTGAGTTTCAGTCTTTTTAAATAAAATATCACACGGCACAAAATTTCAACGTATGGTACTTTGTAGTACAGTGAAATATGAGAATTGGTCCAAGGGTCTGAATAGTTACTAATAGGCACTGTCATTAGCACCATTCTTGTCAATGTTGAGAATTGCAACCGGCCCAACTGTAGCTAGATGATGAGAGACAGCGTTGAATTTACTGACCTGTACTTGACACCTGGCAGAAGAGGCAGAGCCGCTCACCTTCACTTGAAAACATGAACATTGCTGGAAAAAGAGATTTCAGTGGGGAAAAATGCTTCCGCTTGGTGGCTATAAGAATGTACTACAACTTGCATTTAAGCAATTTACAGATAAACATGTTTTTATCAGACAATCAATGTTAGGTTATTGGTTAAATACAAAAAAGTGTCAAGTCTGTATCATTGTGAGACACAAAAAAGAATCAGCAGACCACTCCAAAATTAAAACATAATTTAACATGGACAAATTGGATATGGGGACTATTAGCAATGTTTGTTACCACTGTTATTATTTTCTGGTGAACATGCACAATCTGAATTAAACTACAAATATGAATATGTGTCTGTGTGATTATTTTTTTCAGTGTGCACATAATATGCCTGTCTGCTGTAAACACTTGAATCAATCACTTCCAGTTGTTTGGCTCAAAATGTTTCTTAGCGAACGCACGTCCCACAGCAATACAATGAAAGAAAATGAAAGGAATGTTCAGTTACCCTTGACAACCATAATTCAAGTCATACTTGATAAATATGAATTTGTCTTATTGAAAATGAAGTTGTAAAGTTGTGCACCATATTCAGCTAAATAAGTAAATCAGAGATGCCCCTAGAATTACTGTATGTGTTGCACCTTAGAGCATGATACTACTCTAATTCCAAATCGCTTCACGGTGATGGTGCTGTTACAAGTTTACCTGGAGTATTACCTGGAGTATTAGTAATACCTCAGGTATTACTAAGAGCTAAAATTCTGGAGATTACCTGACTATGCTTTGACAGCTAAGACTCTGGTGAAATAGCATTCAGTGATTTTGAATCAGAGGTAAAGCAGACCCTTGAATGACCAAACCCCTTTTATCTACAAAACCTAAAACAATGTACAGTGATGGAGTAACATTTTGCTTTGTACCCAAAGTCGTAAAAATAAATCCATCAGCAATAGCCCAACAACTGAAAGAAGAATATCCTCATTCTCCCAAAGAAAGCTAAACATGGTTGGCATTTGTTACAATAGCTCCATCTATTGGCAAGAACATACAAGTTCAAACTATAATGACTTAAAATAAGATTTTCTTCTTTGATAGATAGTGACCCTGTTGGGACAAAAAACTGTTGGGAAATTCCTGTTTATGGGAAAAGGAGAAATAGATTAGATATTTGTCCAGGTAAACAGCTGAGGGCCGTGCGCTCTGTGGAGTGCACGTTCAGTCATGGCAGACTGCAGTAATATCTACTGATGTTCAGTTATTGCAGACTGCAGTAATATCTACTGATGTTCAGTCATTGCAGATTGCAGTAATATCTACTGATGTTCAGTCATTGCAGATTGCAGTAATATCTATTGATGTTCAGTTATTGCAGACTGCAGTAATATCTACTGATGTTCAGTCATTGCAGACTGCAGTAATATCTATTGATGTTCAGTTATTGCAGACTGCAGTAATATCTACTGATGTTCAGTCATTGCAGACTGCAGTAATATCTATTGATGTTCAGTTATTGCAGACTGCAGTAATATCTACTG
Source organism: Ilyophis sp. 1 JC-2022 (assembly GCA_022702515.1). Lineage (NCBI taxonomy): Eukaryota > Metazoa > Chordata > Actinopteri > Anguilliformes > Synaphobranchidae > Ilyophis > Ilyophis sp. 1 JC-2022. Next base: position 86,481,350 of record CM040402.1, on the reverse strand, counting down.
ATGTTCAGTCATTGCAGACTGCAGTAATATCTAGGCTACTGATTACTGATGTACAGCTAAAAATGCATACTGTTCATAGCTGCACACACAACGTTGGCTGTACTTAAGAGTAAGATGAGAACTCCTGGGGCCTCATTTGTAATATGTTTGCACGCATGGATTTGATCCTAAATTCAAGAGATTTGATCTTACATGAAAATCGATGCACCAATTGAGATTTATAAAACTTGAAACGGATGTGAAAATGTTCTTATACGTATGCAAACTCCAGAGGGTGCGGACAAACTTTGCCCGTACGTGCAGGTTTGGGGGAAGACAAGAAGACATGTCACAGCCAATATTTTCATCTACATTGGTCTCTAGCTAGTATGCTTGTGAAACTGACATTTGACTAGGCGAGATAGGTGGTCCAGCACTACGTATCCCCCAAAATAAAACTATAATTAAAGCACTTCCTGTGAACGTTATCATGTGTGCAAAACTTCAAAACACAAAAACATAATGATAATAATAATTATTATTATCATCATCATCATCATCATTACCTTTATGGTTTTAAAGCTTAAAATCAATGTGCAATTTAAATAAACATCACATGTCATAATGATTTATATACAGAAATGCTACATTGTTGAGAGCTGTGTTAAGAGTGAGCAACAGAAGGCTTGTAATGTCAGCTGTCAATGACAACTCCATTGAAATAAAATACTTGTAACAAATAATAGGCTACTCAATACTGAAACTATAATATTAACATTTCTGTAAGTGTTGTGAAATAAATAACGGTGTCTATGTGTTTGGAAAACAAAGACTACGTTTAGGCTACATTAGGCTATGTTTGAAACAAAGTAGCAACAATCATTGCCAAATCAAAACAAAAAAAAAAGATAGAAAATGGCTATATATAATTTTGCATCACGTGACAGTGGTCACGTGACAGGGAATATATAGAAGAAGAAAAAACCCAGACCATATAAAAATATTTAAGGGCATTACCTCTGCAGGATAGAGAGAGGCCCTGTGTGTGTTACCTCTCCAAGACAGAAAGATGCCCTGTGTGTGTTACCTCTGCAGGACAGAGAGAAGCCCTGTGTGTGTTACCTCTGCAGGACAGAAAGAGGCCATGTGTGTGTTACCTCTGCAGGACAGAGAGAGGCCATGTGTGTGTTACCTCACAAGGACAAAGAGAGGCCATGTGTGTGTTATCTCTCAAGGACAGAGAGAAGCCCTGTGTGTGTTACCTCTGCAGGACAGAGTGAGGCCATGTGTGTGTCACCTCTCAAAGACAGAAAGAGGCCCTGTGTGTGTTACCTCTCAAGGACAGAGAGAGGCCCTATGTGTGTTACCTCTCAAAGACATCGAGAGGCCCTGTGTGTGTTACCTCTCCAGGACAAAGAGAGGCCCTGTGTGTATTACCTCTGCAGGACAGAGAGAGGCCATGTGTGTGTTACCTCTCAAAGACAAAGAGAAGCCCTGTGTGTATTACCTCTGCAGGACAGAGAGAGGCCATGTGTGTGTGTTACCTCTGCAGGACATCGAGAGGCCCTGTGTGTGTTACCTCTCCAGGACAAAGAGAGGCCCTGTGTGTATTACCTCTGCAGGACAGAGAGAGGCCATGTGTGTGTGTTACCTCTGCAGGACAGAGAGAGGCCATGTGTGTGTTACCTCTCAAAGACAAAGAGAAGCCCTGTGTGTATTACCTCTGCAGGACAGAGAGAGGCCATGTGTGTGTGTTACCTCTGCAGGACAAAGAGAGAGGCCATGTGTGTGTTACCTCTGCAGGACAAAAAGATGCCCTGTGTATGTTACCTCTCCAGGACAGAGAGAGAGGCCCTGTGTGTATTACCTCTGCAGGACAGAGAGAGGCCATGTGTGTGTTACCTCTGCAGGACAGAGAGAGGCCATGTGTGTGTTACCTCTGCAGGACAGAGAGAAGCCCTGTGTGTGTTACCTCTGCAGGACATAAAGAGGCCATGTGTGTGTTACCTCTCAAGGACAAAGAGAAGCCCTGTGTGTATTACCTCTGCAGGACAGAGAGAGGCCATGTGTGTGTTACCTCTCAAAGACAAAGAGAAGCCCTGTGTGTGTTACCTCTGCAGGACAGAGAGAGGCCATGTGTGTGTTACCTCTGCAGGACAGAGAGAGGCCCTGTGTGTGTTACCTCTGCAGGACAGAGAGAGGCCATGTGTGTGTTACCTCTGCAGGACAGAGAGAGGCCCTGTGTGTGTTTCCTCTCCAGGACAGAGAGAGGCCCTGTGTGTGTTCCTCTCAAGGATAGAGAGAAGCCCTGTGTCCTGCAGGTTTGAAAAGGGGATCTTTGCAATGAATGTTGCTACTGTGTTTCAAACATAGCCCAATGTAGCCTAAACTTTGTGTTTGTTTTCCAAACACATAGACTCTGTTATTAATTTCACAACGCTGTTTAGGATTTTATTTCCCAACTTTATCAAACATTCCACTAATTAGTAAGCATCAGGACTTTCCTATTACATTTGATCTAAAAATGGCAAAGAACAGAGCAGTTCATTAATTTGCAGTGGTAACTCACTGTTCAACAAATTCTATGCTTTCCAAACGGCTGAGCTGTTTATCCACTCCACTGAGCGTTTATCCACTGACGTTTTTTGACTAAATGTAGTGGCTTCATTTCAAAAAATCTTTGTTGCCATGGTTCAAGCGAGAAAAGGATTTTGACGTGTAGAACTGTTTTAATTGCAACAAAAATAGGATATATGTCCTCTTAATTAAACAACAAAAATATTCTCCAACAAACCTAAAGCATTACGGAAATAAAACCACTGCAAAAGAAATGATTGTATAAACAAATGCGTCAAATAAAGTGAGACAGAGAGGGAGAGAGGGAGAGAGGTCAAAAAACTATTTCACTCCCCCGCTAGCTAGGACCGTACCCAACCTCACTTCCCTCGTGATATCCTGTCTGCTGGCTGCAATAAATGGAAAGGGCAGCAGGAGCCCAGACTGTAGATGTCCCTTTAGGATTGAACATAAAATCAAAAATGAACATAAATGGCAATATGGCTTTTACAATTGCTGTTTGTTGTTGTAAACACAATTCTGCTTACTGTGACAATATTGCTGCATACTATGGGTTTGCATACATGTTTTTCAAACTCTCAAGATATGCTGTATTACTTTGTAAGTCACTCTGGATAAGTGTCTGCTAAATACCTAATTGTAATTGCCTAAACGTCTGCATGCTTTCATTTATTTTATTTTTCATTTTAGTTTAGGTTTTGAGAATTATTTTTTGATGGTGATGGTGCTGTGAACATTTATCCGTTAATTTATTCATTTCATTTGGGGCTGATTTGATATTCATAAGGGCCAAATCTTGTACAGAGGACTTTTTATCTTCTCTCTTGAGAAAGGGTTATTGAAGATAGGCTTCGTTAGAGCCAAAGTCAACTTGTACTTTTGAATCTCTAAGTAGTGACTTTTCTTTCTTTTCTTGCTTAAATGGTTTCACTCTGGCTGTCCTGGCATGGGGGAGGATCTGCCTCCTCCTGGTGGTTGGTTGAGGTAATGCATGATTTAACACCATAACCACCACTGGTGGCCCAAACTGTTTCAGCCACGCCCACGCATACCCCAATACTGCCACTCTTTCATCTAACTTTCAACACTTTGTGTATTTTGAGCTCTGTGGGGTTTGAGTTTGTCTATTGCTTTCTCTACTTTTCTCTGCTGCCTGAAGGGAATAGAGCCCCCAGATTTGGATGGATAGAGAAAGTTGCACGTTTTGGGACCACCGGAAACTGATCTTCTCAACATTTCAGAGCAGCCACTATATTTTATTTCAGATTTAATTTTTTTCATTAATACTAAGATACGGTTCCTCAACTTCCAAATGACCCGACCAACCATTTCACACTAATGCTATTTCACTTATAACAACTTAATAAATACTTAATAAGAACTTAATAATAAGTTAATAAAGAGTGTATTAGACATGCCCCCTGTGTTGTTGCTGAATACACAAGTCTGTTCTGGTGGATTTGTTTGTGCACCTGCCTGTTCTCTGCAGCTGCATGTGAGCCCGAATGGCCTCGGCCATGTGACCCGAGCCATGTGACGGAGGTAGAATGACCCCGGCCATGTGATCCCAGCCGTGTGACTGCAGAAAAATTACCCCAGCCATGTGACCCCAGCCATGTGACTGAGGCAGAATGACCCTGACCATGTGACCCCAGCCTGAATGACTTAATCACAAATTTTAAATGGTCAGTTATTCTTCAGTGGGGATGAGTAGATGATAATAAATATCTGTCCCTTTCAAATTTATTTAATAAATAAATGTAGAAATTGCATTTTGACATGCCAAAACCTTTTTTTCCCCCATTGGATGTACAGCTGCACCACTAGAGGGTAGTATATGACTTCACAATTGCATTGATTACCTTCAGGCATTTAGCAGATTTCCACAAAGAGACTTCTACAGCTTTCATTCTTACATACAATCCATTTATACAGCTGGCAATTGAACTGAAGAAATACAGGTTCATTAAAGTACCTTGCTCAAGGGTACAACATTTTACTGCTGCGCTTGTGAAATAAAACAATTCTAGTGCTGTGCTTATGAAATAAAGCCATTCTAGTGCTGTACATGTGGAATGAAGCCATTATAATGCTGTGCTTGCAAACTAAATCCATTTTAGTGCTGTATTTGTGAAATAAAGTAATTCTAATACTGCGTTTGTGTGAGCTGGTACTACAGAGCTGTGCTCTGGGATAGTGGCTTGTGGGGGCCGCACTCTGAGATAGGTGGTTGTGTAAGCTGCGCTGTGGGACAGGTTATTGTGTGACCTCACACTGCTGAACCACTCTCTGGGGAAGCCACAGAAACCATGTGAGGTTTTCATATCTATAGCGGAGTTTTGATTTATAAAAATGCAAGTAAACTAGTGCTGCTTTGGAAGTTTTGAAAATCCCCTTTAAAAATCTGTCAAAGAAAGGAATACTATACAGGTGCAGCTCAAAAAATTTGAATATCGTGAAAAAGTTCTATATTTTTTGTCACTCATTTCAGAAAGTGAAACTCATATATTATATAGATTCATTACACATAGAGTTAAATATTTCAAGCCTTTATTTCTTATAATTTTGATGATTATGGCTTACAGCTAATGAAAACCCAAATTCATTGTCTCAGAAAATTAGAATAGGAGGGTAAGGTAAGCCAAAAAAGGTCCTTGCTAAAGAAGCTGGTTGTTCACAGAGTGCTGTATCCAAGCATATTTATAGAAAGTTGAGTGGAAGAAAAAAGTGTTGTCGGAAAAGGTGCACAAGAAACAGGGATAACCGCAGCCTTGAGAGGATTGTCAAGCAAAATCCATTCAAGAATTTGGGGGAGCTTCACAAGGAGTGGACTGAGGCTGGAGTCAGTGCATCAAGAGCGACAACGCACAGACGAATCCAGGACATGGGCTACAATTGTCGCATTCCTCGTGTCAAGCCACTCCTGAACCAGAGACAACGTCAGAAGCGTCTTACCTGGGCTAAGGAGAAAAAGAACTGGACTGTTGCTCAGTGGTCCAAAGTCCTCTTTTCAGATGAAAGTAAATTTTGCATTTCATTTGGAAATCAAGGTCCCAGAGTCTGGAGGAAGAGTGGAGAGGCACAGAATCCACGTTGCTTGAAGTCCAGTGTGAAGTTTCCACAGTCAGTGATGATTTGGGGTGCCATGTCCACTGTGTTTTCCGAAGTCCACAGTCAACGCAGCCATCTACCAGGAAATTTTAGAGCACTTCATGCTTCCTTCTGCTGACAAGCTTTATGGAGATGCTGATTTCATTTTCCAGCAGGACTTGGCACCTGCCCACACTGCCAAAAGTACCAAAAGCTGGTTCAATGACCATGGTATTACTGTGCTTGATTGGCCAGCAAACTCGCCTGACCTGAACCCCATTGAGAATCTATGGGGTATTGTCAAGAGGAAGATGAGACACCAGACCCAACAATTCACACGACCTGAAGGCCGCTATCAAAGCAACCTTGGCTTCCATTACACCTCAGCAGTGCCACAACCTGATCGCCTCCATGCCACGCCGCATTGATGCAGTAATTCATGCAAAAGGAGCCCCAACCAAGTATTGAGTGCATAGAAATGAACATACTTTTCAGAAGGCTGACATTTCTGTTTAAAATATAATTTGTATTGATCTTATGTAATATTCTAATTTTCTGAGACACTGAATTTGGGTTTTCATTAGCTGTAAGCCATAATCATCAAACTTACAACAAATAAAGGCTTGAAATATTTCCCTCTATGTGTAATGAATCTATATAATATATGAGTTTCACTTTCTGACATGAGTGACAAAATATATTGAACTTTTTCACGATATAAATTTTTTTTGAGCTGCACCTGTAAAAGAGTCATACATTGCAAAGTGAAGGTGCCACGGTTTGAAACGGGCGAATCCAGTGCCCGAATCCTGGCCAGGTTTTTGCAGATTCACCACTCTCCAAACAATACACCAGACAGAAGTAAAAGGTAAATGATTTTTATTCATTACAAATTTATTAAAAGTATTGGTCACAGTCAGGACTGACAGAGGCTATGCCCGTCTGTAGGTTCCATTTCCCTCTCCAGCACTTTCTCAAGTCAGCCGGACGTAGCCGAACCCTCCAGCAGGCAAGCGTGTCTACCCCCACACACACACCACTCGTAGACACACTGTGATTGTTATAAACGTTTAGGCTACTGGCAAATGGGCACACACACTCGTGATCACACCCTCAATAGCCCACCTTGGGGGTTGCCGGCCGCCCTGCCCCGCAATACTCACGAGGGAAAAGCCTACTCAAGCAAACATGGCGGCATTCACACTCATACAATAACCAAAATCGCTAACGTTCCACGCCGCAGACAAACAACATTAAACACGACGAAAATAAATGTTGCGGAGTCCTACCTAAGCCGCATCCCTGGGAGGACTGCCACAAAATAATGACACACGACGGGACGGCTTCGTCGCCCCTTGGTGGTTGCCAACGAGGAATCGGACTGTCCACTACTCGGGCGAATCGCGGGACACAGGCCTTCCACTGCGAACCGTCGCCCTCGTCACACTCGCCGGTCTGGACGCAGACACCGACTCTGGCAGGGAAGAGAAGGACACACCCGCTGCCGCTCAGTTCCCTGCTTGCACCAGTCAGAGACCCACGCACGCTGCGTTTTCACGTACGATGCAAACACGTTCCTTACGGTCTGGGGGGAAGTCAGTTCCCCCAGCAACAGCTCATCACAGTATCCATCGGCAACATTGGCTCCGTCGCACCGATCAACTCTGCAGTCTGCCATCGGTGCTAGCTGTCAGTTCCAGGCGTAACGCCGTCGTTTTGTTCTCGCTCCCGCAGTTACTGGACATGTCAGCTCACTTCCAGCTGCTTGCCGCACTCAGGTAAGTTTCCACCGCACACAATCCAAACACTTCGCAGTCGCACATAAAGTAAAACTTAACCAAACCAAAAAAACAACAACACGACCACACACTCAGGAGCTTAGAGGTAAAACCACCCTCTCTCACTTGCCTTTCCATCAATCCTCCTGTTGTAACCCAGGTGAGCTCATTATATTCTCTCAGGGAACCCAGCCCCTTGCGTTCCCCTTAAAATCACTCAATTACCCAACGAGTCCCTTCCATTCATCCAATCATTCAATCTTCCAATCGTTCAAGCATCCAATCACCCATTCAATCATTCAATCCAGCTCCGCAATTATGTCATCAACTACCACAGGAACCACACACATTCCCTACTTGCTGAGGGAGACCATGTTACAAAGGTTTTAGACATGCTGTGGGTTTCTGTGTTTAATACAGGACTGAAGTAGCATGTAGCATGTGCAGTGCTCTTTGTACAGATATAGAGATGGGCTGTGTTCCTGGGTGTGTGAACATGTTTGTCATGGTAACACTGGTGCTGAGCTTTGGAATGGCAAGTGTGTGTGTCTGTGTATGTGTAAGAAAGAGAGAGAGAGCGAGAGAGAGAGAGAAAGAGAGAGGGAGAGAAATCTGTCACTTCACACACAATGAAATGCTGTGCTGCTCACTTTTTCTGCACAAACAGCCAGACTGTTACATTCACACTTTCAGACTCACAGCCTGTAGTGTAGAGAAACAATATTAAATACATCATCAGCGCTTTCCTCCTCCTCCCCCTCCGCTCTCTCTCTCTCTCTCTCTCTCTCTCTCTCTCTCTCTCTCTCTCTCTCTCTCTCTCTCTCTCTCTCTCTCTCTCTCTCTCTCTCTCTCTCTCCCTCCCTCCTGCTAAATCTTCTCCCAGTTCACTGCACATCACTGACCTATTTTTTCTGAATCTGATTTCTGCACTGCTGCTACAGTCTGTTTAAATGTAGTTCCTGTTGGTGTGGCTGTGTCACCAGCAGCTCTGTTTAAGGTAAATATTGTCACAGGTGCCGTGACCGATTGAAGACTGATAGGGAGAACAGCTCCCCCCGCAGGCTGACAAATCAAAGTGCACGGTGTGTGAGTTTCTTTGTTTGTCTCTTTGATCCCCGGTTGCCTGCCGCAATTATGCGTCTCATCCAGCCGCAGAAAAAAGGCGGAGCCAGACCTTCTGCCGAGCCGCCATTGGCTGGACTCAGTGGGGGTGGACCAGAGGAGTTGGGCACAGAAACCTACAGCCCGGCTCCCCCTTAGAGGGGGCTACAATGGCAGAAGGCTCTGTGTGGGCGTGCACAGTAAAATATTTATGCCACCTCTTACCGATCCTGGTCGAAAGTCACCCGCTGATAAATGTTTCATGAACACAATGCATCACTTCCCATCTTTAAAATATGAGGCAATTCTGAGGAAACACAAACAGAAGGGTGACTGTTCCCCACGCACACAGGTCGCCCGCATGGCGGCTATCTGCCTCAACGTGCCGCTAGGCCTTCCCAAGGTGGACATAAATGCACATGAATTTACTGCAGAGGATACCCTGACCTCTATTTCTCTCTCTCTTTATCACTTTCTCCACTTCCCTCTCCCTCTCTCACCGCTCTCCGCGACACCGGGGAGCAGTTTCGCAGTCTGCGCTCATTTGGCTGCTGTGCGGTTCGATCGCATCCTTCAGTTTCCTTCAGTCTGTACATCACTGGCCTCTCCGTGTTTATCACATACAGATGACCACAGTGTTCAAACTGACTGTGTGTGGAAGATCGCAATGTTCAAATTGACCGTTTGCAGAAGATCGCAGTGTTCAAAGTGATCATGTGCAGAAAATCGCAGTGTTGAAAGTGACTGTGTGTAGAAGATTGCAGTGCTTGAACTGACCGTTTGTAGAAGATCGCAATGTTCGAACTGACCACATGCAGAGGACCGTGATTACTGGCCCAGAAAAGAGAAACACCCAGATCCTTCCTTCCATGTCACCAGAAGCAAAGCCAGTCGAGTGTATAATTGCAAATGAGGACTTTATAAAGTGCACTAATGGATTTTAACGTTGATGCAGATTAAGGCATGTCTGTCTGCTCCTGTTCTGGTTTTGCGTGGCTGTGGACAGGTCTACAGCATCACTGTTTAAATTTACGACGGTCACCGATCGTTAAGCAGGCGCTTTAATTAACTGCAGCAACAGCCAGCTGTTTCTCTTCTGCTCAGTATGCTGCCGCTGCGCCCTGCCCAAGTAAAAAAAAGTATACTTATATATACTTATACTACACTGCCTGACCAAAAAAAAGATGCACACTCGAATATTTCGTTGGACCGCCTTTAGCTTTGATTACGGCACGCATTCGTCGTGGCATTGGTTCGACAACCTTATGCAACGTCACAACATTTATTTCCGTCCAGAGTTGCATTCATTTTTGGCCGAGGTCTTGTATTGACGACGGGAGAGTTGAACCACTCTGTAAAGTCTTCTCCAGCACATCCCAAAGACTTTCAATGGGGTTAAGGTCAAGACTCTGGTGGCCAATCCACGTGTGAAAATGATTCCTCATGCTCCCTGAACCACTCTTTCACAATTTGAGCCCGATGAATCTTAGCATTGTCGTCCTGGAATATGCCCATTGATGGGATAACCTGGTCATTCAGTACATTCAGGTTCTCAGCTGACTTCATTTTATTACATTACATTACTTAGCAGACCCTCATATCCAGAGCAACTAACACAACTTCTTATTACATTTATCCATTCATACAGCTGGATATATACTGAAGCAATTCAGGTTAAGTACCTTGCTCAAGGGTACAAAGACACTGTCCTACCTGGGAATCAAACCTGCAAGTCCAGTTCCTTCACCATTATACTACACTGCCGCCTTATTGCAGCATAACGTTGCTGAGCCTAGACCTGACCAATTGAAGCAACCCCAGATCATAACACTGCCTCCAGAGGCTTGTACAGTGGGCACTATGCATGACGGGTGCAACGATGACTTTTTTTTGGCCAGGCAGTGTATATATTGTCTATAAGTATACTTTAGTATACTTTTTAAGTATTCAAAATTAATATACTAAAGCTGTGTTAAACTGAAACCACTAGTGCGTTAAAAGTTATAATTAAGATGTGCTTAAATATATTGAAATGATAATTATTTTGTATTTTTGGTTACTTTTGGCTCCCAAAATAGTGCTTTTGTAAAGTATACTTTATACCTGTGCTTTTGTATCTGTACTTTTTGTATGTTAATATTTTACTATTAGTGTATTCTAAATATAACTGAAGTACATAAAAGGTACATAGATAATATATTGAATAATATACTGTAAGTATGCATATTTTAATATACTTTTAATGTATTCAGAAGTAATAACTAAAGTTGTGTTAAATTAAAACCACTAATAATATATTTAGGGCCTTTAGCATGTGCAAAACCTTTTAGCACATGTAAAACTAATAACACAGCCGATTATTGGTGCAAAACAAATGCCATGACCATCATTGGTCACGTTATTGGTTTTGCATGTGCTAAAGGTCTTAATAAATCAGGCCCTTAGTGCATTAAAAGTTGTACTTAAGATGCCGCTCTGCTCAATGGTGGCCCTGCCACTTTGCATAATGGCGGCCTGAGGTTCACACTCATATCCACAACACAAATAACAGCCATGCACACTCTAAGAGTAACTGCCCTGCACACACTTAGGGAACTGCCCTGCACACTTAGGGGAACTGCCCTGCACACACTTAGGGAACAGCCATGCACACTTAGGGGAACTGCCCTGCACACACTTAGGGAACAGCCCTGCACACTTAGGGGAACTGCCCTGCACACACTTAGGGAACAGCCATGCACACTTAGGGGAACTGCCCTGCACACACATAGGGAACAGCCATGCACACTTAGGGGAACTGCCCTGCACACACTTAGGGAACCGGCCTGAACACACTTAGGAGAACTGCCCTGCACACACTTAGGAGAACTGCCCTGCACACTTAGGGAACAGCCCTGCACACTTAGGGGAACTGCCCTGCACACACATAGGGAACAGCCATGCACACTTAGGGGAACTGCCCTGCACACACTTAGGGAACAGCCCTGCACACTTAGGGGAACTGCCCTGCACACACATAGGGAACAGCCATGCACACTTAGGGGAACTGCCCTGCACACACTCAGAGAACAGCCCTGCACACTTTGGGGAACTGCCCTGCACACACTTAGGAGAACTGCCCTGCACACACTTAGAGAACAGCCATGCACACTTAGGGGAACTGCCCTGCACACACTTAGGAGAACTGCCCTGCACACTTAGGGGAGCTGCCCTACACACTTAGAGGACCAGCCCTGCATACACTTAGGGGACCAGCCCTGCACGCACTAAGGGTAACAGGAGGGTGAAATATACAGGTGAATCTGGAAAAAAAACTTTTGCAATAAAGAAATGTACATCAGTGGAGTAATTGTATTTTTAAAAAAAAGAGTTTCAATAAATGATCATGCAGCCACATGGATATCAGATAAGAGCATCTGCTAAGTGATTGTAATGTAATTGAATGTAATGGTGGGTGTGAGACAAGAAGGTAAATTACCCTTCAGTATTTCAGTGTTAAGAGACTGCTGGCCATGTCCCTGCTCTGAATCACCCATCTCTCTGTATCTCAGAACACAGGTCTCCAAATAGGCTGTTAGGAGAGGAGCGCTGATGCACGTTTATCTGCGTCTCAAACAGCTACACGCTGTGCTCTGATCAGACCAGTTTACTGCCCTGACATGCCAATTACATTTATGAACTGTAATATTTTACAAACTATGCCAACATGGGTTGTGCTGTCGGAGAGAGAAGCTAACTGAGAATTACACAATCACCACCCAACTGTGTATATAGCAATACGTATATTACTGTGTTTCCCACATAATATGCATGCTTGCTTATGACTGTGGATTATCCAAATATCCGAACACATGTACCCACACACGCACGTGCATGCACACACACACACAAACACACGCATGCACGAACACATGCACACACACTTACATTCACACGTGTGCGCACACACACACACACACAGAGGCCTGTGGGGTCACCTGAACCCCTTACATTCAGGTAACCTCTGTGGAAATTCCTCACACAAATATCTCACAGTGCTTGAATGTGATTTACATACTGATGGCTGCTATCCTGGTTCTTATGTTACTGTTAGCACATGCTGCTGCTGTATAGCTATGCCTATGTTTGTTTAGCACTCTGTTCAAACAGCTTTCAATATCCTCATCGGCAACTCTATTCATGATGCTACTACTGCTAAAACTGGTACGGCTAACAGAACTGCTGCTACTGCGGCTAAAACTACTACTGCTGTTATACCTACTACTGCTTACACCACTATTAGCATTAATGCTAAAACGACTGCTACTAAAACTACTGCTGCTTCTAAACACTTTTTAATGTTATTTTACTTGCATTCCTACAACTTAAGTTATACAATTAATCTCTGAAAAAAGTATTATACAAAGCAAATATGAAGTATGATTATGTATGTAGGATAATGTTTGCTAGTTTGTAAAATATTACAGTTCATAAATATCAAGCGCTACATATATGTGCATGTGTGTATGTGTGTGACCGTGTGTTTGTGTGTGTGTGTGCGTGTGCGTATGTGTGTGTGCGTGTGTGCATGTGTGTGTGCTTGTGTGTGTGTCTGAGTGTGTGCATTCACTATGGCTTGGCACTCCTGTAGCACAACCGTCATCTGTATTCACTTCCTCCAGCAGACTCCCTTCTTCGTCAATCTATTTTCAATTACAGAAAGGCTCCTTCTGACCCTCGTCTCTGGAAGGCCGCTGATCTCTGACTTTATCTGTATGGAAATTCAGCTCAGAGGGGAAAACCTCACAAGAAACGGCGCGTCATAGAACGCATCACATTTCCTCAAAAGTCATGTTTCAATCCCCCTATATCATATGTGTGAATGATTTATAAACGTTTGGAAAGCTTGGATCAGATATAGTATTGATTAGAGAAGAAGAAAAAAAAGTTTTTCTTCCTACCTCCTGCCTGACCTTTAGCTCCTCCTCTTTGTTCTCCTTTATTTTTCTATCTTTCTTTCCTTCAGAAATCCTGTGAATGAAGCTGCATTTAAATCTCCCGGTTACAATGTTTATTTTTACATGTTTTTTGCATCACTCTGCGGCCAGATATGGAGTAGATGTGGATGGATCCCTTTAAGGGTTGTTTCTCCTGACTTTTTTCCCCATTGAGTTCTATAGGAAAATGAGTCATGAGAAATAACCCTTGCAGTGATCCATCCACATCTACTCCATATCTGGCAACAGAGTGATGGTTTGGGGCTCGTTCGATAGCTCAGACCCTTGATGACTTACAGCCATTTAGCCAGCCATGTGTTCCATACTGTACCAGTGTAATTTACAGCTGAATCTAGTCTCACCCCCAAATTCCCATAGAGATCAGTTCAAATGCAGAGAGGTTATAGTATCGCTTGTAACAGTACCTGAAAATAAGATATCGAGAGTCTTTTGATGTTGATTGGTCACAGACTTCAGGAAGTAACAGCATGCAAAGGATATGCGACCAAATATTAAATATGATACTTTAAAAATATGTTAAAGCAAAATATTCAAATTTTCTGACACACTGAATTTTGGGTTTCATTAGCTGTAAGCCATAATCATCAAAATTACAAGAAATAAAGGCTTGAAATATTTCACTCTATGTGTAATGAATCTATATAATATATGAGTTTCACTTTCTGAAATGAGTGACAAAAAATATTTAACTTTTTCACGATATTCTAATTTTTTGAGCTGCACCTGTATGTGTTTTAATACTGTATCTAATCTCACCATCATTGTTTCAGCGCCAGTATAAGAAACTTGATGGCATTGAAATCTACTTGTCATCAAAAATTATGAAAGGCATCACCTTTTTGGGAGTAGAATATTAAACTCTAATCAGGAGTATAGGCAATCCTGGCCCTGGAGGTGGTCCTGGTTTTATATTATAACTGGATTAATTTTAATTAATCAGGTGTAATGAATGCAGATGACCATGTGCTGGAGGCACTCAGCGTTTCACCATTCAGAATATTCAGGCCTAGACTCATAATCATCCATCAAACTCTAGAGATCAAGATGGAACAAAAAACAGAAATGTCACTGGCACTCCAGGACCAGGGTTGCCTAGCCTACTCCTGCTCTAATTCCTTTGTAATTATATTGGATGGTTATTTAAAATATTTACTTTTAAATCTAGCTGCAAACAAATGTTAAAACGATCAATCATTTACTCGTTGGTACTACTATTTGTAACTTATGAACGTAAGTTGAAGCTCGTGTCATCACGAAAAAAATGTAAATGGGCTCAGTTATGATTATCAATATTCAGCAGTTCAATTGATTGTGTTGTATCATTGTAATGATCAATGTTGTTTATGAATAAAGATACCTTTGGGGAATGGATTAACTCGTATTTGTGATTTCTGTTTATTCACACACGACATTGTCCAAATGCATGATTGAATGCTAGAATTTGAGTAAAATATCAATGTATGAAATAATTAGTTAACGGTTGTTTATTTGGTCATTTAAATATTCAAATTTAGGCTAGTTTCTGCATGGGCTGCTTCAGTATATGTCACACTATGTTTTATTATAATATTGTAGCATACATTTTTCTATATAGCCTAACATTTTAGTGAGAACTTTTAGACTTTATTGACTTGCGCAATCCAATGGCCATCATTGCACTTAAATATCCTATATAGCCTAACACAATAGGTCTGATTAAGTATATTGGGTTTGTGATTTTCGACATTCCCTTGTGAAACAAATGCATCCCTACAGTGATAGTATATACTGTACAGTTTTTAGCTATATCAATGCAAAGTAGATATATATATATATTTTTAAAATAGATATCGTCTTCCAATGCAGTGATATACCATGGAAATTGGCAGTAGCCTACACCAGGTCGCAAAGCGCATTGATATTAAAGGTAATGAAAAAAGGTATGTTGATTGGCTATGATTGAATCCAGCTGCAATACACCCAGTGATCAATATTCAGCCTAATCCAGCCCATGTTCCATTTGCGCCGCGGGTGCTGTGAGCTGTGCGCTCTGCGCTCCCAGTAGCCACTCCCAGTGCCCCATGCATTGCGTCATTCACTGCACCAGTGCGCCATTCACTGCACCAGTGCGCCATTCACTGCACCAGTGCGCCATTCACTGCCCCATGCACTGCGCCATTCACTGCACCAGTGCCCCATGCACTGCGCCATTCACTGCACCAGTGCGCCATTCACTGCACCAGTGCGCCATTCACTGCACCATTGCACCATTCACTGCACCAGTGCGCCATTCACTTGAAAATAGAGCCCTATAGCTACACCGTCATTAGGCTATGGGAAATTATATGAATTATATGTGATTTTAGAGTTTGTTTTATTTTATAACTGGTCGCTGGTCTTACCCCAGCTGCAAAACTCCCTTTTGGTGACGTTATTATAATTCGCTTGGACAGGCCAACTGATTCAGCTCCTGCTAATGGTGTTTGCATACACATAGGGGTCATCACCTATTAGCATATTTTCTTTAGTTTCTACATTTTCCATTTACATGTAACATTTATATTTACATTTGCAATTTACTGTATATTTAATAATTACATTTAACAGTTATATTTATATATAATTTTTCAATCTTGCTTTAATGCAGAACATTACTCTTGGAAAAGTGATTACAATTTATTCCACAAATTCTCTCAAAATGTTTACAAATGTGACATTTGAAAATTGTAGTGCATTTATTTTTTTACATTTGGCAAAGCTAAATGTGCAAAAATTGGGCAGGATTGCAGAATATACAACATTTTACAAATGGTACCCAGTACATAGAAGATAATCTTTTCATTGCTCTATTGGGCATTGCAGGGCTTTGTATTGGTATGAGAGGGGGGGAGGGGTCACAATAAAAAAAAAAAAAGTTTCCTAAATTTGATCGCCCTCATTTGAGCTCTGATTAATAATGGATATTGGTGTAATTCCGCCTTGTATGTTGTTTTTCTTTGTACACTCTAACTCTCTAACATAAAAATTCAAAGAAGAAAAGACACACAAAAACACGCACACACACACACACACACACGCACACTCACATGCATGCACACACACTCTCTCTTTTTCTCTCTCTCTCTCTGGGTTTACAGTGAGGAATTATGGTCTTCACACATACAGAACATGGCTGCTCTAGATTACGGCTCCCTGGAGGAGAGGAATCATGCCTGGCGTGTACATTTTGATTAAAGGGCTGCAGTAAATGGCATATATAACCCTCCTTTCATCAGCTTTTATTAATCAAATTTTAAATATTGGCATGCATTGTTTGGTTTCTGGTTAAAGCCCTTTTCATCACAAAACAACCTTCTACTGCAACACAGTCGATTAATCTCCCGTTGTGTACTCTGTTCAATGTCCAATGTAACAAATATATGTCTGATCACATTTGTTCATAAATTAAACTAAACTATTTGATCTGTCCAATGTGCTGATTGGTCCTCTGGAAGAAGTAGGCCGTTTTTATGGTAAGATGACAGTAGCCTTTGCTATTGAGCCATTGGACCCTGTAAAATCAAGATAATGGGCTTCACTTATGAATATGGTCGTAAAAAAAGTGTATATTTGACGGATCCAACTTGCGTACGAAATTTTCACGTATGATTCATCAAACTTGTGTAAATCACTGATCTGAGCGTAACGTAGGTTGATAAATCAGACTTGATTGTATAAGCATGACTGCGACTTGATTCGTCAAGATTTCAAGATTCTCCCACGGCAGTTGCGACGTTTGCAAGGTAGCCTATTCTAGGCTCATAAAACTAGATCGGATTTATAGAGAAAATTGAAAAACAGTTGTCCGTCTTTCATACAACATGACTGGTGATGCATAATTATTTTTATATGGCTGTCTCCAATAAATCCTCATACAGAGACTATTTCCTGATGTAATCATTTCAACCGGCTTCTGCTTCATTCCATTTAGGCTACACGGGAAACGAGATGAGAAACGAATAGCCTTGCGATTAAACCAATAGTGATTAAAAATGATTAAAAATCAACTTTTTCAGATACTATTTTTGCCAATTAGGCTACACAATATACGTGTACAGCTTTAACGCGTAGGTCAAGTGCATTTTAAAATATTGGGCAGATGCATTAACTGCTTCTAATATTTTCATAAATGGAATGACTTGGGACATTATTTTGCCATTTTTATGAACAGCTACTAATTTAAAGCTCACATAACCTATGTTTTCCAAAGAGCACCTTTTTGTTTATCACCTGTTGACTCCGCGGTGCTCTGAACAAAAGTTATTTGTTTTCATTATAGGCTGCACAACTGCCTCGCTGTTCATGGCATGCAATGTCGCTGCCTCACCACTGGGAAAAGCATATGCAAGGTCGAGAGCTGTCATGAGATTTCTTCGTTCCGTACACCGTTCATTTGGATACATCCGGAAATTTCCATAAAAATGGCCGTACGCATACTTTACGATCAGATTTGAACGTACGATCTGAATTTTTATTTAAAAAAAAATCTATACTATAATATTTATTATAACGCATATTTTAATGCACTTGTTACTAGTTCGGAAATGCACTATGTACGTCTCTCTGGATAAGAGCGTCTGCTAAATGTCTATAATGTAATGTAATGTAATGTAATTATTTTGTTATTCTGTTGTGATTTTCAATGAGTGAAACTGCCCACTGTTGGAAGATTTGGCATTTTTTGTTTGAAAAACTTGTTTCTGACATCATCAAGGTGATTTACTTAAAATGTTTTTGAGCAATGAGCAGTGATGTTAAAGGGCTCATGCTATGAATGCTAATGCTAATGAGTCACAGAAATACATGGCAATCCTGGTTTATTGTACAAGTGATTGCAAGGGCGGGTCAAAAAAGAATAATGTAGAAGTAAAACATAGCTGTGAAGGTAGGAACACATTATTGCTGCAAAACGAAAAACTGTCACCAAAAAACTAAATTTTAATAAATCACAAAGCTGCATTCAAAGACTCTCAGATTAGGGCACGGTAGGGATCTAAGTTTAGCATAACCATTGTTTGGTGTGATGTTGGGGTTCAGTGCTGGGGTTCACGGAGGTGTTGGGAAGAATTTCACCAGCCAGAACGTCAGCCTTAGTGCATAAAAACTCTCCAGAAACAAAAGAGATGCAGATTATTGTTTTTCTGTCTGCTGCTCTGGGAATAAGAGCTTCTGTAAAAGCTTTTAAACCCCATACTCCACTCTGTCATGCCTCTGCAGTCTGCACATCAACACTTTATGTTCACACAATAGTCAGTCTCACATCACCATAATTGCCCAACAAGGTTTCGAAAATTTTTAGTTATTCTGTGCTATATTATCATATTCTCTGCTAACCAAAGCCTCCTTCAGCATGACTGTACCAGCATCAAAGCATTAACACCAGCACTAGCACCACAGTGCTAACACCAGCAAGCTAGCACCTGGCTGCAATAACACCACCTCTAGCAGGAGAGCACTAATAGAATAGAATAGAATAACTTTTATTTTCCCGCTAGAGAACTTCAGTTGTAGCCCCAGCAACAACAAAACAACATAGACAGTGGGGCAGACCCACAACACACGAACAAACATATCAACACCAGCATGCCAGCACCTGCACTAACACATGGGTGATAACACCAGCAAACTCACTGGTTTGGTGCACAGCACCCCACAGCCCCACAGTAGAACCTACCCTTCTGGGGCTGACCAATGTGAATGGGTGACTGTGATGTTCAAAACATATAGCCGCAAAGGCTGATACTCGCTTCTGTTAACTAGATTGGCCTAGTCTAAAATGCAGAGGAAATATCTGACCGGTGCTCAAAACTAGCCTAAAACAAAATCCAGGGCTGAACAAAATTAAGCTACCGAAAATATCATCACCCTGGTCACTGCTAAATCAAGTCAGAGAGTGAGTACTTGGTTTATTTTTCAAGATGACGAGTATAACATCTCCAGGTGATGCCCAAAAAAGCAGCAAAAACATTGAACACAAAACCAGTGAGCAAACTAGTGCTAACAATGGCGCTATCAAATATGATGAATGTGCTCTGCATGCCATATCATTTTTAATGGGGATATTTATTTGTTTGGCAAAATCATTTAGCTAAACTATAACAAAAAACGCAGGGACCTGTTTTATGTTTTAATCTGTTGAATTGGATGTTTGGGTCATGCGCTAATGCAGTGGAGAGGATGCGTTTTTAATCAACCGTGGAGAAGCAGGGTGGAAAGGGAGCAGCTATGCTGGAGGGCGTGTCTCTTCTGTCCAGTTTAGATATTTCATTTGAAGCGTCTGCTTACTTAGCCAAATTAATCAGCCTCTCTTGGCTGTCGGAGCCATATCTCACACTTTTACTAGACTCATAAATAAAGCATTCATTTCCTTCTCCATCTCTGCTCAACTAATTATTTATTTATAAACATTCACACCTTTAAGCTATTTTTCATAGTTATTTTATGGCGTTTCATATGAGACGCTGCCAAATTCAAAAGATATAGTTGGTAGGACAAGTTAAATGTGATTTATGCTTGCTGCTCTTGCCGGCAAATTAATTGCATTTATGGTGATTAAGGAACTGGAATGTTCTGGCCCACAAATATCGTTATCACCCTGATAATATTGATCTCTGATGAAACGCTGATATTTTATGGCGCTACAGGAAAGCCTTCTTGCCAATGCAAGCTGTGAAATTAGACTGTGCCAGAAACACGTCACAGCGCGTCCTTCTGCTCAGTGTAGCCCCCCGTTTTCGGGAGAGGCCTCAGCACCTGGCCTTGCGTGGCAGGTGTCTGCGTGAACGGAGTTCCGGGTGGAGTTGAGCACGCCTGTGAGTCGGCGATCCCAGGCCTCACTGGATTACCTGTTGCCACGGAGCGAAACGCTATCAGAGAGAACAACTGCATGACAGGTTCTGTGGAGCTCCTGTCATCGCGGTGACAGCGCTTGTGGTAGGTTGGGAAAGGCTGTCATTTGCGTTGATAAGTAAGTTGCTCGAGATACGAAAGCCTGTCTTGTGAATGCGATAATATAACTCTGTGTTTTCTAAGTCTGGTTTTCGTGAGCGAAATGTATTACATTGGCTTTTGTGAGTGAAATGTATGTTCTGGCCATGAGTATGTGCGCTTGAATAAGACATTCAACTAGCACAGATATACTCAAATCTGGCTCTTGAGGCCAGCAGTACTGCTGGTTTTCATTCTTGAGGGCCAGACCGAGCAGATGCACTTATCCACAGCCATTTACAAAATCTAAATCTGTATTAGTCTCAGGAATACATAGCGATAAAACAGCCATATCGCCAAGGAGGCACAAGAGGCTCATATATAATCAATAATCTTAACGTTATCCAAACAGATTGGTCCAAGATCCATTATCTTCACTGGCACAGAAAATGCATAAAGATGTGTTTGTTATGAGCAGTTTGTAATGAGTGTATAAGTGTTTGAAGAGGCTTTACTACACCCTACCATAATGCAGTCTGTGAGACAGAGTCTCCAGTGGAGGGCCGGGGTATGGGGATCAGCATGGGGTTGTGTCTGGGGGATGTTTGAATTGGGACAGGGGCAAGTGGGGAGACCCATGTGCTGACAGGACGGATGTAGACTCCACTGCCATGGGAACCTCCAACTGATCAATTCCACCTACTACTGTATGAACAGGGATCTGTATCAGGGTTCTGATTGGATCAGACCTTATCTGTGTGCATGTGTGAGTGAGCGTATGCGTTTGTGTGTACGCATATGTGTCCGTGTGTGCGCGAGTGTGTACTTGCGTGCATGTGTGTGTGCAAGCATGTGAGTGTGTGTGTGTGTCTGTGTGCGTGTGTGTGTGTGCATGTGTGTGTGTGTGTGTGTGTGTGTGTGTGTGTGTGCACGCTAGAGTGTGAGACGGAGAGACGCGCTCTCCCTGTTAGAGGAGGAATGCAGTTTTATCTCCATCTGTCCCGGCTGAGCGGTGCTGTAATGTGACCAGTGATAAATGATGTTTATCCACATCTCCAGATAAAGATGGCTGGAATGCAGGAACATTAATGGACAGAGTGCTGTGCTCTATGTGAAAGGACAGGCCTGGAGGGAGGACAGGACCTGGGGAGGGAGGGGCCGTTAATATCAGCTTGAATGAAGGGAAGCTGCATCAGGGATGCATGCTGGGAAAGGAAATCAATGGGCTAGTTTTACCCCCCTCTGTGAGAAGGGTTTCCTGTAGTTAGGTCAGCCCTGTCCAGAGGGGTCGAGGGCTTTGTGTGTTCACCTCCATCTCCATCGCCTGTCCTCCCACGTCTGGCCCCCTATGTGGGGGGGGGGGGAAGCCTGCCCAGGAGCCGTGGGCGTACCTACAGGAGAGCAGCTCAAAGGCCCACATCGATAATGAGCACTGGGACCTTATGTCCCCCACCAGCTCTAACCCAGCTAATGCTAACAGCTCTGCAGTTTAATAACCAGCTCTAATCCTGCAAATGCTAATGGCTCTACAGTTTAACCAGCTCGAACCCAGCTCATGCTAATGACACTGCACTTTAACCAGCTATAACCCAGCTCATGCTAATGACACTGCACTTTAACCAGCTATAACCCAGCTCATGCTAATGACACTGCACTTTAACCAGCTATAACCCAGCTCATGCTAATGACACTGCACTTTAACCAGCTATAACCCAGCTCATGCTAATGACACTGCACTTTAACCAGCTATAACCCAGCTCATGCTAATGACACTGCACTTTAACTAGCTATAACCCAGCTCATGCTAACGACTCTGCAGTGTAACCAGCTCTAACCCTGCTAATGCTAAGGGCTCTGCAGTTTAACCAGCACTAACACAGCTCATGCTATCAACTCTGCAGTTTAACGGGTGGGCTTATCCCCATTTTAACTTTTGTTCTTTTATGCATTTAAAGGATTTGTTGATGCAGCTTAAAATTAAAGAAAGGTTTTAAAAAAGGTTTTCAACAACAGGTTTCGATTTGAGCTGAAAGCATCCTGTAATGATTATGACAAATGCATTCAAACTGCTTCCAGTATCTAACACTAGCATCAAGTAGAGAAAAGGGAAACCAAATTCATTGAAAAAAATCTTTGTTTGTCTCTGCATCCAGTTTTTGCAAAGACTAATCTCTCCCGCAGATCTCTGATGAGCACAGTGAGTGTTTAAATCATTGCCCGGTAGAAACAATGACCTCATACGAGTGCACAGCAGCCAAAACAACATGATTCGCCCCCTCGCAACACCCTACCAGGGCTTTGCACAGCACAGCCTTACAACACCACACATGGCTTCAAACAACAAACTAAATTCATCTAAAACATGAAGTCATGGAGGACTCATTGCTGCGCGGCTGAGAAAGTGACTGAACTGCACATAAAGCAGCAAGCACCGTGGCGCTCAGACTCGACTCTACATCTATCATGCAAAACCGATTCGAAATAAAAATGGTGATTATGCGTTTAGCCCGCTCTAACCCTACTAATGTTAACGGCTCTGTGTGTTTGGCCACTGCGTTCTCGCCTGCTTCTCCTGTTTAATTCCATTCAGAATGTCAGTGTGCCTGCAGGGGCTCATACAGTAAGATGGACCCCAGCAGTAGGACTGGGTAAAGTTAGCTTGGGGCGTTGCTAATCCATTTTGATGCTAAAGAAGCAGATCGATGCTGCAGATTCGCCGGCCTGGTACTGCCTTTGTTATGGTGCGTCCTGTGTCTGCTCAATGAGATCCGTTGGCGTGTAATTGTCATCTGTCAGTGTTGCCCAGCCCCTCATCCAAATGTGACTGACATCCAAAGCCTGGCACAGCTGCCTCATACGGACCCGCTTAATTTTTCAGATAAAATCCATACCATCCCACTCCCAGTGACTTCTTCCTCTGAAACAATGGCCATAGTAACCAAATGGGAAATAAAGTCCTGATTATGAAACACAGCAGGGTACATACGTCCTGACACACACACACACACACACACACACACACACACACACACACACACACACACACACACATACACACACACACACACATCAAAAGATTTGATGAAATGCAGTGTTTTGAGGGGAGAGAGGTGTAGACTCCTGCTGTTGTTCAGCAAGGTCTCTATGTTATTGTTGGGTTTTCATGTACTCTGCTCAGTGTTAATGAACAGGACATGAGTGTACACTGCTCAGTGTTAATGAACAGGACATTAGTGTACACTGCTCAATGTTAATGAACAGGACATTAGTGTACACTGCTCAGTGTTAATGCACAGGACATTAGTGTACACTGCTCAGTGTTAATGAACAGGACATTAGTGTACACTGCTCAGTGTTAATGAACAGGGCATTAGTGTACACTGCTCAGTGTTAATGAACAGGACATTAGTGTACACTGCTCAGTGTTAATGAACAGGACATTAGTGTACACTGCTCAGTGTTAATGAACAGGACATTAGTGTACACTGCTCAGTGTTAATGCACAGGACATTAGTGTACACTGCTCAGTGTTAATGCACAGGACATTAGTGTACACTGCTCAGTGTTAATGAACAGGGCATTAGTGTACACTGCTCAGTGTTAATGGACAGGACATTAGTGTACACTGCTCAGTGTTAATGCACAGGACATTAGTGTACACTGCTCAGTGTTAATGCACAGGACATTAGTGTACACTGCTCAGTGTTAATGAACAGGACATTAGTGTACACTGCTCAGTGTTAATGCACAGGACATTAGTGTACACTGCTCAGTGTTAATGAACAGGGCATTAGTGTACACTGCTCAGTGTTAATGAACAGGGCATTAGTGTACATTGCTCAGTGTTAATGAACAGGGCATTAGTGTACACTGCTCAGTGTTAATGAACAGGACATTAGTGTACACTGCTCAGTGTTAATGAACAGGACATTAGTGTACACTGCTCAGTGTTAATGAACAGGACATTAGTGTACGCTGCTCAGTGTTAATTAACAGGACATTAGTGTACATTGCTCAGTCTTAATGAACAGGGCATTAGTGTACACTGCTCAGTGTTAATAAACAGGACATTAGTGTACATTGCTCAGTGTTAATGAACAGGACATTAGTGTACACTGCTCAGTGTTAATGAACAGGGCATCAGTGTACACTGCTCAGTGTTAATGAACAGGGCATTAGTGTACACTGCTCAGTGTTAATGAACAGAACATTAGTGTACACTGCTCAGTATTAATTAACAGGGCATTAGTGTACACTGCTCAGTGTTAATGAACAGGGCATTAGTGTACATTGCTCAGTGTTAATGAACAGGGCATTAGTGTACACTGCTCAGTATTAATTAACAGGGCATTAGTGTACATTGCTCAGTGTTAATGAACAGGGCATTAGTGTACACTGCTCAGTGTTAATGAACAGGGCATTAGTGTACACTGCTCAGTGTTAATGAACAGGGCATTAGTGTACATTGCTCAGTGTTAATGAACAGGGCATTAGTGTACACTGCTCAGTGTTAATGAACAGGGCATTAGTGTACACTGCTCAGTGTTAATGAGCAGGACATTAGTGTACACTGCTCAGTGTTAATGCACAGGACATTAGTGTACACTGCTCAGTGTTAATGAACAGGGCATTAGTGTACACTGCTCAGTGTTAATAAACAGGACATTAGTGTACATTGCTCAGTGTTAATGAACAGGACATTAGTGTACACTGCTCAGTGTTAATGAACAGGACATTAGTGTACACTGCTCAGTGTTAATGAACAGGGCATTAATGTATACTGCCCAGTGTTAATGAACAGGGCATTAATGTATACTGCCCAGTGTTAATGAACAGGGCATTAGTGTACACTGCTCAGTGTTAATGAACAGGGCATTAGTGTACACTGCTCAGTGTTAATGAACAGGGCATTAGTGTACACTGCTCAGTATTAATTAACAGGGAATTAGTGTACACTGCTCAGTGTTAATGAATAGAACATTAGTGTACACTGCTCAGTGTTAATGAACAGGGCATTAGTGTACACTGCTCAGTATTAATTAACAGGGCATTAGTGTACACTGCTCAGTGTTAATTAACAGGACATTAGTGTACACTGCTCAGTATTAATTAACAGGGCATTAGTGTATACTGCCCAGTGTTAATGAACATTCCGGAATGGGGTGGTATGAAATGTGTTGTCTTTCACCCGGATGATGCTGATGATTTAATGATTAACTGCTTCCAACTAAGACCTTTCTGACAAGAAGAAAATTATTAGCAAACAAAGCACCATTCAGCGCTCTTCTGACTCCCATTAAACAAGGTTGCCTGAGACATGGGCTCCTTGCATGCTGCAGGCTTATAGGACAGTGCAGTCTGTGTACATAAGCTTCTGTGTGCCGGGCTGTGCTGGTGTGGACTATGCTAGTATAAGCTGTGCTAGTGGTAACTGTGCTGGTGTAGCCTGTGCTTCTGTGTGCTGAGCTAATTTGGGCTGTGACTGTCAGTATGTTCCAGGCTGTGCAGGTTTGTGCTGTGCTGGAATGTTCCAGGCTGTGCTGGTTTGGGCTGGGCTGGTGTGTTCCAGGCTGTGCTGGTTTGGACTGGGCTGGAATGTTCCAGGCTGTGCAGGTTTGTGCTATGCTGGAATGTTCCAGGCTGTGCTGGTTTGGGCTGGGCTGGAATGTTCCAGGCTGTGCAGGTTTGTGCTATGCTGGAATGTTCCAGGCTGTGCAGGTTTGTGCTATGCTGGAATGTTCCAGGCTGTGCTGGTTTGGGCTGGGCTGGAATGTTCCAGGCTGTGCAGGTTTGTGCTATGCTGGAATGTTCCAGGCTGTGCAGGTTTGTGCTATGCTGGAATGTTCCAGGCTGTGCTGGTTTGGACTGGGCTGGAATGTTCCAGGCTGTGCAGGGTTGTGCTGTGCTGGAATGTTCCAGGCTGTGCTGGTTTGGGCTGGGCTGGTGTGTTCCAGGCTTTGCAGAAGAGGATGGAGAAGTTCTGCTAGAGCTGACCTGCTGTATACTTGCATGGTGAGCTGAATGTGGGAGGCAGGTGAAGGCCCCCCCCCCCTTTGCACCCCCAACCCCACCCTTATCCATCACTACACGCTGGCAGAAACACATCATCTACTCCTGCCTCACTTGAACACTGACACTCCCCCAGAGAGTGCTGGAACACTGACACTCCCCCAGAGAGTGCTGGAACACTGACACTCCCCCAGAGAGTGCTGGAACACTGACACTCCCCCCAAGAGCCCTGGAACAGTGACACTCCCCCCAAGAGATTCAAAAAGAGTCTTATGAGGAGCGTTGCATGGGACAACAATACCCCAAAAGGTGCTCTTTGGAAGAGGAAATTTAGATTGATTAGAAACAATGATTTTTTGCTGTAAAAAATGGTAAGAAGGAGGCAAAGCTAAATTCCAAGGCACTCTTAATGGTAATGTTAAAAGCCTTTATTGTGGCATGGCAAATAAATAGCTAAAAAAGCACTAGACCTACGCATTGCGGCTTAAACGGCCTTCATCAGGGTTCTCAAGTGCACAATAGACAATGCTTGTGTTTTACAGTCAAGCCGGAAAGTCTGAACACCCCTTTCACCTTCTCCACGTTTTATTACATTACAGACATATTCTACAGTAGATTGAGTTCATATTTTGTCTCAAAATTCTACACAAAATAGCCCATAATGACAAAGTGAAAACATGTTTTTAGAAATCTTTGCAAATGTATTAAAAATCTAAAACTTTAATTTTTTGTTTGCATAAGTATTCATACCCTTTGCTTTAACATATTTTTTAAAGTATCATATTTAATATTGGGTCGCATATCCTTTGCATGCTGTTACTTCCTGAAGTCTGTGACCAATCAACATCAAAAGATTTCCAGGTACTGTTACAAGTGATACTATAAGCTCTCTGCATTTGAATGGATCTCTATGGGAATTGGGGGGTGAGACTAGATTCAGCTGTAAATTACACTGGTACAGTATGGAACACATGGCTGGCTAAATGGCTGTAAGTCATCAAGGGTCTGAGCTATCGAACGAGCCCAAAACCATCACTCTGTTGCCAGATATGGAGTCGATGTGGATGGATCACTGCAAGGGTTATTTCAGGAGAAACAACCCTTAAAGGGATCTATCTACTCCATATCTGGCCGCAGAGTGATGGTTTGGGGCTCGTTTGATACCTTAGACCCTTGATGACGTACAGCCATTTCGCCAGTCATGTGTTTCATACTGTACCAGCGTAATTTACAGCTTAATCTAGTCTCACCCCCCAATTCTCATAGAGATCAGTTCAAATGCAGAGAGGTTATAGTATCGCTTGTAACAGTACCTGAAAATAAGATATCGAGAGTCTTTTGATGTTGATTGGTCACAGACTTCAGGAAGTAACAGCATGCAAAGGATATGCGACCAAATATTAAATATGATACTTTAAAAATATGTTAAAGCAAAGGGTATGAATACTTATGTAAATGAGAAATTTCAGTTTTCGATTTTTAATACATTTGCAAAAATTTCTAAAAACATGTTTTCACTTTGTCATTATGGGCTATTTTGTGTAGAATTTTGAGACAAAAAATGAACTCAATCTATTGTAGAATATGTCTGTAATGTAATAAAACGTGGAGAAGGTGAAAGGGGTGGGCAGACTTTCCGGCTTGACTGTATATTTTCGTTACGCACACATACGTGTAGTTGTTAGTTTATTGGTTAATCAGGTAACAAGTTAATTGTTAAGGAAGTGAAAGACTCCCCATGAGAAGGTGAAAGAGATATCGCAATTAAATGGTTAATAATGACAAACAGAATATACAGCCGTAAGAAAGTGAATGAATAAATAATTAATAATGATAATGGAATTTACAAAAAGGGAGAAAAATCTATGTCAATGTTTAAACCTGGAAAAGTAGTAGCTTTAAGTTGAAATATCCAGTATACTTCTCTTTGTAGTAAACGATTGCGTCTATCTCCGCCCCTAATTGGGCATGTCACTGCTTCAATGGCAGCGACTTTGAGAAAAACAGAGCCATGATTCCAGTCCTTCATTGAGTAGTGTTGAGTCAATAGATCGTTTGGAGAAAGTAAATTTGAGAAGTAAAGTCTATGACGGAGCACCAGACTTTTCTCCACGCTCTACAGTATGTCACATTTGTAAGTCAAATTTAAGGACAAACATTGATTGAATCCAGACCACTGACTTTGCATTCAGGGCTCAAATAAAGTCTGACTGCTTTTAGGCCTTTGGAAGTGACAGAGCCCCTTCAGTACAAACATCAAAAAGATCCAAGCAGTTCAAACACTGACTGAAAACAATATGTGTGTAACAAACAGCCACTCCACACACACACACAGACACACACACCACCACTCTTCTGTCCCCAAAGTGTTGTGTGTTTTAGTACCTCCGTGGCTTTAGTGCATTTATGTAAAAATCACACCCCCTGAGAGTCTGGGTGAGATCACAGCTGTGCCACCTGACAAAACATCCGGCCAAACACACCTCTCATCTCACTCATCTAAACAGCAGGTCTACTGCCACTACATACACAAAACACACACACACACACACACATACACACACACACACACACACACACACACACAGAGTGTCTCTCTCTGACCGATATGTACCCATAAATTCAAGCATATTCTTTATTTGCATGTCTCTAAAGCATTTCGTTTACATAGCAGCCAAGCAGGTGAATGATAGCAGTGGTGTATTTGTTTTGTTTGAGGGGATTAGACTGGGCTCAGGCCATTTATACTGCAGCCATACCACTGAACACTGTTGAGAGACTTCACCTTAAACTCACAGAGGAGAATAAGGCTCTCACAGTACCACCTTCTCAATCTGTCTTTTTATTGACCTCCGCAGAGCAAGGAGAAAATAAATGATATCGCCAAGGGACAAGTAACAATTTGTCAAACAGGAATTAATTCCTGGATCCATCAATGGATTTATTCAGTGGAGGTTGTTATAGATATTTAGATATGAGCTTCCGAAAATGTGGAAGGAGTGATATTCAGAGGTCATTTATCAATAATTTATATACTGTATGAATTGCAAATTATGTAAGGGAAACTTTCAAAGGTTATTAAGCTCTATTTCAGTATGTTTAATTTCCATCTGCATGTTGGTGAGAGATCTGCTCAGACCTCTAATCTCAATGTCAGACGGGCAAGGTTACGATATCTGTGCTCAGCCTAGCTCCCAGAAATGTATCTGTGTATTACATACTCTTGAGTGATTCAATCAACTGTCCTGCCTTAATGAACTGCTAATGGAGTGGCTTTCACAACACACACACACACACACACACACGTGCGCACACACACACACACACACACACACACACAATTGCTGCAGGATGCACTGGTGAAGTCAGCCACTGGTACTTTCCAAGCTGGAAATAATGCCAATGAGTTCCTGCATTTAAGTCGCTGTGGGCCCCTAATACCCACCGTGGGGGTACAGGACCCCACCTCACCCCAAACCGATCACACTACAATTCCCCCTAATTTCAGAGCAAGGCGTGATTGAGTTTGACAGTAAAGGAGATGAGATTTATCATTTAATCTCATGATTCAGTGACCTGGGACAGGAGATAAATGACTCGTGGTGAGAGTTGATGAAAATGCATTAGTTAATTTGTCAGAAAATTATCTAATATGTTTTGAAGGGGTTTCCTCCTGTGGGCCTCACCGTTTCACTCTGCCACCCACCCTCACGTCGCTGATTGAATAAATACATGAACGGGTTCCAGAGTTCACTTTTTCGGCATCAATCAGGAAAATTCACATTTCCCTGACCGCATGGCCAGCTTTCCTTTCGCATTAAACTAAAGTCAAATTTACACAATTCATGCTGTCATCTGAACTGACTGAGAGGGGCTGAAGCGGGTGCTCGGGTTGCTTGAGCAACTGCTCCTTGTCTGTAATTGGCCAAATTGCCCCTTTTTCATTTGATAAAATTATTATTTCATATTGGTAAAACACAATTACTGTTTAGGCCTTCTTGACCACTATTAATATTGTCACAAAATCTGAGCCATAAGCCCTCGTCTGAGAGTTTGAGTTTTAAATCTCAAATCTCGACGTGCCAGTGCAGTGCAGCGCAGGCAGAGGCAGCCCAGTGCAGTGCAGCGCAGGCAGAGGCAGCGTCAGAGCGAGAGTGTAAGCGATAAAATGGCCAGCGTGCCCGTTGAGTTTTTGACGTGATTTAGGGAAAGGAGGAGCATCTCGCCTTGGAGGCGAACAGGAGAGTGGCGTGAATAGAAGGTATGAATAGAAAGTGGCACGTTGAAAATATGAGCTCTATGTCGTTTGCTTACATTTAAGCGACCGGCTAAGTGCCCAGAATGAGATTATTCAAGGTTCCGAAATCTGTGCTCAGTCCAACTCCCTAACTCATGACGTTGAGCAACACACATTTTGTATATCACATATGAGCTGCACGTTGATGGAGTGATAGCACTTTCTATTCATATAAGCAAATCATCTCATCGATGCCTTGATGTGTGTGTGTGTGTAATATATATGGCACCATACACTGGCATGTGTTGGCAAAAAAAAAACCCTTACCTCCACCTGGCTTTGCATTTGGTAGGGGAACTGGATGTACACTGGGATTAGCTAGATTACCGGACATACCTTTAAACCATTTTAAAGCTCATTTAATTCATTGGTTAAACGTGTGTTTTAATTAGCATATTTAACATCATATGGCATTGAAATTTTAATAAATTTTGAAAAATAGTAGCCTACTGAGAGCATTCATTACGTTATGGGTGCAATTAAACAGGTTCATAGCCTACAATTTATTAACAGGCATAATGTAAAGTGTTTGCTTTTTACAATCATAATTTATTACCTTGCATTGTGCAGTTCAAAAACTACACTCAGTCTTGAGAATTTAACAGACAATAAAAATTCATTCATAATCTGATTGACATTCAGAAGCTAGATTTAGCGGAATTTTGAATTTACGAACGTGGCATGCGTGGTCCTGAGCAGGCGTAAGGTTTTTTTGTACGTACGAACAAATCTCAGGTACAAAAACTTTGATGAATGCCAAAATACGAGCAAAATTGCTAGTAAAAACAATTTACACACAAATTCATTCTGCTTATGTTTCATGAATGAGGCTCAATAACAATACAAAACATTCATGCAGCGTCAGAGGTCATGTGTTTTTTTCCCCTCAACTTTAATACCATCCATTTTAATACCACCCCTATAGCGTTGTCGCAAATGTAGTCATACCGGGCATAGATTTATTTCATTATTTGTAAAAATAGCCCCTAGCTTTGCCTTGTGTGTGAGCAACTGCCCCTCTAACATCCTCTGCATGTCTCTACGAATGGGGTAGAGCAAAGCTTATGCCATACATGCACCCAAATGCTCTCTATATCTTTCTCTCTCCTTCTCTCTCTCTCACACACACACACACACACACACCCCATGCTCATACAGATACAAACATGCACACATTCGCACAAACACGCACACGCACGCACACACACACACACACCACTCACTCAGGACCACTCACCAGCACTAAGTAATAGAACCCTTACTAAATGTTAAAAGACAGTATTGTGTGCAGGAAAGGGTTTCCACTCCTGTTGTATGGTGCTTTTCAGCAGAGGTAACATTCCTTCAAAATTGGACAAAAGAATTTTAATGGAGTGGCTAATGGTCTGTGCTTCGATAGAGGGAGGGAGGTATGGAGGCCGCCAGTTGGATGGGATTGGATTTCACAGGGTATAGCTGATTTGGACAGAGATAAAATCGTTTAACTTAATTTTTATTTTTTTAACAACTGTGAACCGAGAAAAAGAAACATTTTGGTCAGCAGTAGATATGTATTACACTGCTCAAAGAAATTAAGGGAACACTTAATCAACACCGTATAACACCAAGTCAATTAAACTTCTGGGATATTGATCTGTCCAGTTAGGAAGCGTAAACGATTGTGAATCAATTTCACCTGCTTTGGTGCAAATGAAAGTGACAACAGATGGACAGGAGAGGCAACAGCAAGACAACCCCCAAAAAAGTAAATGGTTTTGCAGGTGGTGGCCTCAGACCATTTCTCTCTCCTTATCCTTCCTGACTGATTTTTTTCTAGTTTTGCATTTTGCTAGTGCCCTTGTCACTACTGGTAGCATGAGGCGGTACCTGCAGCCCATTCAGGTTGCACAGGTATTCCGGCTCCTCCAGGATGGCACATCCATACGTGCCGTCCAAGGTTTGCTGTGTCTCCCAACACAGTCTCAAGAGCGTGGCGGAGATACTGGGAGACAGGCCATTACACGAGGAGAGCTGAACAGGGCCGTAGAAGGGCAACAACCCAGCGGCAGGACCGATATCTGCTCCATTGTGCGAGGAGGAACAGGAGGAGCACTGCCAGAGCCCTACAAAATTACCTCCAGCAGGTTACTTGTGTGCATGTTTCTGACCAAACTGTCAGAAACAGACTCCATGAGGGTGGCATGAGGGCCCGACGCCCTGTAGTGGGACCTGTGCTCACAGCCCAGCACCATGCAGCTCGATTGGCATTTGCCAGAGAACACCAGAATTGGCAGGTTCGCCATTGGCGCCCCGTTCTCTTCACAGATGAGACCAGGTTCACACTGAGCACATGTGACAGATGTGAAACGCCGTGGCGAATGTTATGCTGCCTGCAACATCATCCAGCATGACCGGTGTGGTTTAATTGACTTGGTGTTATACTGTGATGATTAAGTGTTCCCTTAATGTTTTTGAGCAGTGTATATCAGGTCAAATATAACTCTTCGGCAAAGAAAGCTCTGCACTGTTACAGTGGATGCAGCTGATATGAAGATTAATTGAATGAATTAACACAGTTATCAAAGTATTTCTGTCATAGTGTTTTAATTCCAGTGTAGCTATAGCAGTGTTCTTATTCCAGTGCTTGGGTCCTTTTTTATTGAAAGGACCCAAGACCTCTATTGAAGTCATCCACTAGCAGTTAGTATAAAAACGCAGTTCTGAATTTAAACAATTGTTGTACCTATATGCGTTCAGTAGGGCCTACAGTATAATGAATTGTGAATACAGTTAGGCTACCTTCCGATGCTCTGTGGTCTTCTCCTGTCACAAGTTCGTCCGTGTCTATTCCTCCCACTCCCACAACTTGCTCATTTTGCATACCTTCCACCTTTTGTTCTATCGGTGTTAATAGGATAATCTTTCTTGCTGTGTCTGTAGAACGCTGTGTCTATAGAACTCTGTGTCTGTAGAATGCTGTGTCTGTAGAATGTTGTGTCTGTAGGACTCTGTGTCTGTAGGACTATGTGTCTGTAGAATGCTGTGTCTGTAGGACTCTGTGTCTGTAGATTGCTGTGTCTGTAGGACTCTTTGTCTGTAGAATGCTGTGTCTGTAGGACTCTGTGTCTGTATAATTCTGTGTCTGTAGGGCTCTGTGTCTGTAGATTGCTGTGTCTGTAGGACTCTTTGTCTGTAGAATGTTGTGTCTGTAGGACTCTGTGTCTGTAGAATGTTGTGTCTGTAGGACTCTGTGTCTGTAGAATGTTGTGTCTGTAGGACTCTGTGTCTGTAGAAGGTTGTGTCTGTAGGACTCTGTGTCTGTAGAATGTTGTGTCTGTAGGACTCTGTGTCTGTAGGACTCTGTGTCTGTAGAATGGTGTGTCTGTCGGACTCTGTGTCTGTAGAATGATGTGTCTGTCAGACTCTGTGTCTGTAGAATGGTGTGTCTGTCGGACTCTGTGTCTGTAGAATGATGTGTCTGTCAGACATCACTGTGTCTGTAGGACTATGTGTCTGTAAAATGCTGTGTCTGGATGTGGTCTCATTACTATATTATTCTTTCAGTTTTCACCTCATTTACACTTTTTACAGAAACATTGTAGTCTGGAGTACTATCTTATCTGTATAGTAACCATGGTGATTTGAGTTAATTTGAGGTAAGATATGATGCCTAAAGTTAAGATTTGAGAAAATCCTATCTTAGACTTGTCACATCTTAACTTTGGACTTATACGGCCCCCGCTCTGTATCCAGCAGCGGTTCACCACTATCTCTCTGTCTTTCTATACAGAATGTCTCTCAACACCTATGTTAGAGAATTTTTCAGGCCTAATAATAATGCCTTTCTCTCCTGAAACTTCACATGCAAAAAAACAAAAACAGAAAGAAAATGTCTGTTTTAGCTTCCCATCTTTAAGCCACAGTGATTTATTTGAAGAACTTGAGGACTGTGGAGCATTATGGCAGCTTCAGAAACATTTGTATTTTGAAAAACAAAATTAATTCCCTTGTTCCAGCCCCTGCTTTAACAACTAAAATGTCAGCAAACCTCGACAGATAAAATGAACACGGCACAGTGCTGTAAATCGGAGAGGCCCAGTAAGGCCATATTTGCATACCTAATCAGGACCTGCCGTTCCTGGGAGTGTGTCAACATGACTCCCCTCTCCCGTGGGTGGGTGGCTAATAACTATCTTGGCACTGAAGAGATACCTGGCAATGGACTGTGTGTGTGTGTGTGTGTGTGCATATGCATGCGAGTGTGTGTGTGTGTACACATGTGCATATGTGTGTGTGTGTGCATTGCATTGCATTACTAGCATTTAGCAGATGTTCTCATCCAGAGTGACGTACGTTTTTTGCATTTGCACATGCTATCCATGTATAGGCTACAGCTGGGTTTATACTGAAGCGATTTAGGTTAAGCAGCCTACCTTACTCAAAGTTACAACGACAGTGTCCTGGGAATTTAATCTGCAACCTTTAGATTACAAGCCCAGACATCGCCTTACCCATTATACTACACTGCCACCCACACTATACTACATACTATACTACACTGTGTGTGTGTGTGTGTGCACATGTGCATTTCAGAGCTATCCTTGGTCCTGTGCTGTAGTTCAGTAAGATTTTGACAGCTGTCATGGTGCAGAGGGAAGCAGCACAACGCCTTCGACATTTTAATCACTCCACTCTTTTAAAGTCACGGAATCGCTCGTCAGCATTCTGCACCCTCTCTCTCGGTTTCTCTTTTTCTTTCTCCCTGTCTCTCTCCCTCTTTCTCTCTCCCTTGCTCTGTCTCTCTTGTCTCTATGTCTGCACCCCCCCCCCCCTCTCTCTCTCTTTCTGGATTCATACCCCATCTTGCTGAAGTGTTCTTTTCCCATTGGCCCTGAGTTTGCTCCCTTTCTCTGGCAGGCAGGGTTTCTCCGGGTCCCAGTATGAAAAGCATTACCCTACATGGTGAAATTTGTGCTGCTCTATCTCTGCAGTGTCACAGACAGATACGAAACAGCTTGAGGAGCAACTTTTATGTCCGTACAGTAAAGCCTGTAATCAGAGCACAGAGGTACAGTGCTATAGCAACAAAACATCCTTCAGCACAAAACACAGCAAAATAAAGTCCTGTACCTCAGCCACCTGTGCTGTGCTGTGGTAGACTGCGCTAGACTGTGTCAGCACTTTAACCAGGCTTTGAGGTTTTGAGCTTAGAGTGCAGTATCAGTGCTGTAAAGGGCAGAAGGACCTGCTGGCATTGACCAAACAGCACGGGGTAGGTGAGATGGGATAGGAGGACTGGGGAGAGCAAACACTGTTCTGTGTGAATGTGTACCCAGACAACGGCAGATTAACCTTTTCCGGATCGATATGTGAGCCGCCACTAACATACAGCTCATTGCGTTCAGCGTTCAGGAGGCCTGACTTAGGGAATGGCCTTTAACGGCTGCCTCTGCACTTTCCACAGAAGAATAAAGAGAACTGAGTCTGCCTGCTTTGGAGAACTTTATGTCAGCGCTGTCCTGATTACATATTAGAGATATACAGGTCCATTCCATGGGAGAACATTTCAACTATCTCATTCTGCTTATAATGCGACCAGACGGAACCCGAATCAAGCCCGTGTCAAATCTTTTTGTTATGCCACCTCTGTCAACCATTTTTAGTTGGTGGCTGAAAATAAAAGGTCAAACATACGGTGAAATATTTATGCCCATAAAAACATGTCTGAGGCCATCTTGTTCAGTTTCAGTAAAGGGTCGATAATGTTGAAAGAACACAAAACAAACACAACACAAAACCTTTTTTTCCCTCAAGCCTTCCTGCTCTTAGCTTCCGGCAGTGGGCAAAATCTTTGAATTGCAGATAATCTGGATTTTTTGCAACATTCACATTGCATGTCAGGTGCATGCTAAATAATAGTAACAGCACGGCAGTAGAACTTGTGCGTTCGAATGAAGCTTTGTGTCAGACATGGAATCTGTTTTTCTTTGCTGCCTTTGCCCAGTGCTGACAAGGGATGGGCTGCTGTATATTTCTAGTAGGGTTGTGCCCGAAGCCCGAAGCCGAAATCCGGAAGTGCACGGATAGTGGGTTGGAAATGGATATTTTCCTATCCGAAGTTGGCAGTTCAAATTTGGATGCGGGAAATAATTTAATTGCAGCAGGAAAATCTTTGATTCAGTGCCCACCTGTCTGTATGTGTCTTCTGAACTGTACAGAAATAAGCATTGGATTGTTTATTTGGTTATTAAAAACATTAAAATATAAAATTAGGGATGGAGCCGTTCGATATCGGCCATGTGACTCAATCGGCAGTCCCTGAAATTACGGGTACTCAAGCTATATCTTTAACGTACTCGTTATAATGGAACAGTGTGCCTTGTTTATATAGGCCTATCAATCTTGTGAGAACAAAAAAAAAAAAAGAAACAAAACTTTAAATGAAAAATGTCGACATCTTGCACGCAAACGTGATAGACTACTATCCATTTAATGCTGCTCGCTTAATTTAGCTGCGCCTAATCTTGCCACTTTTTCAGAACGAAAAAACACATTTTAAAAGAAAGCAAAGGAACAGCTAGAATCATTGTAGCCTATGTCTCGTTTCGAAATGTAACTTAGGTCCTACTGGCTATCAAAATCATTATTGTATTTATGCTAGTTGTGTTGTTTGTATTTTTAAACTGTATAAAAAGTTCTGCCTCTGCATTGCTGCGTAATTAATCAATTCCGTCAATCTCACGATAAAGTTGACGTCAATTCACCAAGGGGCCAAAACTGGGCTCACTTCCTGGTTGGCCTAGGAGCGACCATAGTACCGATGATCACTAGCGCCACTGCGGTTAGCAAGTCAATGGCAGCAATGTTGTCAAAATACTAAGACAATATATTTTTGTCCACAAAAAAATGTAGTCGCAATAGGTGTTTTTCCTTCGTCTAATGCCTCTCCATGTGCCGATTCTTTTAATTATTGTGATGTTAGGACAGGGTATTAACATTTGTTCATGACCAATCAGAGGGACAGGTTGAGTCCTGGGGTCACTGCCACAGATAGATTCTATAGAGTTCTCACTGCACTCACTCGGAAGGGCGGGACCAGAAAGAGCAAACAACATCATTGGTCTAAAACACGCCCTGGTGTCTTGGGGCAATTTTTATACACGTTGCTAGTATTCACACAATGCAAATACAATGGGGTAGGCTCCACAAAATTACTTCTGTACTTCTGTACTTCTAGTAAAATAGAAAACTAACAAAAAAAGTACAATATGAAATCAGAGCAGGCAGAGAGGGCTGTTATTGTGGAAACGGTTTCCATTGAAATGTATAATGGAATGGTTTGATGTTATTATAAACTACTTATATAATGTACCTCAAGTTTTTTCCAGTTCTTATACAAAATTATTGTTCAGTGTTCCCCAGTTAGGGGGTGAGGGGTTCAAATAGGTTAACAAAAACAACCTTTAACAAAACAAAACAATAGATAAATAAGTATAAAGTACACAATATAGTTCTTATAAAAGCTTTTGACAAGGAGGGGGGTGAATGCTCATAAATTGCAATAACAATTCATTTTAGACTAGAAAATATGACATTTCCTATATGTAACACCACTTCCGGTTTCTATCCGAATACAAATACAGATAATGTTGATGGTCGAACAGATACAGATAGTGGCATCGATGCACACCCCTAATTTCTAGTATTAGGGAATCTCAACAGGCAGCTATTTTCATACAGCCCTGAGCTCTAAATGGTATACCACCAAACTATATGTGGTATACCAGAAGATACCACATTGCAATCGCTTTAAAAAAACCAATGCCCCTCTGCTTAGCCCACCATTACACAGATGGCAAGATTGGTGGCACTATTACATAGATGGCAGTATGGCGGTATTTTTACATAGTTGGCAGTATGGCGGTATTTTTACCGTATTTAGTTGGCGGTATAGTGATAGTCTTACATAGATCAGTGGGCCCCAACCCTGGAGATCTATGGTCCTGTAGCTTTTCATTTCAAC
Organism: Ilyophis sp. 1 JC-2022; assembly: GCA_022702515.1. Classification (NCBI taxonomy): domain Eukaryota; kingdom Metazoa; phylum Chordata; class Actinopteri; order Anguilliformes; family Synaphobranchidae; genus Ilyophis; species Ilyophis sp. 1 JC-2022. The sequence continues at coordinate 86,442,575 of CM040402.1, read as the reverse complement.
CCTAATTTGCCACACGTGATTCTACTAATTAGCAGCTCAATGAGATCTCTAGCTGCTGAATGAGGTGTGCTTTGTTAGGGTTAGTGTGAAAACCTACAGGATGGTAGATCTCCAGGAACAAGGTTGGTGATCACTCACATAGATGCTGGTACTATTTTAAAACAATTGTTCAGGCTACGTCCAAACAATTGAGAAGATCTCACTTGGCTGCATTAGTGTCAGTTGTGCAGCAGTCTTGCCCAGCAGGTGTGAATGTGGATGTGGTTCAGAAGTGAACCCTGTCAGTGACAGAGGACTATAACTCCTCGGACAGAACGATGGGTCAACTATCCAGCTGTAGGTCTCTTCTCACCTCTACAAGAAACCGCACTTCCTCTACACCCTGTTTCAGCCACAGGGGCCCAATCTCACATGTTCAGAAGAACACTTGGCCCCAGAATTCCTCAGGAACAGCTTTAGAAGATCCAGCAAGTTCTCTCAGTAGAGAGTCTCCTCCAACTCTACCAAGTCTCTACATAAAGCAGAACAAAAATCATGCTTATGATTCACAGCCTGTTACTGCATCTAAAACACTAAATTAGGCTGGCAGAGTGACATCCCTCCGCATTGGCCTCCCACACACAGTTCCCACCAGCCCAGAACAACAAGAGAGGCATTTGATGGGTCCATGTCAGTGTTAAAGAAGATTTTCTGCAGGCCTGCATGTAGAGATGAAGTGTTTTAGTTTTATAGCACGCTGGTGCATTCGGCTGAAAAGAAGGTTCCGGCAGAATGGCAGAGTGCTTTGTGCCTCTCCCTCCCACCCACCCACGCACCAGGCCTCCCTGCAGAAACCTGCCTGGACTCTTTGTGTCTGGGCTTTGGGCTGAGGCTGCAGGGCGATGGCTTTGCGTTTGACTATTGGTCAGAAGAACATTTTGTAAGGGGGATGGTGTCAGCTCAACCTGGGATACGGGGCGTGGCCAAGAACACAGAGTGCAGTGTTAGCGGCACACAATGCAGATGTGTGGGCAGATGCCATCTGGGGAGTCGCTTGGAGAGCGCTTTAGGGGTCCCTTCAATTGGGAGAATGGGGAAATTATCTGAGAGTCATCAATCAAAAATCTGTGACACAAATGACTAAAAACAACAGTCGTGATGCGACAGAGTGCCCCGTGTCAGAGCCGCCCGCCGCGGGCACCCCCGAAGGGGCCGGCGATCAATAGGCCCCGCAGATCCAGGCCCGCTCCCATTGGCTGGCTCCCGGCGAGCCACCTCCCTGTCTAATTCCAGCTTTATGCTTACGGTGACCGCCATTCATCCCCCACACATCGGCGGACAATCGATGTTGACCGCAGCCATCCCGAACCACAGATGCTTCGCCCGGCTCATTATATCGGCCAAGATAGTTTCGCCGGAGCAACGGCTCCGCCACAAAGGCGCGAGAGCGAAGCCCTGGAGACACAAGGCGACGTGTCACCTGCTCTTCGTCTAATGCCATTTCCCTAAGCGCTCCTGCGCTCGGTCCCGTCACACTGTCACAATCCGGTCAAATTATAAAGCCCAACACGTCCCAAGTGACAAATGCACACAGAAACAGATGGAGTGCAGACTCATGTACATTATGGCTGAATTACTATAAAAAAATACCACGGTATTGTTCGAGTTCCGGGGTAATTAGTAAGCCATCCGTAGCAGCGGAGCTTGTGCCTCCTGTTTCTCAATTACAGTCGTTTTTAATGCCGCAGCTTTTTCTGAAATGTGCTCAATAGATTATGGTTCACAGAAAGGTTCTTAAGCAGTTACATCTTTCTCACTGATGTCATGCTAAATGTAGCAAGGCTAAAAAGGAGAGCTGTACAGCACCCACAATAAAGGTCATTTTAGACATTTTTACATTACAGGAAAAATTCCTAAAAATGGCTTATTATCAGAAAGAGGACAGGTAATGGGTGAAGCAAGTAAAATGAAAAAACTTGAATTTGAATAGTATCTGTGAGTTTTTGGAGTACTGTTCCCTTATATCAGCAGCTACTCAAACCATATTTCCTGATGAAGACCCAGCATGGTCAGGGAAATATTGATCATGTGGTAGTGTATTTTTATATAAATTCTTGGTGATTTGAAAGCTCTAATGCAGTGTACAGACGTTGCTGCCTTTACGAACACTGCACTTCTGTCCTGCAGCTGCATCTGTAGTTACCCTAACTGCACTAGCCGTGTTCAGGCTCATGAGAACACAGAGTTGCATTTAGGATATCCTGACCTTTATCCTCCATAGGCATATTGTAATGAACCTCAGAAAACAAAATGCTACACACCCAATGTCCTGTATATAACTGCTGTACATTTGTCTGGAATTTTACTTATAGGTTCACTCTTTAATAGATTGTTAATAACACACCATTGTTGTGCTAATGCAGGAGGTTGGAAACATTATTATTTCTTAATATTTATTTAATTCCAGTAATGAGAGCAGAGAGAACATAGTGCACTGCTGCCTGTATATCCTTAACAATGTACTGCTGCCTGTAGATCCCTAACAGAGCACTGCTGCCTGTAGATCCCTAACAGAGCACTGCTGCCTGTAGATCCCTAACAGAGCACTGCTGCCTGTAGATCCCTAACAGAGCACTGCTGCCTGTAGATCCCTAACAGAGCACTGCTGCCTGTAGATCCCTAACAGAGCACTTCTGCCTGTAGATCCCTAACAGAGCACTTCTGCCTGTAGATCCCTAGCAGAGCACTGCTGCCTGTAGATCCCTAACAGAGCACTTCTGCCTGTAGATCCCTAACAGAGCACTGCTGCCTGTAGATCCCTAACAGTGCACTGCTGCCTATAGATCACTAACAGAGCACTGCTGCCTGTAGATTCATAACAGTGCACTGCTGTCTGTAGATCCCTAATAGAGCACTGCTGCCTGTAGATCCCTAACAGAGCACTGCTGCCTGTAGATCCCTAACAGAGCACTGCTGCCTGTAGATTGATAACAGTGCACTGCTGCCTGTAGATCCCTAATAGAGCACTGCTGTCTGTAGATCCCTAATAGAGCACTGCTGTCTGTAGATCCCTAACAGAGCACTGCTGCCTATAGATCCCTAACAGTGCACTGCTGTCTGTAGATCCCTAGCAGTGCACTGCTGCCTATGGATCCCTAACAGTGCACTGCTGCCTATAGATCCCTAACAGAGCACTGCTGCCTGTATATTCATAACAGTGCACTGCTGCCTATAGATCCCTAGCAGTGCACTGCTGCCTATAGATCCCTAGCAGTGCACTGCTGCCTGTAGATCCCTAGCAGTGCACTGCTGCCTATAGATCCCTAGCAGTGCACTGCTGCCTATAGATCCATAACAGTGCACTGCTGCCTATAGATCCCTAACAGTGCACTGCTGCCTGTAGATCCCTAACAGTGCACTGCTGCCCGTAGATCCCTAACAGAGCACTGCTGCCTGTAGATCCCTAACAGAGCACTGCTGCCTATAGATCCCTAACAGTGCACTGCTGCCTATAGATCCATAACAGTGCACTGCTGCCTATAGATCCCTAACAGTGCACTGCTGCCTATAGATCCATAACAGTGCACTGCTGCCTATAGATCCCTAACAGTGCACTGCTGCCCGTAGATCCCTAACAGTGCACGGCTGCCTATAGATCCCTAGCAGTGCACTGCTGCCTGTAGATCCCTAGCAGTGCACTGCTGCCTATAGATCCCTAGCAGTGCACTGCTGCCTATAGATCCATAACAGTGCACTGCTGCCTATAGATCCCTAACAGTGCACTGCTGCCTGTAGATCCCTAACAGTGCACTGCTGCCCGTAGATCCCTAACAGTGCACGGCTGCCTATAGATCCCTAACAGTGCACTGCTGCCTGTAGATCCCTAACAGAGCACTGCTGCCTATAGATCCCTAACAGTGCACTGCTGCCTATAGATCCATAACAGTGCACTGCTGCCTATAGATCCCTAACAGTGCACTGCTGCCTATAGATCCATAACAGTGCACTGCTGCCTATAGATCCCTAACAGTGCACTGCTGCCCGTAGATCCCTAACAGTGCACGGCTGCCTATAGATCCCTAGCAGTGCACTGCTGCCTGTAGATCCCTAGCAGTGCACTGCTGCCTATAGATCCCTAGCAGTGCACTGCTGCCTATGGATCCCTAACAGTGCACTGCTACCGATAGATCCCTAACAGTGCACTGCTGCCTGTAGATCCCTAACAGTGCACTGCTGCCCGTAGATCCCTAACAGTGCACGGCTGCCTATAGATCCCTAACAGTGCACTGCTGCCTGTAGATCCCTAACAGAGCACTGCTGCCTATAGATCCCTAACAGTGCACTGCTGCCTATAGATCCATAACAGTGCACTGCTGCCTATAGATCCCTAACAGTGCACTGCTGCCTGTAGATCCCTAACAGTGCACTGCTGCCTATAGATCCCTAACAGTGCACTGCTGCCTGTAGATCCCTAACAGTGCACTGCTGCCCGTAGATCCCTAACAGTGCACTGCTGCCTGTAGATCCCTAACAGAGCACTGCTGCCTATAGATCCCTAACAGTGCACTGCTGCCTATAGATCCATAACAGTGCACTGCTGCCTATAGATCCCTAACAGAGCACTTCTGCCTGTAGATCCCTAACAGAGCACTTCTGCCTGTAGATCCCTAACAGAGCACTTCTGCCTGTAGATCCCTAACAGTGCACTGCTGCCTGTAGATCCCTAACAGAGCACGGCTGCCTATAGATCCCTAACAGTGCACTGCTGCCTGTAGATCCCTAACAGAGCACTGCTGCCTATAGATCCCTAACAGTGCACTGCTGCCTATAGATCCCTAACAGTGCACTGCTGCCCGTAGATCCCTAATAGAGCACTGCTGTCTGTAGATCCCTAACAGAGCACTGCTGCCTGTAGATCCCTAACAGAGCACTTCTGCCTGTAGATCCCTAACAGAGCACTTCTGCCTGTAGATCCCTAACAGAGCACTGCTGCCTGTAGATCCCTAACAGAGCACTGCTGCCTGTAGATCCCTAACAGAGCACTGCTGCCTGTAGATCCCTAACAGAGCACTGCTGCCTGTAGATCCCTAACAGAGCACTGCTGCCTGTAGATCCCTAACAGAGCACTGCTGTCTGTAGATCCCTAACAGAGCACTGCTGCCTGTAGATCCCTAACAGTGCACTGCTGCCTGTAGATCCCTAACAGTGCACTGCTGCCTGTAGATCCCTAACAGAGCACTGCTGCCTGTAGATCCCTAACAGAGCACTGCTGCCTGTAGATCCCTAACAGAGCACTGCTGTCTGTAGATTGATAACAGTGCACTGCTGTCTGTAGATCCCTAATAGAGCACTGCTGTCTGTAGATCCCTAATAGAGCACTGCTGTCTGTAGATTGATAACAGTGCACTGCTGTCTGTAGATCCCTAATAGAGCACTGCTGTCTGTAGATCCCTAATAGAGCACTGCTGTCTGTAGATTCATAACAGTGCACTGCTGTCTGTAGATCCCTAACAGAGCACTGCTGCCTGTAGATCCCTAACAGAGCACTGCTGTCTGTAGATTGATAACAGTGCACTGCTGCCTGTAGATCCCTAACAGTGCACTGCTGTCTGTAGATCCCTAATAGAGCACTGCTGCCTGTAGATCCCTAACAGTGCACTGCTGTCTGTAGATCCCTAACAGTGCACTGCTGCCTGTAAATCCTGCCTACTATGCTCAGTACATTGAAAGATACATTACATAGCCAATTTTCTAATATGATCACCACATTGGTGAGCAATCAGTTTTGTGATAAATAATGTATTGACATAAATTTGCATTGCATTTCCGTTGATGGAGAATTCAAATTTGAGAAAGAATATTAGGGTCTGTTGAAATCCACATTCATAGATTGGGAGAATTGTGGAAAATTTAGAAAATTCTGATTTATTTATTCAATGTAAACTCTCCTCTACTTATTTAAATACTGTACCTTAAGATAAAGAACCAAAAACTAAACTCAGGATAACCAATCAAAACATAAATAGAGAAATTGTTTTCTGCCACAACGTTAGTTTTTTCTGCTTTGTTCTACATGGCCACCAACATTCAAATGTAGGTACAGCTATTTGTATTCTGTCATTTTAGTTTGTAGCACAAACTGTGCGTGTATTTAATCTTTAACATTGCATTTGTTCTGAAACAAAAGCTAAAATTAGATTGCCTACCTGCATTAATAAACACACAATGTAGGCCTATATAATATTTCATATGCATTCTTCGCTTTAAGGTTTGACACCTGACGACCACTGCCGATCAACATTCACTATTCTAAGTGACAATAAACAATTAATGCCATAACGCCTTGAGATATATGAAGCATGAATAAATTCTAACCATCACAGTATATTGAAATAGATTTTTCATGTTGTCCTTTGCAAACGTTATGAATTAAATAATTGAATTTTAGAAAACTACAAACCATTCGTACTAGAATGCAGTCAATAAATATTTGTACTTGGTCTTCATAAAAATGTAATTTATCCACGAGTAGCTTAATAAGCGTTTCCTTGCTTTAATTTAATTTTAAAATAGCCTGTAGCCTATTTTTGTTGAACCTCATTTCAGCCGTTTACCATTATGACGCACAGCCACGGATGGGTCATGTCAGAGGACAAAATTGTTCGAGAGGAGTTCGAAGTCGCCCCTCATATCAAATATCAACAAATTTTCGCACAGCGAACAACGAAAACATTTGTTGTAGGTTAAAAAAACGATAATAAAAAAAAGCCGTATTGTCAACCTTCGTTGAAACGCGTGGAGTAGGCCTATATCTACGCGTTTTTTTCTGCACGAAGAAACAAAAATGTAGTGTTTTGCATTTGACTTTTATGGAACCGTTAGTGTTTAGACAGCAGTTAAAATTCATCATTGGGAAAGAAACTGAGCGCTCTTCATCTTCCTCCCACTACCAACCCCGCGCCCCCTCACTTCGTTCCCTTAATTTGAGCTTTCTGACAGCTGTCGTCCTTCAACGTTCTCACACCTCCGCACATAAAAACCAAGTCTGATTAAGCGCCAGGAAAACAAGTGCTTCTCGACCGCAAAGAGGTAGGCACTACACTCTCAAAACATGTGTTAAAAACAACACATAACGTGTCATTTTTAACACACCCCAGTGTCTAGTTAACACATTTTGTGCTACTTTCAACGGTGTAAAAAAGGTCTCCCTTTTAACACATAGGCTACATTGTGTCATTTTACACAAATGTGTTGAAAGTAACACAAAAGTAGTAACTTTGACCCAAAATGTGTGGAAAGTAACACAAAAGTAGTAACTTTGACACAAAATGTGTGGAACGTAATACAAAAGTAGTAACTTTGACACAAAATGTGATGAAAGTAACACCAAAATGTGTGTTGGGTATTAAGACATCCTTTTTGAGTGTAGGCAGTTCAAAACTGTAGGCTAAATTGTGTTGATGGAACAGACTATTGACTTACATTTCTCCGCACGGTCGCGGTGAAACGGGAGACGGGTACAACCTCTTCAGGGTTTCATCTCTGGGTGTATTGGGATTTGCGGCAGTCAGAATGCAATGCATTACCCGCGCGCACGACTTCCATGGCAAAGAGTTGGACAGCGCCTTCAGTATAGCGGGGAGTTCGAGCGTAGGTGGACGTGAAAGAAAGTAATAAAAAGAAAAAGAAATGACCATTCAGTACTAAGAAAAGAGGGAGCAGATGGGATTTTTTAACAAAAAAGAAGATGTCTCTTTTGTTTCAGGGTTGCTGTATTTGAAAAAAAAACTAAAACAAATCGGTTATTATTCGTAAAGGTTTCACTCAAATTAAAAGCATATGCACATATGCTACGTTTTCAGACGTAGGCCAATGCACCGCCTTTTCTTCATTCCAGGTTATACATGCCTACTCCACATGTTTTTAGAACGCAGCAAGCTGAAAAACGATAAATAAAAACATGAGCATGGCTGTAGCCTACATTTTAATTATTCCGAATGCAACGGGTAAACACTCAGCCGTGCTTGAAAATGTCAGATACATGTTTTAATTCGTTTTAATTCATGGTCAAATCCATAATACGTTTGGTAACGGCAATTAGTAGGAGCCTATTCTAAATTAAATATTAGGCCTACCGATGAAAAATCTGTATCCATGTTTCTGAAATAAAAATGTCGGTGCTCAGCTCATGTTATTCTATTCTATTCTATTCTATAATGCTATTGGGCCTACAATCCTGCAGAACCGTAGGCTACTAATTTCTGTGTCCTGTAGGTGGTGTGCTTGTCACAAATCGTACCGCTGCGTAATGTAAATCGTATCACTGCTGTCTCAGATTACAATGTGCATTATCACGAGCCGTCAGCTAATAAAACCCGTTTTCCCGATTCAGTTAAGATCTGTCGTTTTTCTTAATGCATTTCCCCTGACTTGTTCTCACAGCTTCAGAAAGTTGTGTGGAATTTAGAACACAGTTTGTAGTTACTGTAATAGGCATAGGCTAATTTACTTTCTGATGAAGCTGCTTGACTGCGGTTCGCATTTCACAAGTAAGCCTGTTTGGGAAAGAAAAAAAACTCAACGGCCATTTACTGTGAAAATAACCAGTGACAATATTATTCATATTCGAATATGCGCATAAGAAAACACCCAAATCAATAAATAGGCTACACTAATTTAATGGATCACAAGTTTAAATAATTCCAGTAAAATATCATTTTAAAGGTGGTGTAATGTTTATCCTGAGTTTATCCTGTTTTTTTACATTTTAGGAATTGTCAAGAAGTAGGCTACCTGGGGAACAGGGAGCACATATCCGTGAAAACTAGACGCGTTCCAGGTGATCTGCAAACTCTCGCGCACCTTTTATTTGTATTACCACCATTCACCAAACAAGAGACGCGGTGCCGTTAATGATTATTTGACTTTTTTTGTTTCTTTCATTCCCTATTTGGATTGACAGTATAGCGTCAGCGAGTGAAGATACGCCCCCTAGCAATGAGAGCGAAGAGCTACTCTGTAGACTGAGACACAGACGCTTATTCCACAGGGAAAGAGCAATTTGGACCCGTGCAGCACGAAGCAACAGAAACAGCGAGAGACAAATGACACAAATGGCTAGAATTCTGTACACGGCTATTCTGTTCAGAATTTCCACGTTTGTTTCCGCGGCACGGATTTATCCTCCAAATGAAGGTAAGAAATTGGACGACCGTGGGAACCGCTTGGATTTTTGGTGTTTTACTCCACGAGGACGGCACAACATTGGTCTCACTTTGGCTGGAGGTTCCGTCCGTGTCCCGCACCGTGAAGAAGCGCACGATCAACCTGAAGATAAAATTTAACCTGAACATTGTTTGCTTGCCTTAGTGTATTTTTAGTCATGAAAACGGTACATATGCATGCTCGCGCTCTGTCATAGTGAGTTCCACTTTTCATCGTGGATTCTCAGCCGCCCTGTATCGAGAAAATTGCTTTGCGATCCGGAATGATCTGAGTCCCAATGCTATAGACCACCGGCACTAAAAGGACATGGACTGTCAAAAATATTTCAGGCGCACCGCGTTGCTCCTGTAGGCTATATGTTCTGTTAACCAAAATAAATAAATAAAGTATTTTACGTCCAATTTTACGAGGATTTCAGAGCCGGTTCTATTTGGAAGGACTTTCAAACATCGAATTCGAACGCGCGTAAATTAATTAAGCTTTTTCTTGCGTTTTATTTGATAGGCTAAGTGATTTTAGAAATTAAGTCAAACTATTGTTCTTATCAAGTTTAGGCTATACATTTATACAACATTAGTATAGTCTTAAATGCCATGGACCATATTATCTTCAGCACGATGTTGTTGAATGAATTCGCACCATTCATTATATTAATGTGTGTGTCTCTCTACTATGTTAAAATGTAATGGCCTATTCGAGATGGGCTCGTCCTTAATCCGGGACACAATTTATTCAACGGTGCAGCAAGTAAATATAAAGTTATTATCGACACAAATAAAGTGCCATTTGAAGGCCGTAGCTACACGAACAGCGATCGCTCGATTAAAAAAAACATTTGGGTTTCAGTGAATTCAAGTCACGCACGCTGCTGTTCTTCGGTCGTCCACATCCATAGGCCTATTGCACGTGTGATATTTAATCTGTAGCCTACTAAATCAGTCGAAAGGGAAAGATTATTATTTTGCTTCGGGAAGAAACAAATCTGCATAGCAAAAGCATTCGCCGATCAAAGACGGTGTCTCAAAATCAAACTAAGACGCCTGGCTCGCGTCCAGCACCCCCGGTGGGTTTATATATCGTCATAATCCCAAAACTAACACTGATAGCCATTGCACATCCAATTAAATTTCCACAGTCCCGATTGTTCACCGACACCGTTTGGATGATCTCTTTTAAGGATTTCCTTAAATGCAATGTCGCTAAATGTTAATTCGATCCAAATGATAACAGCCTTATGTAAATGCATGCATATTTCTTACACCGTGCGCAGATCTGTGTTTCTAGACGCTTTTAATCTATTTTGTGTATCTTTGATGGTGTCACTCTGAATGTATAATCTTTGTAGGTAACAGGTTACAAACACATTGTGCATTATTTAATATTAATGTCAACGTTTTAGAAAAAAATCATAATTTCCTTTGAAGAAGTCGAGAAAACGTATAAAAAATATGCCACAGCTGTTACTTTCTTTAACGTTAAACAAACGCACGGATAGCTTGCTTAAAAACACAACTTCGGCGGCAGCAATACAGCCAAAAATAATGTTAGCCTACTAATAAAAATCCATACACATTTTCTTCAAGTGAAGCAATGGAAAATATTTTTTAGGCGATAGAGCAGATAGCTATCCTGACATGTGTCTTGTTTCGTTTTTATAGTTACTTTGTTGGATTCCAAATCGGTACAAGGAGAACTTCGATGGGTTGCGAGCCCGGCAGAAGGAGGGGTAAGTGTTCACCGAATCAAACATAGGCTATAGGAAGAACGCGGTTCTGTATGAATTCCACAGATACTTAATTGGGCGTCATGTTTCCCCAATTGAAAGTGAATCGAGACGTTATTTGCGGAGAAACATTATACCCTTTCCTGAGATAGGTAAAGGAGGAAGGAACATTGGGCGCAAAAAAGCTACGTTTTGGACGAGGGGTAAATGGATGTAAGTTTTTGCATTGGTGGTTTGCCTATAAATGATAGGGAGCGGGAAACGGGGCAACAGAGAGGTTATCATCACATTGTAATTTCAAGAGTTCACCAAAGGCACCAGCGTCCTCTGTTCTGTTTGCACAGGAAACAGCGCTACCTAAACAGGCCTCGAGGTGAGCACTGATTGAATACAGGTTCAGTTGTTCTCCGGATTGAAGTCGTGGGGCACGATTTACGGTGCGCTAGCGTCTACAGAAAATCGTATTGAAGGAAGGCCATTTTCCTAGAATAAAACTCATGTATGATAGAGCCTATAGGCAATTTTGCAGTCTATGTAGCTGTATTTTCTTTCTGTCAACGTATATGTTTATGTTTTGTGAAATTAGGCTAGGCCCTAAAGATGTTTCATAGTTTATATTGGCCTTTTTGAACATTTTCTGTATGCTTCACAGATATAGTAAAATTTAATACAAACCTAAATAAATAAGTACATCGCCCAATTAAAAATAATCCGAGAAATATGTTTAAATCCACCACAATTAACCCATCTGCGAGTTTTTTTTTACCAGTTCAGTAGGCCCCATTTCCTTTCACAGAGGAATTGATGTGAGTGAGAAAATGTATTCTCCATTTTATAACTTTTTTTCAGTCACCACCCACTTTTGTTAGTTTTTCCTTGAACTTGGCTGTGGCTGGCCCGGGCGGGTTGGTACCGTGTCAGGGCGCACAGTGTCGGCTCCTCACCCGCTTTATCCCCCGGAGCGGTGTGATTGACAGGGTCTTGGCAGCACCGACAAGCACGCATTCAGTCCCCGATTACGAGCAATTGCCCCCATTCTCTCTCAGTCCGGAAAAGATACAGCTTTATCGTGGTGAAAGCTTGATTTCCTATTTACATCAGAGAAAGGGGGGTGGGAGGGCAGCCTTTTGAAAAATCTATTTCCACATTTTTCTTTCTTTTTCACGAGCCGAATTACTGAGCCATATACAATTTGAACCAGTTAATAAGCACATTTTAAAATGTAGTCTCTTATATCGAATGTAGCCTAGTCATGGATGGCGATGTAGACTGCGCCATGCTCCTGTAAGGCCAACCGAACCTTCCGACACTGCTGTTAACATAGTCGAGACTTTTTAATCAGCTGTAAACAGTCCCAATTCAACTGCCTTGTTTTTATTTTTAAAAAGTGTTTAAACACTTCTCACTTATACAAAACCATAGCCATATGGTCTATTCGGTCGTAACGTTGAAATACATTCTCATGAAAGGTAAACTAGTCCGAGGCTGCCAAGAAGAGACTGAAGCGCTTTGGAAGCTAGCGTGTGTTGCGAGGAGGCCCTATAACATGCAACCTAGCCGACTCTTAAATTGTCCACAATATAGTTTAAAAATAGTCCCATAATTTACTGTTTTTAATGAGAGCAGTCAGTCTGGTGGCCGTGTGTCGCTGGCATTCTGTTAGAGCAGGATTATTTTCACTGGTTTACTTCCGTTTCTTGAGGCAAGATCTGTTTTCAATTAGTCAACAACAGAACGACGAAGCACGATGTTTTCTCGCTTTCTATTTGTGTGTGTGTGTGTGTGTGTATATATATATATATATATATATATATATACACACACACACACACACACACCTATACACACACACAGTGCTGGGGAAACTTAGTTGTAGTAACTTGTAGGCTACAAACTACCAATGAATTCACACTGATAGTCACATTGGCAAACTACCCTAAGGAGAAAATATAGTTTGTGAAACTACAATTACTCAAAAAATGTAGTAGTCCAAACTACTTAATAAAAAATGATAACAAACTTGTAAAATGTAATACAAAATTTTATTATATTTTATCATTTTATTATAACACAAATTATACATAATTAAGTGACTCAGGAAGGTAGAATCAGTTGAATTTTATAAAAATACAAAAAATATTATATAGAAGAAAATTACAAAAACTATCTTGCACCTTTTTTAAAATTGGTCATATGTTAATACTCACCGTTATATTGGTTCCTATAGATTAGAGTTTGTTGTCTTTGCTGTGGGGATGGTTTGCAATTTTGGCTTGTAAAGCTCACACTTGAAAAGAAAATATTTTTCTGTTGAGTTAGTACAAAGTATTTGCTTAAATAGGGCCATGGCTATTCCCCAGACATGATGTGTGTGTGAGCAATGGCTTCATTTTGCACACGGGGAGAACCTATCACAATTAGAGGGAAAAGAGAGAGAGAAGGTGATATTTGGTCAAAAAAATATTTGAGGCCCAAAAGTAGTTGGTAGTTCCTGTAGTTAACTACACCTCAAAATGACAAAAAAAGTAATTAACTAGAACAACCACTACACAAATTTGAATGACTCCCAGCAAACTGCTGGAAAATGTAAGTACTGGCATTGTTTTTGTTGCCCATAATTTAGAAACTTTTGACATGGATGTGATGGTGACAATGTGTATTGTGTAGCAAGTTAGTTTAAAGTAGGCCAGGCCTATTTGGTGTACATGCTCCCTGTGCAATTCTAAAAGCAGTAGTAGCCTAAGAAACAACACAGCGAAACAAATTAAGTTTTGCATGTTTGATCTGGTAATGCTAGTGCTTTGCTCACACTAACTTGGAAAATAACATTCCCAGAAATGTAACTAGGTATTGAACCAAATTGCCAGTGCAACTTTCCTGGAATGCCGATTCCAGCTCTGATTCACACGTAACCTGCAAATGATAAAGTGCCGGGTAAGGCTGAATTTGTGAAAAGGGCTAATTCCGGATAAAACATTAAAATGATAATGAAAAAATATGCAATAATATTTGTTAACATTTAAAAAATGTTTATTATGTGCCATCTGTATTATATTTTCATCATACTTTCTAGTATGAAAGATGAGCACCTTAAAATTAGATTTTATTTTAGCTGTAAATTTAACATTTTGAGCAGTTGACCTCCCAGTAAGTATGGTTAGAGCAGGGCCTCATGTGCATGCGTGTGTGTGCCAAAGTGCCATCTCACTGTAGTGAGGCCAGCCCCTCATACATGTGTGTGTGCATGCTTGTGTGTTTGTGCCATGTTACTCTAGTCAGGCCAGCCCCTCACGTCTGTGTGTGTGTGTGGGTGCTTGTATGTGTGCGTGTTTGTGTGGATGCGTGTTTGTCCTATGTCACTCTAGTGAGGCTAGCTTCTCTCATGTGTGTTTGTGTGTGTGTTTGTGCTATGTCACTCTAGTGAGGCCAGCTTCTCTCATGTGTGTTTGTGTGTGTGTTTGTGCTATGTCACTCTAGTGAGGCTAGCTTCTCTCATGTGTGTTTGTGTGTGTGTTTGTGCTATGTCACTTTAGTGAGGCCAGCCCCTCACGTGTGTGTGTGTGCGTGTGTTTGTGTGTGTTTGTGCTATGTCACTCTGGCGAGGCCAGCCCCTCATGTGTGTGTGTGTGTGTGTTTGTGTGTGCGTGTGTTTGTGTGTGTTTGTGCTATGTCACTCTAGTGAGGCCAGCCCCTCACGTGTGTGTGTGTAATTTCTGCAGTGGGAGGAGGTGAGCATCATGGATGAGAAGAACACGCCCATCCGTACGTACCAGGTGTGTAACGTAATGGAGCCCAGCCAGAATAACTGGCTGCGGACGGACTGGATCGGGCGAGGGGGCGCGCAGCGCGTCTACATTGAGATCAAATTCACCCTGCGTGACTGCAACAGCCTGCCTGGTGTCATGGGCACCTGCAAGGAGACCTTCAACCTGTACTACTACGAGTCCAACAACGACAAGGAGCGCTACATCCGCGAGAACCAGTTCGGCAAGATCGACACCGTCGCGGCCGACGAGAGCTTCACCCAGGTGGATATCGGGGACCGGATCATGAAGCTGAACACCGAGGTGCGGGATGTGGGGGCGCTGACGCGAAAGGGCTTCTACCTGGCCTTCCAGGATGTAGGCGCCTGCATCGCCCTGGTCTCTGTGCGGGTCTTCTACAAGAAGTGCCCTCTGACAGTGCGCAACCTGGCCCAGTTCCCCGACACCATCACAGGCACAGACACGTCCTCGCTGGTGGAGGTCCGGGGCTCCTGTGTCAACAACTCGGAGGAGAAGGACGAGCCGAAAATGTACTGTGGAGCCGACGGAGAGTGGCTGGTGCCCATCGGAAACTGCCTGTGCAATCCTGGGTTTGAGGAGCGCAGTGGAGAGTGCCAGGGTAAGGGTCCAAACAACCCCCCTACCCCCACCCCCGATGTGTAGCAGTCTTTATAATTGAAACAGAGATGAGTGTAAGTGAGGTAATTAGCTGTCCCTCTGGGAGCTTGTGGAGAGGATGTCAGTGTTGGATGAGTGGCTTGGGGCAGATGCAGGTAATGCTGCTCTGATGGCTGTTTAATCCCAACCGGATGAGTAGGGTGAGCAAATGGCCGCTGCTGCCACCAGCTTTATTTTATTAAGGAAGGAGGGGATAGGCTGAGTTTCAAAGAGCTGTGCAGAGCCACTGAGCTTCCGCCTGTATTAGCACATCTCTCAACAGCTTCAGCCTGTATTAGCACATCTCTCAACAGCTTCAGCCTGTATTAGTACAGCTCTCAATTGCTTCAGCCTGTATGAGCACAGCTCTAAACTGCTTCAGCCTGAATCAGCACAGCTCTCAATTGCTTAAGCCTGAATCAGCCCAGCTCTAAACAGCTTCAGCCTGAATCAGCAAGCTCTCAACAGCTTCAGCCTGAATCAGTACAACTCTCAACAGCTTCAGCCTGAAACAGCACCACTCTCAACAGCTTCAGCCTGAATCAGTACAGCTCTCAACAACTTCAGCTTGTATTAGCACAGCTCTCAATTGCTTCAGCTTGTATGAGCACAGCTCTCAACAGCTTCAGCCTGTATTAGCACAGCTCTCAACAGCTTCAGCCTGTATTAGCACAGGTCTCAACAGCTTCAGCCTGTATTAACACAGCTCACAACTGCTTCAACCTGTATTAGCACAGCTCTCAACAGCTTCAGCCTGAATCAGCACAGCTCTCAACAGCTTCAGCCTGTATTAGCACAGCTCTCAACAGCTTCAGTCTGTATTAGCACAGTTCTCAACAGCTTCAGCCTGTATTAGCACAGCTCTCAACAGCTCCAGCCTGTATTAGCACAACTCTCAACAGCTTCAGCCTGTATTTGCACAGCTTTCAACAGCTTTAGCTTGTATTAGCACAGCTCTCAACAGCTTCAGCCTGTATGAGCACAGCTCTAAACAGCTTCAGCCTGTATTAGCACAGCTCTCAACAGCTTCGGCCTGTATTAGCACAGCTGTCAACAGCTTCAGCCTGTATGAGCACAGCTCTAAGCAGCTTCAGCCTGTATTAGCACAGCTCTCAACAGCTTCAGCCTGTATTAGCACAGCTCTCAACAGCTTCAGCCTGTATTAGCACAGCTCTCAACAGCTTCAGCCTGTATTAGCACAGCTCTCAACAGCTTCAGCCTGTATTAGCACAGCTCTCAACAGCTTCAGCCTGTTTTCGCACAGCTCTCAACAGCTTCAGCCTGTATTAGCACAGCTCTCAACAGCTTCAGCCTGTATTAGCACAGCTCTAAACAGCTTCAGCCTGTATTAGCACAGCTCTCAACAGCTTCAGCCTGTATTAGCACAGCTCTAAACAGCTTCAGCCTGTATTAGCACAGCTCTCAACAGCTTCAGCCTGTATTAGCACAGCTCTCAACAGCTTCAGCCTGTTTTAGCACAGCTCTCAACAGCTTCAGCCTGTATTAGCACAGCTCTCAACAGCGTCAGCCTGTATTAGCACAGCTCTAAACAGCTTCAGCCTGTATTAGCACAGCTCTCAACAGCTTCAGAGCTCTCAACAGCTTCAGCCTGAATCAGCACAGCTCTCAACAGCTTCAGCCTGTCTTAGCACATCTCTCAACAACTTCAGTCAGCACGTGCGTTTCCACGTCTCTACTGTGTGTTTCTGCTGCACACCTGCTGCATATCTTTGCTGCGTGTGTCTGCTGCGTGTCACTCCTGCACGTCTCTGCTGTGCATACAAATTTATTCATAATTTGAATATACTGCTGTCATTTCTGATTTATAATGATATTACATAGGAAGTGACATATTGTTTCTGCTGAATAGATCAGTAAAGGACTGTAAGAGAATACTGTTGTGAAAATGCTGTCAGGGAAGACGGGGATCTGGGCGCAAACCTTCCGGCCTGTGGGTTTATTGACATTGATGGTTCTTGTCGGTGTGGATCAGTGTTATGAATCAAAGTGTGATGTTATTTTTGTTTATTAGTAGAATCAGTCTAGTTGACTGACGGCAGGTGTTTCTCTCTGGAGGCTGTCTAGGGCTCACAGAGGTGAGCAAAGGCACAGAGACAGGGTGGAGTTGTAGGACAGGGAGCCTCTGGGCCTTCCTGGAGACGGCCTCAGGCACACCGTTGGTGTTTAATGGTCCTTGATTTCTTGGCAGCATGAGTTGGCCAGTGCGGGTGGGGCAGGGTTAAGCCGAGTGGATAAGGCAGGTTTATGGCACCTAGTTACAGCTCCCTAAAGACAGTGGGCTGGTCTTGGAGGGGGTCAGTGCCTGGCCAACGTGATTAACGCCACACAGCCTCTCCAGCAGCCTTTATTTATGGAGGAGCGCTATCTAAGCAGGCTAACTACATGATGAATACTGCCATAATTTAGGAGAGGGGCGCCCTTTTATGTGGGCCAAAGCGGGAGTTTTCTGCTGGGGGCGCAGCCCATCACAGATGGTGGGGACAGATTGGGGTGGATGTCCCAGCAATAGCAACCTTTATTTGAGGCAGACTGACTGCTTCTGGGTGGCAGCAACCAGCTTCCCTTCTGTATTACTGCACCTCAGAACGAATCAAGGGAAAAAGGATGGCCTATCTTTCTGTTGGCAACAAGATCTTTTAAAATGGAGATGTAACAGAGTATCTTGCATTTAATCAAGACGTTCACTACTTCAGTTGCTCTGGCTATAAGAGCTATGTGGTAGTTTTGTGTTTTTGTTTGAGAGCTGTGGTAGTTTAGTGTTTTACTCTGTGAGAGCTGTGATAGTTTAGTGTTTTACTTTGAGAGATGTGGTAGTTTAGTATTTTACGTTGAGACCTGTGGTAGTTTAGTATTTTACTTTGAGAGCTATAGTAGTTTAGTGTTTCAATTTGAGAGCTGTGGTAGTTTAGTGTTTTACTTTGAGAGATGTGGTAGTTTAGTATTTTACTTTGAGAGCTGTGGTAGTTTAGTGTTTTACTTTGAGAGCTGTGGTAGTTTAATGTTTTAATTTGAGATATGTGGTAGTTTAGTATTTTACATTGGGAGCTGTGGTAGTTTTGTGTTTTACTTTGAGAACTGTGGTAGTTTAATGTTTTAATTTGAGATATGTGGTAGTTTAGTATTTTACGTTGAGAGCTGTGGTAGTTTAGTGTTTCAGTTTGAGAGCTGTGGTAGTTTAATGTTTTAATTTGAGAGCTGTGGTAGTTTCGTATTTTACTTTGAGAGATGTGTAAGTTTAGTATTTTACTTTGAGAGATGTGGTAGTTTAGTGTTTTACTTTGAGAGATGTGGTAGTTTAGTGTTTTACTTTGAGAGCTGTGGTAGTTTAGTGTTTTACTTTGAGAGCTGTGGTAGTTTAGTGTTTTACTTTGAGAGCTGTGGTAGTTTAGTATTTTACTTTGAGAGATGTGGTAGTTTAGTATTTTACTTTGAGAGATGTGGTAGTTTAGTGTTTTACTTTGAGAACTGTGGTAGTTTAGTGTTTTAATGGGAGAGCTGTAGTAGTTTAGTATTTTACTCTGTGAGAGCTGTGATAGTTTAGTGTTTTACTTTGAGAGATGTGGTAGTTTAGTATTTTACGTTGAGACCTGTGGTAGTTTAGTATTTTACTTTGAGAGCTATAGTAGTTTAGTGTTTCAATTTGAGAGCTGTGGTAGTTTAGTGTTTTACTTTGAGAGATGTGGTAGTTTAGTATTTTACTTTGAGAGCTGTGGTAGTTTAGTGTTTTACTTTGGGAGCTGTGGTAGTTTCATGTTTTAATTTGAGATATGTGGTAGTTTAGTATTTTACGTTGAGAGCTGTGGTAGTTTAGTGTTTCAGTTTGAGAGCTGTGGTAGTTTAATGTTTTAATTTGAGAGCTGTGGTAGTTTCGTATTTTACTTTGAGAGATGTGTAAGTTTAGTATTTTACTTTGAGAGATGTGGTAGTTTAGTGTTTTACTTTGAGAGATGTGATAGTTTAGTGTTTTACTTTGAGAGCTGTGGTAGTTTAGTGTTTTACTTTGAGAGCTGTGGTAGTTTTGTGTTTTAATTTGAGAGCTGTGGTAGTTTAGTATTTTACTTTGAGAGATGTGGTAGTTTAGTGTTTTACTTTGAGATATGTGGTAGTTTAGTGTTTTACTTTGATAGATGTGGTAGTTTAGAGTTTTACTTTGAGAACTGTGGTAGTTTAGTGTTTTAATGGGAGAGCTGTAGTAGTTTAGTATTTTACTTTGAGAGATGTGGTAGTTTAGTGTTTTACTTTGAGAGCTGTGGTAGTTTAGTGTTTTACTTTGAGAGCTGCGGAAGTTTAGTGTTTTAATTTGAGAGCTGTGGTAGTTTAGTATTTTACTTTGAGAGATGTGGTAGTTTACTGTTTTACTTTGAGAGATGTGATAGTTTAGTGTTTTACTTTGAGAGCTGTGGTAGTTTAGTGTTTTACTTTGATAGATGTGGTAGTTTAGTGTTTTAATGGAAGAGATGTGGTAGTTTGCTTTACTTTGAGAGCTGTGTTGGACCATCCTCCATGTGCTGCGATTATCTGTTCAATTCCGAAAGGTTCACCTTCAATGTGAGGATGTTGGGGGTGGGTGGGGGTTAGGGCTCGACCCTAGCGGGCGTGAATGGGACCCATCCTCTTTTGTTAGGGCGGCATGGTCAGGGTTGGGGGGGTGGTGACGGGACGAACACTAGAAGAGGTCAGAGGTGCCCCACTTCCTCATCCAGCCCAGCAGACAGGGGTTAGGGCTGAGATTGATTAAGACCTCAAAACTTTGACAGCTGGGTCTGCTGGGCAGAGCATGCATGGAGGTGAGGGGGAGGGAAAGAGAGGGCACAGTGTGTTTTTGTCTTCTTGACCGTGGTGGTTTTAGTTTCTCGCTGGTCGTCTGCTGGGGAGTGGGGGGTGTGGCTAGTGGTGATGTTAGCTGCGAAAGCAAAATATCCATGAAGGGTGTCGGTGTGTTGTTGGCCCGGTGCAGAAGAGTGTCGGCGCGGTGTTGACGAGATGCAGAAAGACATTGGCGTGTTTTAACTCGGTGCAGAAGGGTGTCGGCGTGACGTATGTCTCAGTGGGTTCTGACTGGCAGTTTATAGTGAGGTTGTAAAAGCCCCCCCCCCACCGAAAAAAGCTCAGAAAACAGCACAGTACTGTGGAAATCAACTGTACTCTGGGAGTTATTAATATTTATATTTGGGAATCAACCATAGTCTGGGAGTTATTATCATTTATACTGTGGAAATCGACCGTGGTCTGGGAGTTATTAAAATCAACTGGTGTGTGTTGGCTGCATATAATCATGACACTGGTCACAGTAGAGATGTAAGCAATACAGGTCACATGTCTCTGAGATGGTCTGCCTTACAGTCCACTCTGAGATTTGCTTTCTTGGCTGCTATTTTAGCTGTTTTAAAATATATATTTTTTTAAAATTTATACATTGTTTTAATTGAAGCTGTACATGTATGAAAACAGTGCCTACCTAGATTTTAAACCGCCACGATAAGATCCTGATAGAGGAGAAGAGAAGAACTGTGCATGAGTTATGGGTGGAGCAGCGGGACAGATATGAGATGTTTATTTCTCCTTTCATTTGAACTAGTTTATGTGTAATAACCGTGTCCTGATATGTAGAAATGGTTATACGGCTCAGTAAGACACTAATATGAAAGAGCCGAAGGATACAGCAGTTGGGCTCTGTGGAGGGGGGGGGGGTGCTATATTAGATAGTGTAATAAGCATGAGCAGATACCCCTCCCATGCCCCCTCCTCCTCACTGTCCGACAGACTGATTGGGAGATTGATATTTGAAAAGTGTTGTTTGTTTGTCTCATCGTGCATTCTTTAATTGTGAGCAGGTGTGCGCCTCATAATTCTGTTGGTTCTTCCTCCTCCTCCCCTGTCGTGTGAAACAATGAGCAGACATTGGCCGGCGACTTATGAATATTCAGGGTCCATTTGTGCGGTGGATGGGAAACATGCGTGTTGATTCCTGTCACGGTTGCTGTGCTGCTGGTTATGAGCTGATGCTCTTCTTGTGAAAAGGGGATTGTCAGCTGTCTGGGGAAGGGGGCAAGAGAGAGAAAGAGGGAAAGACAAAAAAGTTGTGCCCTTTGGTAGCGAGCAGATTCTTCATTTGCATATGTTGTGTGTCCCTGCATGCAAAATTGGCCCCGCCCACACCCCTCTGCACAGTGAGCACAGGGGCTCCCTCCTCCCTGCTCTCACACAGGCTGCAGCTGATAATGTGCATTTAATGCAAATTAATTCTGTGCTGATTGAACTTTCCTTTCTGTCCTTCCCTCTCTCTGTCTCTCTGTCATTTGATGCGCATTACTGTGTATGCTTCTTTCCCATCCTTTTTCCTTCATGTGTTATTTCAGGAAGGGCTTATACAGTATATACATATGCAATGCCCTCTGTGATATTAGGGACAAAGACATATTTTTTCTGGATTTGGCTCTGTACTCCACAATTTTAGATATGTAATTAAACAATTCACATTTGGTTGAGGCTTACTTGAACTTGAGCAGATACAATGTTTCTGTACACTTCAGAATTAATTATGTTGCAGTGATCAGCAGTTGCATCATCAATGAAGACTAGTGAGCCAGTACCTGTGGCAGCCATACCTGTGGAGTAAAGAGCCAAATCAAGAAAATATATGTTTTTGTCCCAAACATTATGGAGGGTGCTGTTTATATATGGGTCAGTGACAAATAAGGATTCAAAACTGGGAAGAATTTTAATTAGTTACAAATCAAATTTAAAGCCTTTTGTACCTTCATTAGAGGCAAGAGGTTTTATTTTCTATTCTATTTTTGTCATTTATGCATTATAATTATGAATCATATGAACTCTATCAAAAATGTAATTCGGGATGACAGTCATGAATTTTCATAATGTTTGATTATTTACTTTTATTAGTGTACAATAGTTTATAAATAAGTATTGTATGACTCCAAAGTCAGGCTTTTCTACCAATACACACTAATTTATTCAAGTTCATTAGCCAAACGTTAACGCTAACAAGTGAAAAAACATGGAAAATGTCTAAAACCTATTTCTCATAAAGGGGGTAAGATTATTGTTGTATTCTCAACTCAAGAAAATAATCTATGTATTTTTAACAAGAAGAACTGTGTTATCCCACCTGACAGTAGGACTGTTACCCGGAATGACATACTCTATGATTTTGTATGGAATGAGGTCTAAAGAGATTTAAAACTATACAATCTGAATTAAATTAGTGAGAGACACTTGAAATTTGTCAGTTTTTAATTAACTGTAAATGATCAGCAGTGACCAGATATTAACATCAGCAATAAAGTATTATTATATGGGAAAAGTAATATCAGTGTCAACAGGAACACTAGTTGTGTACACCTCTGTGACTATTAGTCAATATTTATTTTGGAACATTTAAAATCATTGAGGCAGATTGAATGTATTGAATGAATAACCATGCCAAGTTAACCATGTGGAATGATGCTTTAAACTTAGCTGTATTTCTTGAAACTGTTAATTAACTTTATGAATGTGTAACTAAAACACTGAGTTAAAGTATCACCGTTTAGGCAAGATCAAATTAGTGTGGGTGTTATTGTTATTTATTTCACAAATAAGGGCCTAACAGCTTGAGTCTGACAACAAGACTTCAAGACTGAAAACACCAAAGTCTTAATACATTTTATTTTTTTAACTGAACTTCGCTGTTGCTTAACTGCTTCATCACTATGCTTAATACCTCTCTTGGTATTCCTCTCTTGCCTCTGATTCAACATTATTTTGGGCCCATAAACATTTAAAATGCACTGATAAAGCATGAATACATTATTATAATACTAATTGGGGTGAGCCGATCACGTCATAATCTGAATTAATTCATGTAAATTAAATAAAAATAACCATATTGTCATATTTTTTGTTACATATAATGACATGGATAAAAGCAAAAATGCCTTAACAACATTAAAAATATTTTTTATGTTATTAATGAGAAAAATATTTTTAAAATAATGTCTATATTTAAAAGTTTAAATATATGAATTAAAATGACTACTTGTATGTCATTCAGGATAACACTGTGGAATAACATAAAGAAATTGTTATCCTGAATGACATAATTGTTATCCGGAAGGACAAAAAACGTATTGCTTTAAAAAAAAAACTTATTCATCAAGCATTTGCTCAGCCGTGTATGAAAAACCTTGACTTTGAACTTCAACTTTATTATGTCGTCTTTCACATAAAATCTGTCATTTTTAAATCAAAAAGTGTTTAAAACTGTTTTTTAAAGTGACGGTCAAAGAAAATCCGTAGTATGCTTATAACCACGTTATGTATGGCTATTAATGTATGTATTGAGCACCAATAAAGCGCAAGGAATAGATTCCATTGCAATCTTGTTAAATTTCAGTCTATATATATATTTTTATTCCTGTATGCTGAAAAAAAGTCGAAATGGGTCCATGGTGTCGTAGACCTGAAACCTCAATCAATACATACTTTTATCTCATTACATAACTCCTCCCATAGTTTGAGGCGAATAAAAACGTCCTAAGTATTCAACTAAGAAATCCTGTCTGAAGTCTGAACCAAACGCTCATTTTGTTTGTCCTTGAGAATAGTGTTGTCCGCGTTATCAGCATTTGGATTTGGAATAGTTAGTTAGCTAAAGTGTTTATTTTTTCCCGCTCTCCTTATCCCTATACCAATTTTATCCTTCTCCCAATCTTTAACCTTTTTATCCATCCCTCTGTTGTGCTAGCTAGTGACATTAGCTTGCTCCTTGCACAGCTCAGCATGGAAACAAACTAATCAAAAGCGTTGATTTTACTTGGTGCACTGCTAATTCATCAGATAATATATCGAAAATAATAGATAGTTAAGATTTTGACAAATAAACCATGCCTTGGAAATGGTTTTGTCATATTGTTCAGTGGCTGGTTACAGTAACAAAAATTTGACGAGAACCATTATCCACCGAAGTACTTAGTTGTCATGCACGTAATTTTTGTTCAATTAGCAACCAAAATTAATGAATGGTCCTTTAAATTAATTTAAAAAGCTTGATAAAACCTACCATTATTTAATGATTTGTGTGGAACATGCATTTGGTGAAACATCGCCTTGCAATTTAGCTTGCTTTGAATAGACTAAAGTTAGATCAAACGGTTGCAATACTCTTAGCGTTGCTTTGCGTTTAAGTTAACTTAACTTTGATTGCGAGCTTGCGTGTGATATTTATCTCTTGATAGCAGCCATGCTGTATTTTACATTAATTCTTCGCTGGGTTAAAACCTATGGTTCAAACCACAGAACTGTATAAGAACAGTTCTGTGGTTCAAACATGTAGGGCTGGATGACGTCGATGGCACTCGGGTTGAGGGCGTGGATTTAGACCACACCCCTATAGAGTCCTTTCAAGACTGAGTTTATTAGCTGATTTTGAGATGTATATTAATATACCTATTCACATTTTCTTGAAAATATATTTGATGGGTGTGTAGTGGATACATCCCTCTGTGATATGTTGTGGCTATTTGAAGTTTTTAGAATCTTTTGACCATCACTTTAAGCATTATCTGGTATGACATAGAATTTAGTATCCTCATGTATCACAGACAGAAAAGGTCAATATATCACAATTTTAGGAGAGATGCCATGGGGCACAGCCATGGGGGTACTTCACAATCTTCCGTCTGATGAAACGTCTTGACACATGGGTAAGACAAAGCGTTATAGGGTACAATTGCTCTTAAATGTCTAATCCCAATTTTGGGACAAAAGTATCTTGCATGTAAAAATTAAACTAAATTTAAAATCCTTAAGATATCTTAACATTTAGAAGCAAACATTTATACAATTATGCCAGTTGGCTAGATTTAATGTTTTATTGAGATTTTTTCCATTTTTTGCTCATTTGAGTCTTTAGATTTTAGGTGTGGACAGTTATCCGGAATGGAATTTTGACACTTTGGAGCTTTTGGATTTCTTTAGATTTGAATTACCCAAAATAAATACCTCACTATCTAAGTAAACAGAGGAAGATTTAACAGCATATAATGTAATATAAATAGAAAGTCATATGTTTTTATATTAAAAATATGTGTAGGACACCAAAACTGAACGTCACGTCATTGACCCATATATAAGAACGGGACCCTGAAGAGAAGAAGATGACCAATCATGGTCCCTCTCAGGCCTATCAGGGTTCATCCAAAGTGAAGTTTTACTAATGAAAGCTCCAGCTGGTGCTCAGCCTGTCTTATCCCACAGTGCACAGCAGGGCTGTAACCAATCAGCAGGCTTCCAACAGCTCCTTCCTGTTGTTCCTTCTGTCTTAGATAAAGCAGGTTCCCAGCAAAGTGTTGGGTTTGTACTCCTTCTGATTAGCTAAATCAGTATGAGCATATTAGTAGCAGTGTTAGCATTAGTAGCAGGGTTAGCATGTTAGGAGCATGGTTGGTGTGTTAACAGCAGGGAAAGCATGTTAGCATTAGTAACAGGGTTAGCATGTTAGGAGCACCATTAGTGTGTTAACAGCAGGGTACGTACGCATGTTAGCATTAGTAGCAGAGTTAGCGTTAGTAAAAGGGTTAGCATGTTAGTAGCACGGTTAGCGTTCATAGATTCTTCAGCTGATTTTTCTCTTGTGAAGACCACACCTCTCTTGCCTGTGTGACCCTTGTTTTCCTCTCACCTTTTTCTGTTCTTCTGCTTCACCCTTGAGGCCTTTTTATCTACAGTTAGCTCTTTCTTCCAGGGTAGGGGCTAAGGGTTGGTTTGATGAGCTGTCTCGCAGCACAAGCTCCCTGCTGTGTTGCATTTCAGTTTACCTAGAATGCTGTGTTGGGCCTGCATTGTGTCTTTAAGTCCCCACCCAAAGAGGTCAGCAAACTAAACTGAAGATGGGGAAGGTTTCTCTCTCTTGCAAGCTCTCAACTGTCAGCCTCTTTTTTCAGTTATTTTTGTCTGTCAAGGTAAAAGGAGGTGCAGCACTCTCCCTGTCTGTTGGGGGGATGAGTGGGGATATCACGGTGATGAAAGCGGGAGAGACTCATGGGTGCTGTGTCTCCTCACCAAACCTGCCTAGTTATTTGAGAGGGTTGTTATTAGTTATCAGAGAGCTGTCATTGTCATTAGCAGTTGTCAGTTAGTCAGCGTATGCATATTGAATAATGCATTATAGGTGTCCGTGTCCTCAGTGATTAATCAGGGGTGCTGCTGCTTGCAGATCAGGGCCGTTTCTAGACTGCTTTAATTGGGGGGGCATGAAGCGATGTTGGTGGGGCACAAGAGGGGGATGACGTAGTGAGTGGTTTTGAGCCTTTACAAACAAATTTCTTGCATTTATACACTACCTCACACAGGGCATTTTCTAAAATAAAATGTTAAATTTATGAACATTTTGAAGATTTTTTTTTCTTCAAAGCCCTTGATGAGATTTCAGATGCTTTCATATAAAGCTAAAGCATAGGATAATCAGTATATTAGTGGATACAATAATTTTATTACATTTTAAACACACCTCCACCCCCCTCATCTTATAGAAAGACAACTTTATTTATGCCCAATAATACCAAATTATTATCTAATCTTATATGGAAACAATTAAGTATATTAAAGATGAGCTATATTCCTTCATCATTTCAGTCTCTTTGTGCTATTTTCTATTTACATATGAAACTACATTACTGTAACTGCCTCATAATTTTCATTTATATTTTAGCCATTCAGGGCTGAATTTGGTTGTGGTCGTCGCCAATAACATGACGCCGATGTGTCACTCTGCATTTAGGACATTTTTGGCACAATGCTAAAGTCATTCACAATACATACCCAGTAAAGCATCTTTTCCACTTGCATTCGGAAAGTGCCGGATTCTGCCGTTATTTTACTGCTGTGGAAATGGGCTTTCCTTTGAGTCTCAGATGAGGCATCGATCACAGGCTTTACATGCTTGCTGCCGACTGATGCATTCATGGCAGGAGGAAATGTGTGTCACCACAAGTAGGGCCGACAGCTTACAAACAGCTCTGATACAAACACATACACGTGAACACACACACACACACACACACACACACACACACACACACACACACACACACACACAACACACACACATATGCATCGGACACACAGGCTTCTGGATGGTTGTCTCTCAGGTAATCCCTGAATATATAGGAGCTGGGGACTCTGGGACAGCTGATCGCATGCAGACAATTAAGGGGAGCGTTTTCCGTCCAGCCGCAGAGCCCCAAATCTGAGTGAAAACCAACTTCTGCAGTGAATCTGCCTTCATCTGGATCCATGGCTTGATTTTCCTGTATCCTGCAATATTTGACAGTGTAATTGCAGTTGCTTTTGGAAGCGGAGGTGATTTTGAGTGTGTGAACGCGCCCCCAGTCTGGACAGAGGCGAGCCCGTCAGTGCCGCAGTACCCCTTTGAAAAGCAGGATCTCTTTGAAGCAGCGCTGGGAAGAGAGGGCGATTAAAGCTGTCACTAAGCAAATTAGCATGTCAAAAACTCCTGAATCAATACACCCCCCCCACACACTTTCTCTCTCTCTCTTTATTTTTCTCTCTCTCTTCCCCTCCCCATCTCTCTGTACCCCTCACTCTCTCCCTTTACCCCTCCCTCTCTCTTTACCTCTCCTCTCTCTCTTGCGTTCTCTCTCCCTTTTCCCCTCTGGGTCTGCATCGGACCCTGTGCACTTTTTCGGGGTGCTTAGGAAGCAGATGGGCAGAAAGGGGGTTTGTGAATAGGGGCTAGGCAGCTGAGACGGCTTGATGCAGAGAGCACAGCGCTAATCCGCAGAGGGCAGGGGGACCACGCTGGGAAGCAGCGCCGCAGAATGAGCTGAAAGAGAAAAGGGGGCCTTTCACAAAGAGGGGGGGTCACCGCACTGCACACAGAGCGGAGCGGACTGGATGAGAGAATTTCACTCATTCACAGTGTGAGTGAGAGACTGGGGGAGAGAGCGAGAGAGAGAGAGAGAGTGGTGGGCAGAGAGTGAGAGACTGGGGGAGAGAGAGAGAAAGAGAGAGAGAAAGGTGGGCAGAGAGTGAGAGACTAGGGGAGAGAGAGAGAGAAAGGTGGGCAGAGAGTGAGAGACTAGGGGAGAGAGAGAGCGAGAGAGAGAGAGAGAGAGAGAAAGGTGGGCAGAGAGTGAGAGACTGGGAGAGAGAGAGAGAGAGAGAGAAAGGTGGGCAGAGAGTGAGAGAAAGGTGGGCAGAGAGTGAGAGACTGGGGGAGAGAGAGAAAGGTGGGCAGAGAGTGAGAGACTAGGGGAGAGAGAGAGAGAAAGGTAGGCAGAGAGTGAGAGACTAGGGGAGAGAGAGAGAGAAAGGTGGGCAGAGAGTGAGAGACTGGGGGAGAGAGTGAGAGAAAGGTGGGCAGAGAGTGAGAGACTAGGGGAGAGAGAGAGAGAAAGGTGGGCAGAGAGTGAAAGACTGGAGGAGAGAGTAAGAGAGAGAGAAAGGTGGGCAGAGAGTGAGAGATTAGGGGAGAGAGTGAGAAAAAAGTAGGCAGAGAGTGAGAGAAGGGGGGGAGGGGGACTGATGCATCCGTCTGCAGGCCCGAACACACAGCTATAATTTTACAATAACCGTACAGTCAGGAGTCATACTTTTCAGTTGGGAGTCATAGTCCTGCAATTGGGTGTCTGACCATACTTTTTTTTTAAAGCACTTACTTCTTTATCCTTTGCTAAATAAATATGATGCACGCATGGCTATCTGGGTTTTACACCAGTAAGACTCGGGCAGAAGGAGGGTCACATGGAAAAAGGGAACTCACTCTGCTGTTAGCATGTGCTGTATCACTGCTGTTACCTCATTAGCATGCGTTGTATGAGCACTTTGTTGGCTCATTAGCATGGTGTGTATCACTACCGTTAGGTCATTAGCGTGTGTTGTATCACTGCCATAAGCTTGTTAGCGTGTGTTGTATCACCGCTGTTAGCTTATTAGCATGTGTTGTATCACTGCCTCTAGCTCATTAACATGTGGTGCTATTAGCTTGTTACCATGTGGCATATCATTGACATTAGTTTGTTAGCATGTGTATATCACAGGATTTAGTTTGTTAGCACATGGTATATTGCAGGTGTCAAAAATGATCATGCTCTATTACTGGACCACTTTCTCAGGATTCTACTACAAACGTCTTAATCCAGTGCTCTGTGAGATTCTGCAAGAAAATAAAATAGAATAAAAATTCCTGTTGAAATTGTAAACCCAAGAGAGTTGAGAGAGAGAAAGAGAGCCCACGCATGCACAGCTGAAACCTCGCATCTATCTATAAAAGTGCCGAGTAGATTCATGAGACGAGGTTCACATCTTCATCTGGAACCGCGGAGAGGGGAGAGAGGTGCTCGATTGATGAAGTGAAAGAGGGATGGAGCCCCAGAGCTGATGAGTCATACGCTTGTTAAGAGAAATAAATATCCCCTGGCCTTTACCTCTCAGGCCAGTCGTAAGCATCCTTACCCGAGACTCACAGGCTGTGTGTCTCTGGCAGCCTTCATCACTCCCTCAGAGCCATGGGGTCTGCATTGTGGAGTCTGTGTCTAGGCATGCATGTCTGTGCATATTTTGGATTTAGTGTGTAAGGTGGCAGGAGGCATTAGCTTTCTAACCTGCTCCAACCAGAAGCCATTAACCCAAATATCATGTTGCGCCCTAGGCCGCCGGGTCATGCCTGTCAGCCCACTATAATTCCACGGCAGTATCCCTTCCATGTCAAAGTATGACCTCATTTATTATTATTATTTTTACAAAGAAAAATTCTGAAAATGTGATTTCCAGTTGGTTAATACTGCCGGAGATAATGAAATTAGCAAGGACCAAATTAAGTAACATATTTGTTTTAGTTTGTATGTAGTGTGAGGGCAAAAAACCTCCAAAGTAACTGTTGGAAAAACTGACCTACTTTCTATTTCCCTGAGCACTCATTTACTCTGAGCGCACCGGGCTTTCAGAAGTGTGAATATGCAGAATTGCAGACTGATTTGCCAAAATGAGCTATGTAATGGACCTACATTAGGAATACACATTTAACACATGCACATCCAGCCAGTTTCCTGGATTAGCAGTTAACAGTGAACAGGGGGTGTCTGAATAGGGGGGGGGGGGGGGGGGGGTGTTGGTACAATGAACATTCCATTACTGTGGTAGAAACAAAACAGCATGAACAGCCCCTCAAATACCACATTTACCCCCTTTAAATGAATCCCACATTTACCCCCTTAAATTAATACCACATTTACCCCCCTTAACTTAATGCCATATTTATTTACCCCCCCCCCCCCACCCTGCCTTACTATCACATGGTGAAGGACTGATGGCAGCTGCACGTCTGTATGCACACCGTGCTGCTCTGAGATCCTGAACACTGTCCCCTGCTGAGATCCTGAACACTGCACCCCCCTGAGATCCTAAACACTGCGCCCCCCCTGAGATCCTGAACTCTGCGCTCTCCTGAGATCCTAAACACTGCGCCGCCCCTGAGATCCTAAACACTGCGCCGCCCCTGAGATCCTGAACACTGCGGCCCCCTGAGACCCTAAACACTGCGCCGCCCCTGAGATCCTAAACACTGCCCCCCCCCCCTGAGATCCTGAACACTGCGCTCCCCTGAGATCCGGAACACTGCGGCCCCCTGAGATCCTAAACACTGCGCCCCCCCTGAGATCCTGAACACTGCGCTCCCCTGAGATCCTGAACATTGCGCCCCCCCTGAGATCTTGAACATTGCGCCCCCCCTGAGATCCTAAACACTGTGCTCCCCTGAGATCCTGGTCAAGTCCCAGCCTCCTTACCCACTCGCTTTGTCCAGGTCGCCATCCCTCCAATTCACCTTCCACTTCCCCCCGTCCACCTCTCTCTCCTCCAAAACCAATGCCTTCCCCATTGTGCTAATAGTTCCTGTGAATTGCTGTTGGCTCCGCTCTTGAGGAACATTATGGGGGCGGGCAGAGAACCTGCCACTATGGCTAACAACAGAAGTTACATCGTTGCACAAGCATTGTTACAGAGACGACCTGCCTTTTCTCCATTTTTACGTTTGTATCATTGCTGATCTGCGTGGACTGCAGTTAGTACCGCAGTGTCTTTAAAAAACAGCGACCAGCTGACACGTACGGGCCATCCTACCTACGTTTAATCAGGGGTCAAGTCAGAGTGGAGTGAGGTGTGAGTCAACCCCAGTCCCTCACCCCACGGCTCTGATCTCTGCATGTCCCTTTCAGTCCGGATGTAATTAATAACCCAGTTACTGAATTCATAGATTAATAAATAATGATGTAGCGGTCAGTTTTTAGCAGCTCAGCTGACAGGTGGGAATGCTAACGATGCAGCGCAGGTGTGTCTCCTAAGCGGGAAATGACAGGGCTGGTGGAGTGATGGATTTTGGGGGGATGGAGGGCACGGTTTTTAATAATCACTCGGTCGCAGAGGCAAATGAGTGCAGGAGCTGGCAGTGTGCAAACCAGCTCAACTGGCACCCAACTCAGGTGTTCTACCTGCCAGCCGCGTTTGGCACTCTGCCATTCTGAAGGAATGGAGGAAGAAATACGGAAGTAGAGAAAAAGAAAGGGATGGGCTTAGGTGCTGGGCTAAAGGAGTCACTCTTGCCTCCAGGATAGAAAAGTGATCACTCCTTTTCTCCTGTAATGAGAGCCCATCTTTTGACAAACTGCGTGCCATTAACTGTGTTTTAGGGCCAAAGAGACAGATGAGTTTCAGCATAAGAATGAATGAGATGCATTTGGAGTGGGGGGGGGGGAATTAACACAACTTTTTCAATGAAAGGAAACAATTGTTTGGTCTAAGGGAGCCCTGCCTACCTGTGTGCAGCTCATATTGCTGTGGGATGACTGGATTGTGTAGGTAACAAAAGAACATAAGAATACATGATAACTGACCATTCAACCCATTTAAACTTGCTATTTACCTAAAAGCAGCTGGGTTGTGTAGCTATTGTGCTGCTGTTCTGTTTGTTGCGTTGTGTAGCTGTTATGCCGCTTGTGTGTGTGTTGGGTTGTGTAGCTATTATACTGTTTTGAGTGTTGGGTTGTGTACCTGATATACTTGTGTGTGTGTGTGTGTGTTGGGTTGTGTAGCTGCATTGTGTAGGGGGTGGGGTTTGTTTTGCATACTGATGAAGGGGGTGGGGTTTGTTTTGCATGCTGATGAAGGGGGTGGGGTCTCTTGTATTTAACACACAGTCACAGGAGAATGAGGCATTTCAGTCCAGCTCCTCATTAATGCTTACATCCCCCAAATCTGCTCCATACAGGAGGAGAAAGGAGAGGGGGAAACAAAGAAAGAAAATGACAAAGAAGAGAGAAAACACAATAGAGAAAGGGAGGGAGAAAGGAATGACCCAGTCCATAAGTGATTCCTGTAGGGAACAGTAAGACAGCAGCTCTTTGTGTATGAGCTCTTTCTTGTGAAAAGGGGACCATGTGTAGAAGAGAGAGAGAAAGTGTGAGGGATAGAAAGAGGGGGAAATTGGAAGAGAATCAAGATGTGTGCTCCACCAGACCCTGGACTGTGTGTGTATGGGGGGGTAATGAACTATCACTTCTTTTTTTCTCTCTCTCCCTCCCTCCCTCCCTCCCTTTTTACCTTTTTCCTCTCTCTGTGGCCCAGAGATTTTCATTTTTCTGTCTGGAACAGACTCAGTGCTCTGGCCTGTAAACCATTGTCCCCTGTATGACTGGCTAACACCAGAAAACAGCATCCAGATATTAGACATCCAAAATGGCTGAATTTAAATTACGCTATATATACATTCAAATTTCTGGAAAAGCTGTAGTCTGGTGCAGATGAAGTTCTGCTGCATAACATGTTTGGGGATGGGGGTGCAATGGGAAGGGTGGAGATTAGTTTATAATTACACCCCTCTAGGACAGCTTAATTTACAGAAAGTCTACTACTTTACTGCCCCCCCCTAAATGAGCCATCCAGTTGAGTAGAATCCATTCACTCTCTCCCTCCCCTCCCTCTCTATCCCCCCTCTCTCTCTCTCTTACAGTTTAACATCCAAAAAAGGACTGCCCCACACCTACACCTACACCACACCCAGCTGCTTCTTTCCTCTCCTCAGCTATTTCTGACAAACTACTGCTGCTAATCTGCTATTAACCCTGCTGCTAATCTGCTATTAACCCTGCGGCTAATCAGCTATTCACCCTGCTGCTAATCTGTTATTCACCCTGCTGCTAATCAGCCAATAACCCTGCTGCTAATCAGCTATCAATCCTGCTGCAAATCTGCTACTAACCCTGCTGCTAATCTGCTATTAACCCTGCTTCTAATCTGCTATTAACTCTGCTGCTAATCAACTATCAATCCTGCTGCTAATCTGCTATTAACCCTGCTGCTAATCTGCTATGAACCCTGCTGCTAATCAGATATGAATCCTGCTGCTAATCTGATATTAACCCTGCTGCTAATCAGCTATTAATTCTGCTGCTAATCTGCTATTAATCCTGCTGCTAATCTGCTATTAATCCTGCTGCTAATCTGCTATGAACTCTGCTGCTAATCTGCTATTAACTCTGCTGCTAATCAGATATTAATTTTGCAACTAATCAGCTATTTACCCTGCTGCTAATCTACTATTAAGTTTGCTGCTAATCAGATATTAACCCTGCTACTAATTCTGATGCTAATATGATATTAACCCTGCTGCTAATCTGATATTAACCCTGCTGCTAATCAGATATTAACCCTGCTGCTAATCTGATATTCACTCTGCTGCTAATCAGCCAATAACCCTGCTACTAATCAGCTATTAATCCTGCTACTAGTCAGCTATTAACCCTGCTGCTAATCAGATATTAACCCTGCTATTAATCCTGCTGCTAATCTGCTATGAACTCTGCTGCTAATCTGCTATTAACTCTGCTGCTAATCAGATATTAATTTAGCTACTAATCAGATATTAACCCTGCTACTAATATGATATTAACCCTGCTGCTAATCTGCTATTAACCCTGCTGCTAATCAGATATGAACCCTGCTGCTAATCAGATATTAACCCTGCTGCTAATCTGATATTCACTCTGCTGCTAATCAGCCAATAACCCTGCTACTAATCAGCTATTAATCCTGCTACTAGTCAGCTATTAACCCTGCTGCTAATCAGATATGAACTCTGCTGCTAATCTGCTATTAACTCTGCTGCTAATCAGATATTAATTTAGCTACTAATCAGCTATTAACCCTGCTGCTAATCAGATATTAACCCTGCTGCTAATCAGCTATTAATCCTGCTGCTAATCTGCTATGAACTCTGCTGCTAATCTGCTATTAACTCTGCTGCTAATCAGATATTAATTTAGCTACTAATCAGCTATTAACCCTGCTGCTAATCTACTATTAAGTTTGCTGCTAATCAGATATTAACCCTGCTATTAATTCTGATGCTAATCTGATATTAACCCTGCTGCTAATCTGCTATTAACCCTGCTGCTAATCAGATATTAACCCTGCTGCTAATCTGATATTCACCCTGCTGCTAATCAGCCAATAACCCTGCTACTAATCAGCTATTAATCCTGCTACTAGTCAGCTATTAACCCTGCTGCTAATCAGATATTAACCCTGCTATTAATCCTGCTGCTAATCTGCTATGAACTCTGCTGCTAATCTGCTATCAATCCTGCTGCTACTCTGCTACTAATCTGCTATTAACCCTGCTGCTAATCAGATATTAACCCTGCTGCTAATCAGATATTAATTCTGCTGATAATCTGCTAATAACCCTGCTGCTAATCTGCTATTAACCCTGCTGCTAATCTGCTATTAATCCTGCTGCTAATCAAAGCTGGAAGTGCTGAGCTGCTTTACTTGACTGCTTCTTTTGCTGCAGCTTCATTTATGAGCGCTTGGCTTTAGCAGATTTAGTCAGGAGACTTAGCTGGCCCTGGTTCTAGCTTCAATGATGATTCCACAAATAAAGAGTGTGTGCGTATGTGCATGCATGCTTGAGAGAGAGAGAGAGAGAGAGTGTATGTGTGTGTAAAGATGATACTGGTGGAAAGGTGTGGTGTCCGATGTGCAGTGGGTTCACCTGTTGCTTGTGATGCAGTGACTGTGAATCACCTGTGACCATTGAAATCCGGGCTGGTGCAACTGGTATGTTATAATTGGGGAGCACGGCTCAGTTCTCGGTTTAAGGCACATAGTTTCCATATGACTTGGCCTGTGGGTGAAAGGCATCTAGGGTTGGCCAGTTCTGGTGGTTACTGTGACAGACAGGGCATTTGGCCTTTTTGAGTCTGCTGCTACACACCCAGATAATCATTTTTTTCATCTGCCTTTCTTTTCTTCATATAACAGTATTATTATTTTTTATTACATTTCTTTTTACTGCTTATGGGTGAAATATGATCCAACTGACTTCTGTACAATGAGAAACACCTTGAAACTGAACCTGTTGGAATGTTGAGAGAGAGGGGGGGGGGGGGTTTAAAAAGGCGTCTTGCAGCTGTAGCCAGAAAAAACTGGCAGAATGGATAGGATTACCTCTTAGGCCTTCTGTTTACCTGTACAGCCCTGATGTTTACCTGCACAGCCCTGCTATTCCGAAAGCACATACACACCTCAGTCTTACCTCATAGTGCCGGTTTGCACAGGTGCTCTGGTTGTGCCAAGTTGGCTGTGCTGGCCTGCATAGTTTCTGTCTATGTTGGGTGGTGTGTTGATGCAGTGATTTAAGGCAGCCTTGATTTGTACTTTTCAGAAAGAAAAAAACATGAGGTCTGTCTGTATGTCTCTTTCCACCTTCTGTCTGCCTTTCTTTTGCTGAAAATTGTTTTGCAAAATGTATACAAAAAATTTATAGTTAAATATGTGGGTTTGTGTGTTTGCAGCCTGTAAGATGGGGTACTACCGAGCCCTGGCCACAGACAGAAGCTGCGCTAAGTGCCCACTGCACAGCTACTCTGTCCGTGAGGGATCCACCTCCTGCAACTGTGACAAAGGCTACTTCCGCTCAGAGACCGATCCAGCGTCAATGCCCTGCACCCGTAAGAGCTCCTCCATCACACGCACACGCACGCGCACGCACACGCACACGCACACGCACGCACACACAGAAACAATGAACTGGCACCTCAAGCCTCTGACCACCTGGTGTTGATGTTTTTGAGTTCAGGGTTCATTTTCACCTTCACAATCTCATCAACTTCCTCTCTCAGGTAAAAATGTGTGTGTGTGTGTTTGTAACACTGGGATACAGAAGGCTGTGTGTGTGTAGGGGTAACACTGGGATACAGCAGGCTGGGTGTGTGTGTGTGTGTGTCTCTGTCTATGTGTGCGTGTATGTATGTGTGTGTGTGTGTGTTTGTGTGTGTGTGTGAGTGTGTGTTTGTGTCTCTGTCTGTGTGTGCGTGTATGTGTGTGTGTGTGTCTCTGTCTGTGTGTGCATGTATGTGTGTGTGTGTTTCTTCCCCTGTTTAACAACTTAATTCTAATTCCAGGTTGCATTTCACTATCAGACAGTGTGACAGCATACTAATGAAGGATGGAAACTGCATCAAAGAGAGAGAGAGAGGGGAGGAAAGAGAGAGGGGAAGATGGAGAGAGAAATGAGGGAGGAGAGGGAGAGTGAATGAGTGGGACAAGGCATTGCTTTACTGGTCTAAAGAGTCAGCTTCTTCTGCTGACAGAGGTGCTGGGGAGGGGCATGGTATAGGCAATGTAGAGGGGGGTGGTATAGGTCATGTTGGGGGTGGTATAGTTGATGGGGAGGAGGGTGGAGGTATAGGTGTTGGATAGGGGGTGGTATAGGTTATGTAGAGGGGGGTGGTATAGGAGGAGTTGTATTGTTAATGGAGGGATGGTATAGATGATGGAGAGGGGGGGTGGTATAGGTCATGTTGGGGTGGGGGGTGGTATAACACTCGGCACTACACACTGCCCATCATGCTGTTTTCTCACATAGCTGCCAGTTACTGACTGAGCCACTGCAGAGGGAGGGCAAAAGACGGTTTTTATTCCACAAAGTGCCTGCAGGGGTTTATTAGCACCTGTCAATCACAGCTGACAGAGCTGTCCCACGGTCCATATTCCCAGGGAATTCTGCAGTGGCAGGTATGGAATGTGTGTGTAATGAACCTATGGGAATATTGCGAAACAGTCTTTCCCCTCAAAGCACCTGGGAAAATAATCTCCCCTAAGCCTTAAACTGCTATAACCCACAGAAGTGTCCGTATTCAAAAATATAATCTTCACGTATATCGCTCACCAGTTCCTCTTCAGTTTAATAAGCGCAGTAAAATACATTCACTCAGCATTAAAAATTAAAGCCGGTGAACACGGTTTCGGTTTGAAAACTAAAAGAAAGACATCATTCTCTGGCGATTCTTCTCGAGCCTTAAATTAGACGCTCCATCCATACAGAGCAGCCGAGCGGAGGAGCCGACTGCGTGTCTCTATCAGGCTGCTTAATGAGGCCTGATAATAGCTTTCAGGAAGGAGGAAATGAAGGTGCGCTTCTCTGGTCATCCTGATGAGCTCACTGATTAAGCATTCTCCTCTCCTCCATCCCTCCGTCTCCGCCCCTCCTCTTTACTCTCTCCTCCCCCCTCCCAGGACCCCCCTCCGCCCCCCAGCACCTCATATCCAATGTGAACGAGACGTCCGTCAACCTGGAGTGGAGCGTGCCCGTGTCCACGGGCGGCCGGCAGGACCTGAGCTACAACGTGGTGTGCAAGCGGTGCGGCGCGGAGTCTGGGGCGGAGTCGAGCAGGTGCCAGCCTTGCGGGAACGGCGTGCACTTCTCTCCGCAGCAGCTCAGCCTGAGGGGCACGCGCGTCTCCATCAACGACCTGCAGGCGCACACCAACTACACCTTCGAAATCTGGGCAATCAACGGGGTGTCTAAGCAAAGCCCCAGCCCGGATCAGGCTGTTTCTGTCACCGTGACAACCAACCAGGCGGGTGAGTCCCTGTCACATGGGCCTGACGTCATGGTATAGGGCTGGTTTAGTAAGTTAGAGGGAAAGAGGCGGCTGATTTGGGAGAGTCTGTGCTGATGTACATCTGATGTGTTTACCTATACCAGGTATCAGCACATTGTGAGTTCAGAATCAAGACGTGAGTTTCCTTATTGTGACACACACACAAGAAGCTTGTTTATTCTCATTTCACGGCATAGCCGTAGTGAGTAGCCATTTAATTTCTCAGTCTCTAAAGAGGTCTCTCAATGGTGGAAATACAATGGTGAAAAT
The DNA here is from genome assembly GCA_022702515.1 of Ilyophis sp. 1 JC-2022. Classification (NCBI taxonomy): domain Eukaryota; kingdom Metazoa; phylum Chordata; class Actinopteri; order Anguilliformes; family Synaphobranchidae; genus Ilyophis; species Ilyophis sp. 1 JC-2022. The sequence continues at coordinate 86,403,975 of CM040402.1, read as the reverse complement.
TTCAACCATAATTCCTATTTAGTTTCGATTTAGAAGGGAGATAGAGTTGACCTGTTATGTTTGCGACAATCTTGATTATCAATATTATTTCTTTAATTGAAAAAAAATAGAAAACTTACCAGAGCACAAGGAGCCTTGTTGCCTTCTGTGAAACCACACAGTGAGACAGGGGTCTTTAGGATATGGCTAAACCTTTTTATGATAAATTAAATTACATTTTTGTAAAAATCTGACGGCGTTTGCTATGAAATGGTAGAAATCCAGTGGTGTTCGGGTGTGTGTATGTGTGTTTAGGGGTAACAATAGTATACAGCAGGCTGTGTGTGTGTGTGTGTGTGTGTGTTTAGGGGTAACATTGGGATACAGCAGGTTGTGTGTATGTGTGTGTGTGTGTGTGTGTGTTTAGGGGTAACACTGGGATACAGCAGGCTGTGTGTGTGTGTGTGTGTGTGTGTAGAGATGACACTGAGATACAGCAGGCTGGGTGTGTGTGTGTGTGTGTGTGTGTGTAGGGGTAACACTGGGATACAGCAGGCTGTGTGTGTGTGTGTGTGTGTGTGTGTGTAGGGGTAACACGGATACAACAGGCTGTGTTAGTGTGTATGTGTGTGTGTGTGTGTGTGTGTGTATGTGTGTGTAGGGGTAACACTGGGATACATCAGGCTGTGTTAGTGTGTGTGTGTATGTGTGTGTAGGGGTAACACTGGGATACATCAGGCTGTGTTAGTGTGTGTGTGTATGTGTGTGTAGGGGTAACACTGGGATACAATAGGCTGTGTTAGTGTGTGTGTGTGTGTGTGTGTATGTGTGTGTAGGGGTAACACTGGGATACATCAGGCTGTGTTAGTGTGTGTGTGTGTGTGTGTGTGTGTGTGTGTATGTGTGTGTAGGGGTAACAGTGGGATACAGCAGGCTGGGTGGTTGTGTCTGAATCCTGTCTTGTGTCTGAATTCCTGTCTTGGTGGGATCATCCACAAGCCTCTGGAGACCTTGAAATTGATTTTGCTGCCAGACGCGTTGGAGAAAGATTGATCTAGGCACACAAATGACACAGTCTAATTGTTTAACACAGACGCAACAC